>VZTY01006274.1:94513-116746 GCA_013400935.1 Turnix velox | reverse complement strand
CCATAGGGAGGGACACCTCCCACTACATCAGGCTGCTCAGTGCCTTGTCCAGCCTGGTCTTAAACACCTCCAGAGAGGGGACATCCACAACCTCTCTGGGCAACCTGTTCCAGTGTTTCACCACCCTCCCTGTAAAGAATTTCTTTCTTACATCTAGCCTGAATATACCCTCTTCCAATTTACATCCATTATTTCTGGTCCTCCCATCACATATCTTATTGAAAAGTCGTATTCCCGCCTTTCTGTAGGACCCTCTCAGGTACTGATAAGTTACTGTGAGGTCCCCCCTTGAGCCTTCTCTTCTGCTGGCTGAAGAGAACTACTTCAGCCTGTCTTCATAAGGCAGTTGCTCGAGTCCTTTGATCAAAAACGTGTAAAAGTCCTTACACATTGAAGAAAGCAGCATATCCCACAATTTTGTAATTTCAGTTTTATTTAAAGGATAAACCCAGTTGATATCAAAGCCTTTGGATTTCTACTGGACACAGTACTTGAAATTTCCTTGAAGAGGGTTCCTATATATCTAAGTTCAAATTTTAATAAAATGCCTATGTCAATCAGTTTTTAACTTCTGTACCCAATGCTGCATGTATTATGAAAGTGTTATAAGGATCTATATTTGTTTTCAGGGGCACTCTATTAGATTGTAGGGTATGTTTAACTCTGACAGATTGTAAATGTACTATTTAATTTCTGAAAGTACCATTGTGCAGTTATCAAGTCTTTTTAAATATCTTCTTCAATAGTCAGTTTCATTATCATCTTGTTCACTGTGGCATTTCTACCACAAAATATATCCTGTGCTGATAAACAGGCATAATTTTAGCACATTTTACTATTAGTGAAGAAGCCTAAAAGCAGAGTTTTCTTCCTTTAATAATTGAACTGCATGGTGTAGTTGAATGTTGCAGTATTCTGATGGATAGTGTTGGAATAGGTCTGATACTTGGGAGAAAATAGGTATCATTCTCCAGAAGTCACATGCAAGTAATATTGTACTCTATACAAATCTGAGGTGTTAGCAATAAAGAAGTGAGAGGTTCCCCAATAATTTGGTTATTCTAGTGCTAGGTAAATAAATATATGTTTGCAGCTTTGTACACAGTGGTGAAATTTCTACTTTAATTCAGATTCAGTGAATAGTTATATATAAATACAATGTGATATGTTTCTTATTTCCTGCAGAAACTCAGAATGCTGGATCTGAGTATTTGACATTAGTATTTGAAACTTATGCAGCAAAACTGCACTGCAGCAGTGCAAAAGCACTGCAGCAGCAAGAAGGATGGATAAAGTCAGGAAAATACAAAGCCCACAGTCTGATGTAGTTGTGGAAAGTATTCCACTAATCATGAGTGCTAGATCAGGGACAGAGAAAAAGATGTTGGGATAGGAGGAAAGTAAGAAGAGAAGATAATAAAACAAATGTCAACCCACTTGTATAAGGATATGAACTCATAACTTTGCCCATCTCCAGTAATTTACCTGTATGTATGTTGGTATATGCATATAATCAAAAGACTGATTTTTTTTTTTTTTTCAGATTTATAAATAATGGTTGATCTGCAAACGTGCTGAAATATAGACAAGTGGAGGTTTTTCTGCATTTTTGGGTGTTATCTTCCAAACATTCAGTGCAAATGCAGACTCCTATATTTTGGTTTCATTTTTCCATCCTTGAGGATGGAAGGTATAAATTTTCAGCTTCTGGTTATATTAGATAGAAGACAGGTAGCTGCTTAAACATCAGTGAGCACTAGGAAAGGAAAAACTGAGTTCTAAGGCCAGGTTGGGAACAGCTGCTGAGCAGGATGGGTTCTTTTTCTCTGCACAGGAGATAGGCTAGTAGAGAATCTAATTTTGGGAGCTGTGCAAATTATTTATGTCCTCCAGCATATTTTATGCTGTTGGTGAAGTAGATGACTCACTTTTAGTCTGCTTGGAGACAGGGGTTTAATCTAGATGGCTCCCTGCTTCGTTAAGCAGCTTGTGATTCTACCTACCCTTGTGAGAGAGTCTTTGGTATGTTTGTGTCCAAGAGGCTGTGGGAGACTGGAATAACATACTTACAAAGCTGCTGCTGAGATAGTTCCACATCTTGATGTTTCCACATGAATTGAGTCCAAGAAAGCTTTGAATGTTGTAGAAACCAGGGAAAAGGATTATTTACGAAAGATTTAAGAACATCTAAATTCTTAGGCTGATGCACTGGAGAGTTAATAACTCACTTAGACATTGGTGGCATAGCCTTTTTTTCCCTGGGTATTCAGTAGCATGTGCTGTATTCTAGGTGAAGTCCAAGGGCAAATCAAACCAGAATATCCTTGAGCCAAGAAGCAAAAATTTGAGGAATGTGACTTTAACTGTTCCATGGTAATTTGAAACCAAACTATGAAAAGTAAAGAAGCACCAAGAAAGTCTTAGTTTCCTCAAAAAATCTATGAAGTGCTGAAAAATGCTTTCTGGAAATGGTAAAATTTTGATGCAATATGTCAGGTATTCATTTTTCTAAAGCAAACCCTGAGTAATTTTTGAAAGGTGTTTTTTACAACTATGGCATTAAAATGGAAATTTCTCAGACCTTCATTAAAAAGTGGGCTGATCAAAATGTTTTACATGATCTTTGCCCTTTATTAAAAATAAACTCAGCTAATTTTATTTCTGTTTGCAAAAGATTTTTTTTTTTGACACGGCACACACACTGACAAATGTGGGTATCTTGACTCACAAATACATGCTACTAGATTATTTAGGTACCTCTCACATTGGATGCTAATTTAAGATATCTTTACTTGCATTCAGGCAGTATTTGGATGTCCAAAAGGGATGGAAACAAAATAAAAAATAATTTTTTCAGATTAGCAGTGCATTTATAGAAAGAACAATTTGTAAAATCCCAGTCTAGCAGCCTCATTCTTCTTTTTGCATTGTGTCTCAGGATAGGTGAGGACTGAGAATTAACAGAACAAGGAGCATCTACTCCAAAGCAGGAGTTCCATTGTGCAAACCTTGTGATTTCTGCTCTAGTTGGCATGCCAGAAAAGGGTAGAATAATAGCACTTTTTTTTTTTTTATCTTTTAGTGTAAGAATGGAGAGAGTATATCCATTAAAGATTGAAAAGAACTCAGATATTAATTTATTAATAAGAATTTAAAATAACTCCAAAATTACTGTTGCATCATTTGCCAAATATGAACTGGAGAGGTGACTGAGGGAGTGGCAGTACCAGCTCGAGCTCCCAGTGACCAGTGCAGATAGATAAAAAATATAGTGCTAGAACTAGGTATTTTATTTATTAAAATGTAAACATCCATGGTTAGACTAAAATAACCTCAACGGGTCCATTAAAACTTCTCTAATTATATGATCCTGCTTTCACTGACCATTCTGTATGGATATATCTGAGTTTAGATTGTTTACAGACATTACATTTTATTTTTCAAACAGCTTATGATCTTGAGAGAGAAAATCAAGAGCTGATCCAGAAGAAAGAACAAAGTTGTCTGAGAAATGAACCTGATGTGAAATGGCTGGTATTTCTTGTTTATCTAACAGTGGTGCTAATGAGCTCCATACAAAGTCCCTGCACACTTAGACCCACATCTCCACTTGGGAACATAAATACAAGTCCATTCAAGATCCACCTTGTTAGTGGTGTGACAAGCACCATGCAAAGTGTATGGCTTCCTGTGCAGCTAACATTTGTCTTACCTCCCCTTACAGTATATGCCTGTGTCTGATCTCGTCACCTGAAGCTGATGCTGTGTTCAAAAGTGTGGGATATAGTTGGTTGCTTGTGATTAGAGGCATTGCATTTTGAGATGTTTACTGTTTGTAAATTGAACCCATAGTTACTAAATCCATTTGCTCAGATGTGACCTGTCACCCATGAGTTTCTAATTAGCCTTGGCTTTCACATACAGACAGCAAAAAGTCTGTCTTAATAGAGAAGGATAATATTCATTTGATTACTTGCAACACAATCAAAACTTGTGCTAAGTAAAAAAGACTTTGAGAGTATTGTGATTTTTATTTAAATCATACTCTTCACAGACATTTTTTTCATCCAGCATCTTCTGGTATTGTCATGGAGACCAAGGCTGTTAATGTCATGCAATCCTATAATACATACAGGGTGAATATTGCATCTCATAATTCATAAAGCCAAGTTTATACTATGTCACAATCTTCATCTCAGAACAGAATTATAGCTGTACCTTTGTTGTCAGCTTCAAACTTCAGACATTTACTGGGTATGACACAAACAAAACTGAGCAAAAAGGTTCAGCATTTAAGATTGGTTATGCATGTTCAATATTCATTTGTTTAGTTGAGGAAAAACCTCTCCTCTGCAGTGGGTTTATTTTGATTGTAATAAAGAGTACAGTTTAAGTAATCTCAGTGCATGGAACAGCAGTGTAATTGACAGCTTCATAATCAGTCTAAAGTGTACTTGCTAGGATGGGACAGATTCCTTTGGGAGTCTAAATGAGATCTGTGTGGCTTCTGCACTTGGTGTTTTCCTATTTTGCATCACAGAGCCTGACATCAGTATTTTACATGAAGAGGAAAGTGACAGAAACTCATTGCTGGTGTCCATCTGTGAAGCATAATGCAGATTTATACTCTTAATTAAAGTAAGAAAACAGAGTTTTGAAAATCCAGCCCTCAGGATCACTTGCATGTACAGATGACATTGTTTTTGTGAGTAGCCCCTGCAATTTCAATCAGGCTGACCACAGTGTGATTCTAATAGGGGTGAGATGGCTGGATGATGGGAACTTGAGCTCCGTGTATGAATAGTGTGGTATTGCATATCTAGTTGTGGTGATTTAAGAAAGTACTACCTCAGATGAATGAATTTGCAAAGCAAAGCCACATTTACTATTTACTATGAATGTTGCTCATCCAAAATGACAATTGCACTCACTTCTTTTAAAAAAGTGGTGGTATCTCAGATTAAGCCAGGTGACTTTGACCTAAACACACAACAGCTCAGGCCATTGGCATGACTCAGATAAAGAACTATTATTCTCAGGGAAGAGACAGTAGGATTGAATCTTGGGGAAGAAAATAAACCACTATAACTGCAGAATTAAGATCTAACTTAGACATTCTACATCACACCATGTGTATGTCAGGAGCCCTCAACATCAGAAGGAGATTGAGCTGTTGGAGCAGGTCCAGAGGAGGACCACGAAGATGGTCAAAGGGCTGGAGCAACTGTCCTATGAAGACAGGCTGAAGGAGTTGGGGTTGTTCAGCCTGGAGAAGAGAAGGCTCAGGGGGACCTCATAGTAACCTCTTGGTGTTGACATTGAAAGGCAGGGGTAGCACTTTTTAATAAGATATCTGATGGAAGGACCAGAAATAATGGATGTAAATTGGAAGGGGGTAGATTTAGACTTGACATAAGAAAGAAATTCTTTAGGGTGAGGGTGGTGAAGCACTTGAAGAGGTTGCCAGAGAGGCTGTGGATGCCCCCTCTCTGGAAGTGTTTAAGGCCAGGGTGGACAAGGCACTGAGCAGCCTGATGTAGTGGGAGGTGTCCCTGCCTATGGCAGTGGGGTTGGAACTCGATGATCTTTAAGGTCCCTTCCAACCCAAACTATTCTATTATTCTATGATTCTATTACTTTCTCTTCGCTGAAGCAGCTTCTGGCATGCATGTGAGAGACAAAATCCAGGATCTCCTTTGCGCCTCTGCCCTTAAAAGAGAAGATCCAAGGACTGAAGACTATAATGTACACTCTATAGCTTGGACCACTGTTCAGCCATTGCACTAGTTTTATGCCTGTGAGTATCACTTGCATGAAGCCATACTGTAGAAAAGAATGGAAACAAACTCCTTTCCCTGCAGCATTCAGGTGCATAACTTAGGAAATACCAGGTATTCCCAGATGAGCCAGGGATAAATATTCACTTTAATCCTGCTTTTAATTCACTCTGTTGATATATATTAAATATTCGTGTTAAAGGGCATGAGTTGTAAAGAGAATAAACTATGAGCACTCACATAAGCAGACATGTCTACCATTAAAAAAGCACAGATAGGTTTTCCTTGCGTTCAAACAACATGATCAGCTTTGTAAAGGACTTTGACCAACTGTTTAATTTCTATGGATAGAATAAACTGAAAATCTGAGGAGACAATTAATAAGGCAATAAACACGAAGAAAAAAATCCCAGCTAATTAGTTTCTGAAAAATAGGCACATATTCTAATGATGAATTAATGCAATTATATTAACACTTCCTAGGCTCTTTCTAAATGCTACCACTACTCACAATATAAAAATGCCATTATTATATTTCTGCCTTGGAGTCTTACAAATCTTGTGCAATTGTTTCACCCCATAGTTATCCTTTCCCAGTGATTCAGCTTGATTCAACCTCTGGTAAATGTTTTTCTTACCATTCCTTTATTTACACACTGGAGCGTGCATTTAGAAACAGATTCTTTCACTTTATGAGGAAATTGCATAGAATCTTCAAACTGTCATAGAGTTAAGTTTCAAACCCCATTTTGGGTTCTTTTCCAGAAAATATTAAGAACAAGTTCATCCCCGTTGCCAGCTCTTTGGCTGGTAGTGATGTGCGAACTGTGATGATTTTAATAGAGCTCTGTCCTCTAAAGCTGACTGAGACCTTGTTGCATACTTTCAGAAGTGGGAAACTGTGAATTAGAGTTATGAGGCCTTAAAACATGGCTATTTAGTTTATTTGTCTAAAGACATGGATACTTCTAGAATTTGGCTGAGTGATCCAGGGTTGTGGAGGCAAAGATTAAGAAAGATCATGCTGTCCATACAGTGTATGACCACACTGAGAAAGATATACTCCACTCTGCAACAGAGACAATACAAATTCCTGTGTGAATTGCTGCATTTTATGGCATGCAATCAAATGACTTACTGTGGTGTCAGAAAAGATGGCTTTGGTGGCTCAATAAAGTTAATTCTGTAAACAAATATTAACTAAAAACTACTGTCAGGAACACATGAAGTGCTTTTTCTCTCTACTTCTCCTGGAAAATCTGTCCTTTGGCAAGCAGCTACACACAGTGCAATTCATCTGTCTGAAAGGACAGCTGATGTCACCTCCTGGCCAGCTGGCAAGGTGTCACTATGCACACAGTCGCCAGCACGTTCCTCTGAGAGGGAATAAATTAGAGAACTGGCACCTGTGACACTGATGCCCATTCAAACATTTCTCTCTTTACACAGTTCAAACCGTGGTGGAAGGGCACAGTTAGGATCTCTCTCCTTTGTTGCAACTCCTTGCCTTGAGAACTTTCTGGTAGAGGCTGTGAAAATGCTGGACGGAAATAACCTTGTGTGGAAAATAGGTTGCTCCCATAGAAAACCTGCAAGGGCTAGAAAGGAGATAAGTGGCGAATATCTATAATTTAAGGGACTGATGTGATTTCACATGGGAGCAATATTCAGTAATAATGTTCATGTGTGTCATGTAGCTTGTGATATATTTTCTTCTTTTATTAGAGATACTGGAAGCAGTGCCTATTAGAGAAGAATTTTTTTAACATATAATAGCACAACGGTAATTAAAGTTGTCAGTATCAGTAGTCTGGTACAAAATGCATGATCACTCCATATTTTTTGACCTCTTCCAACTTCAGTGCTCTCAGACTTGAATGAAATAAATCCAAGTATCCCTGTCTCTCAGAGCACTTTATATATTTCTAATACAAAATAGCTAGAAGCTGGCAAGTGAAAGAAGGTGCCTGAGGTCTCTGAAGCTTAAACTAAGCCCAAAATTTACTCCACTAATTTGAAAAATCCTAATAATTATTACGTAGAAGTCAAAAAGGTTTGCACTAATAAAAAACTCCATGAGAGAGTCTGACAACTTCAACCAAAGACTGTATACTGAAATCAGAACCACCACTTTTTAGACCAGTGATTAAGTATTTCAGATTACATAAATTTTAATATGGATAAAATATATCAATAGCTACTTCAAGTTTTGAAAAGATTATTTTATTTCTACTGAGACACACAAAAATTGTAACATCTAGCTTCTGAAGCAGTTATATGTTTCTGACAAAAGTTCTAGCAGCTCTAGGAAATTTTCCCTGCACTTTGCTGTTAATTGGGGTAAGTCACTGTGATATTACAAGTGACTTATGATGTAAACTCTTGAAAAAATGGGATTGTATCTTCTGACTCATGATATACACTTCTCACAAATTATGCTTCTCCTGTGGTTCTGCTGTAGACATGAGGTATTTCCAGTTATGAGAAAATGGAAGTTGATTCCAATCACCTCACATTTTATCTAGGTTAAGAACATGCACAGGGCTGGTGATAAAATATGTGTCAGTGGCTGTCAGACACTGTCCTTTCTTCTAAGGGTGGAAGAAAAAGAATGATTGTGGGAACTTCTGCTCAGGCTGAGCCTTAACTTGGGCTTGTCCTTCACTCAATGGGATTCTAAAGATTACATTAGGGTTGTACATGCTGTGTCTGACCTATTGAATATTTAATTATTTATCTTAAATTATCACTGCTAAGGGCACAGGATATTCAAATGTAGAGCACCTGCACAGGAGGGAAACAGCTGGAGCCCCAATGTCCAGACTGAAAGCACTAATCACAGAATGTCAGGGATTGCAAGGAACCTCAGGAGATCATCTAGTTCAATCCCACTGTCAGAGCAGGAACACCTAGATCAGTTCATTATAGTCCATGCAAAAGAAGCAACACCTACTCTTGATCTGCCTCCTGCATGGGACATTTGTAATGCCTGACCCAATCCAATAAAAATATAAATAGCAGATAACAATAAAAACTACAGATTATCTGTTCATGAGCCAAGACAATATTTATTTGTGACTCATTAAAGGCATAACATTGGTGTGGTATGAACATTCTTCCAGCTTCAAACAGAAAGCAAAGCACCGTGAGGCTGTTATGGGGAAAATTAACTCCATCCGAGCAAGTTCCACATAACCACAAACATATCGGACCCTTCCATGATGCTTGGAAGTGACCAGGTGACTCTCAAAAGATCCTTCAATGTGCATTAATCTTCTGACTTCTTCGGGTACAGCAGTTTTGTCTTTCATTTAATGGTGACATTTAATGGTGAAATGGTTGGCCAGGAACTCTGTGGCTCTTGCTTTATTAACAGTGACTTCAATATCTAGACCACCAAGCAAAGAGATATCACAGCACTTAAATGGATTTTTTTATCACATACCTCTCCTCTTTGCCGGTTTAGGGTGCTGCAGGTGTGCCCAGAAACAGATCCTGGGTTTCCTGAGGAACTGCTCTGGTGGAAATTTAGGATGAGTGGTTGATAAGGTTTCATTTAAGTTTTGTTCAAGTTTCAGGGGGAACTGCAATGACAATGAAAATTTTATTTAGTAATTTTGTATGTCTACCTCCTTCTCTCTCTCCCCCCAAAACTCTACAGGTCAAACCTAGGAGGACTAAAGGAATATTTTGGATTATACAGACCTTTGTTTCTGTCAATAAGACTATCCATAAGGTCTGTGTTACTAACACTGAAGATATTTGTATTCCACTCTCTGGTGTCAGGACTTTGCTACTGTAATTTTAAGAAATTGCACCCTGAAATTATTCCTGGACAGTTTATCTCTGTACTAGAGTTGGGTGGAATGTGAGGCTCCTCTCCCTTGGTGATATTTATTCTCTTTTTCTCACTTCCCTCACTCTGCCTGCATATTTTTAGTAAACAATCAAAACTCCTCTCAGCTTTCTCTTTACTATGCTAAATAAGTCATGTTAACATTCTGTCCTCTCTCATGGCAGTGTTTCCACCACAATGCTGCTACTTGTGGCACTTTTCTACTCTCATTTTGATGAGATTTTCTCTATCTCAACATCATTTTTCAGCCACTTCTTACCTGGATCTTTAAGGCTCTATCAATGAGCCATCACATTCTGCTCTGGATTTCTGCCTCTCACAATGTGGGCCTGCAAAGGCAGGCTGAAGTTAGCAGTAGATAACAGTAACATTTGCATTTGCTTTGAAAATAGGTATTAAACAGAAAAGAGCTGTGTACAGATACACAATAGATAGAAAAACACAGTTCAATAACCTGCAGTGGAATTAAATTTACAAAGCATGGATGAAAGATGTGAATACTGGTAAGGTTTTGCCTCTTCTCTTTCTCCTTTACCCCTCTCCCTGCCCCAACTAGATAATTTAAATTCTCAGCTTCTGGGAAGAAAGCCTCTTGACATTCTTGTATATATGGCTTTTATATATATGTATATATACACACATATGTATATATATATGCACCTTTACCCATCTGTTTTGGGTGCTGCATGAAAGAAAGATTTCTACCTCTTTGCTATTCTTGTGGCCCTTGAGGAAAACAAAAGGAATGATCTCTAAGTCTATTTTGCCTTCAACATCTGAGCAGCAGAGAGGTGCAATATTTTCTTCTGCACTGGCAGCTCAGCCACAAAGCTATCTCAGGACTGAAACCATGGATCAATTATGCAGATAATGACCTTGAAAATCCAGTCTTATGAGAAACCAGGACACATCATCTGGAGTGTACAAAACACATGGCTCCAAACATTCTGATATTTCTCTCTACACAGAGAAGGCAATCTGGAAGCATGCTGAAGACAGGCTGAAGGAGTTGGGGTTGTTCATCCTGGAGAAGAGAAGACTCAGGGGGGACCTCATAGTAACTTATCAATACCCGAGGTAGTGCTACAGAAAGGCAGGGGTAGCACTTTTTAATAAGATATGTGATGGAAGGGCCAGAAATAATAGATGTAAATTGGAAGGGGGTAGATTCAGACTTGACATAAGAAAGAAATTCTTTACAGTGAGGGTGGTGAAACACTGGAAGAGGTTGCCCAGAAAGGTGGTGGACACCCCCTCTCTGGAGGTGTTTAAGGCCAGGCTGGACAAGGCTCTGAGCAGCCTGATGTAGTGGGAAGTGTCCCTGTCAATGGCAGGGGGGTTGGAACTCGATGATCTTTAAGGTTCCTTCCAATCCGAACTATTCTATGATTCTTTGCAACTGAGTGGATGGACAAGAGGCTAGGAGAAAAAGTCTGGAGTTTTATCTTTGGAGGGCAGGAAGTTACAGCAACTGAGTTTTGACCGTTTTTACTTCATGAATTTGTTCTATCTTGCTCTGTTGCTGCTCAACATTCCTTGAGAAGTAGCAGCAGCATGTATCTCATATAATTCGTGACCATTTCTCTTCTGCCCACATGATCTGTAACTGTTAGTGTGAAGCTGAACAACTTTGCTAAATTCCTTTCTGGGGTGGTTTTCAGCAAAAAACTGTGAGCAGGCTCATAAGATCCATGGGTTCCATGTATAACCCTAAAACTATACCGTATTTGATTTGTATTTGTTTCACATTTAGAATCACACAAGTTAAACCCAACATTTCAGCAAATGAACACTGAATGTTTAATATAACAAAATCCTGTTGCTTCAATCCTGTTGCTTACCAAGGCAAATTTCTGAGTTACCAATAGAAGAGACTGTCAGGGATTTTTAAGCTCTGCATTTGCTATATGAATCCAGATCAATTGGAGCCTACAGGGCCTTCATGTATACACCCACTAATCTTTTAAAAAAGAAATATGAATGATCCTGCTCACTAATAGGAATTTCATCAGGGACTGTAATGAGAGTAGGATTAGGCAATGAATGCTTAGACCATCTTTTGTTAAACTGCAGCACAGATTACTTTTTGTGGGGGGTGATACTTTTCCACCAGTCAATTCTTTTCCTAGCAAACACCTAAAGATAATGAGATTGTGGGAGTTTCTTTATTTTTTGCCAGATTTTCAAATTACTATTTCTAGCCTCCTACTATGTGAAATACTGTCAGATTTCACAAGGTCTTTGCATGATCCTTTTTTGCTAAAATCCTTCCTTAAGTCTTCAGATAAGTATTTCTATCTGCCTGTGCAGATAATACAAGTTTTACAAGACCTCTGCTTTAACCATTCAGCTATGAATTTTGACATTCTGAACCAGAGCAAGGTCAATCTCAAAAAACTTGACTTGAAAGACCTCTTAATAGGAGAAATTTCTATATTCACATATGTAGCAAAGATTATTAAGGAGAAAAAAGACCAGGATTACTATTCTGGAGTCTGTTAATTTGTTTTCAGTTAAATAATGACATTTGGATGCTTAGAAGATGTGTAAAATAAGATACTTTGTTTTTGAGACAGATTTGAACAGCAAGCTGCAGTCTTTAACTCAATAGTTGACAGTAGCTATGAGGACTGAGAGGACATGTATGGTATTCATGGAAAAAGTTTTGTTGGAAAGTTTCAGGGAATTTGAAGGTAAAAAGGATGAATAGGAATAGTCAGAGTGGATATACTAAAGCTAAAGCTTGCCCTGCTCAACCTGATTGTCTTCTACAATGAAATGACCAGGTCTGTGGATGAGGCGACAACAGTATATGTCGTTAATTTTAGCAAGGCTCTTGACACCATTTTCCACATTGTACTTGAGCTATTGGAGTGGGTCCAGAGATGGGTCACAGAGATGGTCAAAGGGCTGGAGCAACTGCCCTATGAAGACAGGCTCAAGGGGTTGGGGTTGTTCAACCTGGAGAAGAGAAGGCTCAGGGGGGACCTCACAGTAACTTCTCAATACCTGAGGGGGTCCTACAGAAAGGCAGGAGTAGGACTTTTTAATAAGATATGTGATGGGAGAACCAGAAATAATGGATATAAATTGGAAGGGGGTAGACTTAGACTTGACATAAGAAAGAAATTCTTCCCAGTGAGGGTGGTGAAACACTGGAACAGGTTGCCCAGAGAGGTTGTGGCTGCCCCTGTCTGGAGGTGTTAAGTCCAGGGTGGACAAGGCACTGAGCAGCCTGGTGTAGTGGGAAGTGTTTCTGCCTATGGCAGGGGGGTTGGAAATCGATGATCTTTAAGGTCCCTTCCAACCTGAACTATTCTATGATTCTATGATTCTAAAGACAGTAGATGAGTGGGTAAAATATGGGCTGTGTTCAGTCACAGACACAGTGGCTGTACAGCAGGGGGGGTAGCTCAGGTAACAGGGTAGAGAGAGAGCCTCAGCTCTAGGTAGCTCCTTGTGCTGGGACAGAGCCTGAATGAAGCTTTCCCATCAACTATAAGGGCTTTTCCCCACAATCAGAGGAACAGGTTGGCCTCAGCATTCAGCTTTGCCCTGCCCTGAGTCTATTCTCCAAGCCTGACGTGCTTGAGGGCTAAGAATGTGCTCAGTGCCCTTGTATGTGACCTGGAGAGGTCCCTTCCAAGCTGAGTTATCCAGTGATCCTTCCACACACACACACACACAGCAGTTTTTAACTCCAAAAAACTATTGTTATTCCTGTCTACAAATGAGCTCTTCAGTGCCCGTTTAATGATGATGGGAAATTTAAGTACCGGGAGATGGGGAAGTTTAAATACAGGGAGAAGAGGAAGTTATGCTGAGGAATAAAAGAGAAATATTTTGAAAGGGAATGTCTTTTCTGTGACTTCATTATACTTTCACAGCATTATATTTCACAAAGTTTCAGAATGTTTCTGTGTTTCAACATCTATTTTTGGGACTGAAGAATACAAACACAGCACAGGCATGGGACATACATCTGTGAAAATAATATGCCAAGATGGGGTTAGAGTAAGAGAATTCAGACCTGCTCTCTAGAGAGCAAAAGGGCTCTCAACTTCCTAATAGAGCCCTAATAAAGAGCAAAATGTTCCCCAGTCATGCCCTATTGATACTTCCAGTGTTTAAAGCATGTGGAAAATGTCTTTGTAACATGTATAAAAAAAAAAGGGTAAATAGGGAAAATAAACAGCAAAGTGATTTCTGACAATTTTTACAGCTTAATATACTGTAACAAAATTTGTATTCCATTATGTAAGATTAGAAGCAATGGGTAATTCAGAGAAGTTAATCCTGTCAGCTATGCTTTTTTGATACAAGTGACTCATAAAATCACTATGTTGACCACAAATAAAATAAGGAAAACTGTCCTAAGGAAATTAAATAAGGAATCCTGTATGGATAAAGAGAACTATTGGTGCTTGGCCTGTTCTGTAATATTTTCCTGCTTGTTTTGAGAGCAAGTTCAGGAAGAAACCCACCAGCTTTTCATTTAATTGATATACCAGGGCATATCTGCACAAGGCTTTCACTACCTAGATAACTTTAACACTTTTTTCCAGAGTCAGTCTTTATAGTAACCTAGCTGTCTGGATATATTTAACCCTCTAAAAAGTCACTAAAATGTAAATAATTATACTGGCTGACTTTGAGAGGACAGATTGTCTAATCTCAGTGGTGAACAGAGCATTACTCTGAGGTTCTTATATCAGCACAGATATACCCAGGAAAGTCCACAGATAGAAACACTATTCAAATAAAAATATTCAGTGTTGAAAGAAGCAGGTTTGGTTCTTTGCTGCACATGAGATGAGAAAAGATCATTCTCCCATTGAGGAACCTATGGAAATAGGACTGATCTCTACAACAATTCAGGCTGAGTGTCTCTGCTCTACAACACATAAACTCAGCTCCCAGAAGGGAACACTGATGTAAGTGATATTGGAAGCTCTGCTCTAAGACATAAGGCTATTCTTCTAATGAATCATTTTTGATGGATTAGATTTGGGAAGATGTAATTAATTTTTCAGTTGCTAATTTCCCTTAATATGCTTTCAAAAAACAGAATACAAAGAATATATTACTGTAAGATAAAAATAAATATTTTTTGTTCATTAAAATAATTTAAAATAATTTAAAATCAAATAGGGATTTTAAAATAAAGTAAAATAAAATGTAAAATTCACCCTTTATTAAAAATTTTAAGAGTACAATGTTGTTTTGAACTGCTTTCAGGGAATATAAACTTTAGAAAAGAGTCTGTAGAGATCCAGAGCTGAGAATGAAAGAGCAAGTAAATAAAGCAGATGTGGAACATGCTTGGAAAGAAACCTGGGGGAAAAAAAGAGTGAGATAAAAAAAAGCAGGAAATAGTCCTCCAAGACAGACTAAAGGAAAAACACCTGAACTCTAGTGAATAGGGGCAAACTGTCAGCAGATACTGTAACAAGTCTTGGAGTTAAGCCAAAGTAATGCCAGCAGTTTTGATGACTGAAATACAGCACAGGAAGTACCTGACTTCCTCAAGTTAGTGGTGGGAAATGTATCACATTAAGAGAAAAGATTTACTTGCACAAGAAATGGCTGTAAAATTGTTTTTATATTTTATTAATACTGCTTTTATTTTAAGAAATGTGACCATATGAAGATGATGTGGAATAAGTGTTAATTGACTACATTGGATTCTTGGATATCATTGGACTACAGAAAAGTTCATAAACTTCTACTGGGCCTTTTCTGTCTTTCTGTGGGTTTTCTCTTTTACATAATTTCTCTCCTAACATCCCAAGCAATTACCTGTGTTATCACATTTAATTCCTTCAGAAGTGTGTTTAGCCCTGCAATTAAGTTTTTTAATATTTTCAACCCTTGATTCATCACTTACTTGGAGTCACAGCATTGTAGAGTTGGAAGGCACCTTCAAAGGTCTTCTAGTCTAACCCTCCTGAAACAAGCAGGGATATCCTGTACTTACCTTCTTATACTCTTAAATTCAACAGTAAATAGCAGGTTAAAAAGCAATAGTGGTCAATCAGTGTGAAGTAGGATTAAATTATAAAGCAGCAGCTCAAGATCAAAGTTTTTGAGCCATATCCCCTTTACCACACACTAAACAGATAACTACTAACTATTTGCCTTCTACCAGTCTCAGATTATACAAAATCAATGGTCAATATTTCTAAATTGGCTATTTGTTCTATCCATGTATCAAGTGCATGCTCATGGTTCAGTTTTTTCAATGTCATATCTTCATTTATTCAGACAAAACCCTACTACACCAGGCTTGGATGTGTCCCATATGCATATGCTGGTTCACAGTGCCCTCTCCACGACTCATGCAAGTCAGGCTACTGATTATGAGAATAGCTGCTCATTAGTGTTTTGTTGGCACAAAGTCATCCTGTTGTGATTAGCCTATGATCCCCTGACCACTACAGTCACTCATGTAAATAATCCATTACCTACTTACAAGCAACCAGCCAGAAACATCATGTCTCTTCTTTGATAATGAAAGTGCCCTGCATCTAACTATGAGTTCAGTCTTAATTAGATAATGTCTTTTGTTTTTTTAAACCTGAAGCTCATGTAAGACTTTAGACTCAAGATTTTACCTCTATAGTGCAGCTTGCTCTTAGCCTCATATTACAGTCCTTGCCTACAGGCAGTTACTGAGTTATGAGATGCTGATATATGTCATTCTATATGTCCTTCAATTATAAGCTTTGGCAGTTGCCTTCAACTGCAAGATTTACAGGAACTTTTAGTCTTAGGATTTTTCATTTTTTTAATCTGATAATCAAACTCTGGTACATCGAGTTTGAACAAACATTTATCAAGCTAGCTGGTGTTTTTAATTGAAAATAGCGATATTAATGGAAATAAAGACATAAAAATGTGGATTTGTGTTGAAATTTTCCAAGGAAAGAAAAGTGTGAATTTTTTCATGAGACTTATTACCCATTATTTAGCTTCAGGTCCATCTCAGGGATATAGTTTGTTATTAAAGCTCATTAGAAGTTTTGTATTGCTGAAAAAAAAATTCTTAATATCAACATTCTTGATTATTTTAATCTCTCTTAAATTACTTAGTGAAGAAAAATCCTGTGGATTTTCTCAGTGCTTTCATTATCTGACTCTCCTTCTATAGACATCGGATATTAAATCTCTTTCTTAGTATTGTCCCAGTATTTGACATTTACCATTACAGCATTTATCTTCCAGATGCTACATCTTTGTTGACTTTCCATCTAGACCAAATATTTATTGTATGGCCCTTACTGTACTTATATCTAATCCTGACAACCTTTCCAACTACAGCAGCCAGATATTATTTTTCAAAAACCTATTAACCTAACACTAATAAATAAGAACCTAGTGAGTCTGGGCTTTTCTTGCCATTGGTGGTACCCCTGAGAGTCCACAATGCTTTGATTAAAGTCCCTTTATAAGATGTGAGTGAGTAGCAGCTGTTCTTGACATCTCTAGGAAGCTTGGCAAATTACACCACCTCACATTTGACAAAGCTGCAGGTGGGAGATGACCGGTTTTGTTTCTCCAAATCAGTTCCTTCAAATTAATGTTCTGCATCAAAACAGATCCTATTTTTATCTTTCTGGTGAGGAGAGAAAAGGGATGGAAAAAGGCAAATGCTTCTTTGATAACAGAGTTACCTGGAAAAACCAAAGTACCTGAGACATTAAACATAATAGAGAGTTGCCATAAACAATGCTTGTGTGTATACTGAAGATTCTGCTGCCTGGAACATGTTGAATGATGGGCTGCATCAAAAGCTTGATGAAATTGCAATGTATCACATGCACAGGAAGGGACAATAAATCATGCTACGGGGTGTGATGAATGAATCAAAATGACTCAATATCAAGTTATAGCAGAGGAAGAATCTATACATTCTCCCCCAGCACTGGTGTAGACGTGGACATTAGCTATGGGGTTTCATTTAAAATTTTGAATCCTAATTTGACATTTTGAAGTTAAAACCAGAGTCTTATTTTTGTTCATGACCTCCTCCTCCTCCTCTGCTTTCTAAAGTAATGCATGAAAACTTCAGCTATTTGGAATTTTGCTTTATTTTATTTTAAATTCTGCCTTAAGTACTGTAATTTGAATAACTTAATTTCAGTAACTTATATACAGTGTATACATCTGCTCAGAATCCATCCTTCTAAATTTGGTCTGCAAAAATAATTTCTGCTTGAATTTTTTTGCTGCTTAGAAACAGAGATTCAGAATATAAATCAGATTTATGTATTAGAACTTGAGAAGTTGCATAAAAAACTTTGACACAGGAAACTTTATCAAAAAATCAATATATACTTCCAGTTGTTATAACTCTGAAAATCACCAAATTTTATTCAGTGACTATTCAGGAACATACGTATGAATTTAAAGGTCAAGTTAAGAAATAATAAGTGTACTTGGTAGCTACTATACTCTCATTTGTTGGTGAAAAGAAGCTGAATGTGAAAAATAACTTTCCTTTTGACACACAAAAGTAAAATTGAAACAAGTGGTGTTATTGGGCTACAGATACATTTTAAATATTTCTTCCAACTATTTTGTGGTAGAAAGACTGAGAACACAATACTCTTTGGACACTAAAACAAAATCACAAACAGAATTTCAATCTATTTCAGTCTTACTTATTACTTGACAGAATACCTCATACTTTACAGGATATTGTCACATCTCAATGTTAACAGGCAATCCTAACCCTGTAAATTAAAGGAAGTGATAAAACTTAGCTGAACTTCCTGTCCTTGTTTAAATATCAACTTTTACTAGAGAAATTCCCATTGTCTGCAGTGATTTTGTTCATAGCCTAACAAATGGAACCTGCAGGGGCATAAAAGCACCATCTTGCAATTAAAAGCATATGGGTTATCTTTTCTCTCACTTGACACTCAATGAGGTCAGTGCTGCACTTCCCAAATTACATTTGTTCCCTTGCAGTCTTCCCCTGAGTATCATATTGTGGTCCTTAAAAATTTGCTATTCATTTGTTTTTAAACAATCTGCCTTAAAATTGTGTTTGTCTATTCTGTGTACACTCCAGCAGTCCCTTGTGGAGTGTATTTCACAGCAAAGAACTGAAGAAATGGTAGAACAATGGTGCTTGGTAAACACATTAAAAGAAATGTATTGTTTTCCATTGGCTTTGAGTGGTATTTTTCTCTGTCTCTCCCTCTGGATCCCTTTTGCCCTGTAATACACAAGAGCCTTGCTACTTTTCCCCAACAGCAGAACGACTTTGAAAGTTTACTTTCTATGAGAGGAATTAAAATAGGAATTTCAAGAAACGTCCTAGCCAGGAGCATTTTTCTGAAAGTATCAGCATTAGAAGATAAGCAGCTTTAAATGTATCTTCTTCTTAAGCTACACGTGGCTCAATGTTTGGCTTACAGCCCTGTGGACCTTTTTTATACTTTAGCTTTCATTGAAAGAGAAAAAAAAAAGGAAAGAATAAACAACACCACATTCTTTTAAAGTCTGCAACATAACAGCAGCCAGTATCCTGACGAAGGGTGGCCAAGAAAAGTGCTAAGTGTTACAAAACATTTGAAACGAACCATAACTTCAAGATTTATTCAAGAATTTGCAATTCTTAGTCCACTAAAAAGTTTAGTTTTCTGAGTAACCTGTGCATTCAGTTCTCTCTCTGGATAATAAGAGGGACGTCTGCCTCCTTGCTTCAGGCTGTTGCATCAACTACTTGCTATTCCAGAGAGTGTGCAGAAAGATAGGCTGAAGGAAAGATGGCAACCTGTCTAGATCATATTTTGACTGAAATGAAAATTTTTGATGAGAAAAACCTGGAAATCATTGATCCTGAAAGGTACTAGCATGTGTTCATTACCTTTGAAAATATGGTATTAGGCTGTGTGTGTCACACAAGAAAGCATTTGTATTGTCTTTGTATGTGGTATTGGTTATATATCTCCTTGAACCCTTCTTTTTTTGATGTCTCAAATTGAATCAAATTCTGAAGTGCCTATGTCTCTCAAGCTTAACAGCAGAGTAATAGAAAAGTGCTCTTTCCTTCAGTGCAGGAAGGAGAAACTGCATCTCTGAGGGTAGGTCTAAACTGGAGGACCTGGAGGCTCTTCTGCGCTGTCCTCAGCTATGCCCTCTTCTTCCTCTGTTAAGAAAATCTCAATATTTGAGCATGGACTTGGAGGGGAGTCTGAGAGACTAGTAAGCTTGTCACAAAACAAATGAGAACTGTAGTCATGGAAAGAAATTTTAGACTTCTAAACTTCTTTTCTAAAGATAGTTTAAACTATTACTGCTTAAAAATCAACAGCTCCTGCAACAGTGAGGAGGATCTGTAGTAACAACTTGAAATCAGTGTGGGATCCTTTGATCATAGGAGGTAAAAATGGGCTGAAAATTCCAGTCTCTACACAACTGATTTGATTTTTTTTTGGTATTCCTGCAGTTGAAAAATAAACCTACAGGAATCTGCAGAGCTCCTCTTCTCTTCTTACTAGAGCTTTAGGAGGTTGTTCCCAGTTGCTGTAAGTTATTAGGTTTTGTAATCTCTTGCCACATCAGCACTTCTCAGCCATCAGCTTCTGTGAATTTCCATAATTCCAGCAAAGGTGCCAGTTCTGCCAGTAGTTCTGTCCTACACACCATAATCAATGAGAAAAATGAAAGAGCCACTCAATACTGTTAATAATATATGGCTCCTACCAGTCTAGGGACAGTCCAAATCACTGCCATAACCTTTACAGACTCATTCAGTGTCATCTTGTCTCTTAGAAAGAAAAGAGCAAAATCTAGAAGTGTTCCCAGGCCTGATTTCAGAAAAACAAACAAGCCAAAGGCATCATGCACAATTATGTAATTAGGATTCTGTCTGAAACTGGCATTGTTCATTTCCATAAGAGAATTAGGCATTCATAACTTTCATTAGAATCCATTCTGCGAATATGATTCATCATATATATTTAAAAATGAAACAATTTAACTACCATTGGCCATAAACCCTACTTCTAATAAAAATGAAGCCATTTAACTGAGGTTGGCCATAAACCATACTTCCAATTAGTCACTTCTCTAATGTGCATTTGTCATCTAATTTTTTGATCTTTCTGCATGAGACTATAAAAGCCAAAGGATATTTAGCTTTGATCATTGTAATCCATCAAACATCCCAGTGAGTCAAAACAGAATCTGCAATCCTCTTAGCAATCATTATCAATTTGAAAACAGGGATATTTTGGGTAAGCCTGCAAGAAACATCATTCTTCTTTTGCATAAACATGGAGGGTGATCAAGTGCGTGCATCTGTATTCTCTTATAGCAAGTGATGTAAAGGCAGGAATAGATTAGACTGCAGCAGACAATTAACCCAGGGCGGGCTGTGACATGGGAAGATGTAATGCTGTGTGGAACACTTATGCTCTATTAGCAAAAAACAAGCCGATAGAATCATTGCCTTAAATCAAATCTTAACCATCCTGGCCAATTACTGCTCCGGCTGCGATCTGCAGCAAATGGATAGGATATAATAAATCTTTCTATGGTACCAGATGCATCAGGATACAAATGTGCTTGACTGTGTACTATTATCTTACAGCTGAGTCTCATGACACTTCATATCTCATTCTGCTGCAAGATTTTAAGCAAGCATATGCTAAACTGTTTAATACAAGTTCAGATCTTGACGAGTAGAGTCTTTTGAAACAGACGTTTACAGCAAGCTGCTGGTCACATAAAATGATACTGTCTTTGGTATTGCAGTCTGCAAAGGTACAGGAGAATGAGTGGACTTATCATCTCTAGCTGGTTCCTTATGCATCTTACTGTGCTATTTTATTTTGAAAACAATGAGGTAAAACTGATAAGTTTTGTTTCAGGATCCTCAGATAACAGCTAAGTGCTGTTGGCATGCAATGTAAACATCCAAATGAAATCACAGAATCACAGAATGTCAGGATTGGAAGGAACCTCAAGAGATAATCTGGACCAGAGAATCATAGAACAGTTTGGGTTGGAAGGGACCTTAAAGATCATCTAGTTCAAACCCCCGTGCCATAGGCAGGGACACATCCCACTACATCAGGTTGCTCAGTGTCTTGTCCAGCCTGGCCTTAAACACCTCCAGAGATGGGGCATCCACAGCCTCTCTGGACAACCTGTTCCATCCCCCTGCTGGAGCAGGAACACCTAGATCAGGTAGCACAGAAACACTTCCAGGTGGGTTTTGAGTGTCCCCAAAGAAGGAGACTCCACAACCTCACTGGGCAGCCTGTTCCGGTGTTCTGTCACGCTCACTGTGAAAAAGTTTTTTCTCATATTTATGTGGAACCTCCTGTGTTCCAGCTTTCACCCTCTTGCAATCTCTTTAATCTTACTATTTACAGGACTGCAATTCTCTAGTGACTACCTTTATAGCCTGAGCCAAAGCTTCTGCCATTTGCTGTAAGGAGTGGTTTAAATTTCACTTGCAGCCAAGGAGGCCAACCAAATCCTGGGTTGCATCAAGAGGAGTGTGGCCAGAGAGGTGATTTTGCCCCTCTACTCAGCTCTGGTGAGACCCCACCTGGAGTATTGTGTCCAGTTCTGGAGCCC
>VZTY01006274.1:78608-94436 GCA_013400935.1 Turnix velox | reverse complement strand
GACAGGCTGAAGGAGTTGGGGTTGTTCAGCCTGGAGAAGAGAAGGCTCAGGGGCGACCTCATAGTAACTTATCAATACCTTTGACTAGCCTACAGAAAGGCAGAGGTAGGACTTTTTAATAAGATATGTAATGAGAGGACTAGAAATAATGGATATAAATTGGAAGGGGGTAGATTCGGGCTTGATATAAGTCAGAAATTCTTTACAGTGAGGGTGGTGAAACACTGGAAGAGGTTGTCCAGAGAGGTTGTGGATGCCCCCTCTCTGGAGGTGTTCAAGACCAGGCTGGACAAGGCACTGAGCAGCCTGATGTAGTGGGAGGTGTCCCTGCCTATGGCAGGGGGGTTGGAACTCGATGATCTTTAAGGTCCTTTCCAACCCGAACTATTCTATGATTCTATAAATTGGAAATGTGTTATTTTCTAGTTCTGTAAAGTAACATAAACCTGAGTAAATGTTTCATAAACTTGTATAATTGCTTTAATTGCTGATACAGTGTTAGTCAATGCTCTGAAGAGAGTGGCAGTTAAAATTAACAGGCTGAACATGTCACCATAAAAGTCGATGCCATGCCGTTACCTCAGTGCCCACATTCCAATCATTACATACTGTTTCTCTTTAATTAACGAGGCATAACAGTGAAATGTTAATTCTAGACAAGAAGGTGCTTTTAATGTCCCTTAGAAATGCAGAATGTGCTTACTTGGTTCGAATGCAGGCTCACCAGGATGCTCAGCACCAGTCAGCTGTTTCTCAGTAAGGCTGTTACCTTTGCTGGCTGAGTTAATCTGATTTCTCCCTGTTTTGCCTCTCATCAATACACAAAGCAAAATTCTGCTTTCTCAGTGACCATTAACCAATTAAAGCAGTGGTCTGGCAAACATGCTGGGCAGAAATCACAGCCACATATTAATTATGCAGTTCTTTATAGCACACAATTGCTATAAAACCCCTTTCATTTCAGGTTTCTAATCAGCCAAGTATAACATTGACATCACAATTGCCTCAGCACTGGCCCGATCTTTTCTCTGTTCCTGGACTGCTTCACAGATGTTAAATAGATTTTACTGGAAAAATGACTGTCAGTCAGACATTAGGTACACCATACAAGGCAAAGCAGGAATGCAGAGTGGTTGTCAGAAAAGCTGTGTCATATCTGAGCTGCCAGCAATAGAAAGGGGCAAAATTGTAATGTCTGTGTAGATATACTTAAAGAGAAAAAAGATGGGCATAGCTAAATCTAGCTGGAGCAAATTCAAGAAGCATCTGACTGATAAGAATTTGAACATGTGTAATGTTATTTTTATGATAAACATTCTGGCCAAATAGGCACTTGGCAGTTTTCCTCTGAGGCTGTTTTTTAATGTTGTTGTTGGCCTCAGTCTCATTAGCCTAAAACGTTGTCGGTGGTTTTGTAAAAAAGCAATACCCCTAAATTACTCTTGTATCAGAGTTGTCACGGTGATAAATGAAGAGAGATTAATTAAATGTATATTCAAATGAATTCTGTGTACCTTCAAGGTTTTTTTTATAGGCTGGGGTTTCACTGAGGCTTGGGAGTGGTGTCACAGTGAAAAGAAACTTTTGTCTGGAAACTTCTGAAGTTTAAGTGTCTGGAAATACAGGGGAGAAGGCACTGGAGGATTATGGTTTTAAACACAGCATCTGGGTGCCTCTCTGTGGGCTGTGGTGTTACTGCACTGCTGAGGACTTAAGTACCTACAGGATTTCATTACCTATGATTATTGGTATCTGTCTGATGTTTACATAACTCTCAAAAATATGTAATTTTGAAATTACACTTTAGCTGTTTTGGTATCTTTACTGTGTTATTATGTGGTATAAACCATCCACCTGATATTCCAGTGCAGCTTAGAACTTTTTAGTAAAATACATGGCAGATTAATGTTATGAGTCATGTATTATACACATTTGATGCAAAACAGAGCTGCAAAAGTGGAAACATTTCAATATGAGGAAGTGGAAACAGAGAAGCAGGAGCAGTTATCAGCAAACATAAGAAAAGAAATCTGTCAGCCAAAAAAACCACCAAATCAACAACAGAAACATGGTGCTTCTCCTACCAACATGAGGAAAACAAGTCAGAAAATGGGTTTAGTTAATGAGTCTGTGCTTCTAATTATTTCTGAGTGATAATGGCTATAACATTGCATTCATTGCAGAATCACAGAGACGTTGAGGTTGGTAGGGACCTGTGGAGGCCACCTGCTGCAACCTCTCTACTCAAGCAGGGCCACCTATTTACTCATGTCCAGTCAGATTTTGACAGTCTCCAAAGGGAGGAGACTCCAATAGTTCTCTAGGCAACCTGTGAAAGTGCTCCATTGTACTCATAGTAGAAAAGGTTCCCTGGTTTTCTGATGGAGCCTCCTGTAGATCAATTAATTTGCGCCCATTGTCTCTTGCCCTGTCACTGGGCACTACTGGAAAAACCTGGCTCCATCTTCTTTGCACCCTGACATCAGGAATTTATACAAATCACTAAGATCCATCCTGACTCTTCTCCAGTCTGAGGAACCTTAACTGACTCAGCCTATTCTGTGTCATGTGGTCTAAACTCTTTGTCATCTCTGTGGGCTTTCATATGTCCATGTCTCTCCTGTCCTGAAAAGACCTGAACTGGGCCCAGCATTCCAAATTTGTCTCATCATTGCTGAGCATAGGGAAACAGTTATCTGCCTTGACCTGCTAAAGAAGTCCAGAAGAACACTGGCCCTCTGTGTATCTACTTTCCAGCTGGTAGGCTCCCTGTTCTTGCACATGTGCCTATTCTTTCCCAAACACAACACTTGGCATTTGTTGAGCTTCACAGGTCTGGTGGTTCAAATCTCCAGCTTCTTAAGGTTTCTGCAACAGCACAAGGTTCTAGTGCATCTGTCACTCCTTTCAATTTTTCATTGTCTTCAAAGTTGCTGAGACTGTATTTCATGTCATTAATGAACAGTATTGGCTGTGGTATCATCCCCAAGGCTATTCCACAGACACTGACCTCTGACTGGACTTCATGTCGTTGATCACAGGCTGGACAAGGCACTGGACAGCCTGGTCTAGTGGGAGGTGTCCCTGCCTATGGCAGGGGGGTTGGAACTCGATGATCTTTAAGGTCCCTTCCAACCCAAACTATTCTATGATTCTATGATTCTATCACAACCTTTTTTCAGCAGTTCAGCCAGTTTTCAATTAATCTTACTGTTCATTTATCCAAACCATACTTTACACATTTTCTTAAGGAGTCTTGACATAAGACAGAAATTCTTTACAATGAGAGTGGTGAAACAGTGGAACAGGTTCCCCAGAGAGTTTGTGGAGGCTGGACAAGGCACTGAGCAGCCTGATGCAGTGGGAGGTGTCCCTGCCTATGGCAGGGAGTTGGAACTCGATGATCTTTAAGGTCCCTTCCAACCCAAACTATTCTATGATTCTATGATTCTATGTTATGGGAGACTATGTTGAAAGTCCTAGTAAAAGATACACAACACAACTGTTCTTTCCTCCACTGGGGAAGCTATTTCCTTGTAGAAGACTCTCAGGTTGCTCATGTGTGATTTTCCTTTTGTAACCTCATGCTGATTACTCCCTCTTATCTTTCATATAGTTGGACTTGTTTGTTCCAGAAGGACTTGCTCCATCACATTCCTGGAAACAAGATGAGATTGACTAGCTTTCTGTTCCTTGGATCCCTCTTGCCTATTTGGAAGACAGCAGTGACATTTACTTTCTTGCTGTCCCCTGATTGTCATGACTTTTCAGTAATTACTGAGAGTGGCCTCTCAATGGCATTAGTCAGCTAACTCAGCAATTGTGAGTGCATCCTGTAGGGTCCTTGTGCCTGTCCACTTTGTTTAAATGTTCCCGAGGCTGATCCTCCTCTACGGAGGGGAAATCTATTTATTCCCCAATTAAGACTGATGATTCATTGTGCTCTTTCAGAGTTAGAGAAATAATAGGCTTAATCTTGAGGAACAGAAATCACAACAAAATAGAGATACAAGAAAAGAATCATCTCCCTTACCTCACCATAGAGCCAAAATTTTGAGTGAAGTGCAATACTTAGCATTAAAGAGGGTGACAGTGATAAGAGCTGCGCTGACTTTCAGTGTGCTCCTGTTCTAGTCTGACATGTATTGACCACCAAAGACCTGCGGGGAAAGTTCCATTGCTTTGTTACACATAGAGCATAGTCTTAAAAGTTCAAAATATTCTCCTTTAACTCAAGTATGTGCTTTGGGAGGTGGGGAAATGAGGCTGTGGTCTGCAAAGGGAGAATCACAAGTACCATCTCTGCTACTACAAAGCCATTCTCAATGGCACTAGGGGCTAGTTTTACAGAGAATATATTCTTTTTCTGGATTAAGTGTTCTGACAAAATAAATGACTTGTATTACTATTATTACTTAAGAAAACATTTCAAGGTGTTAAATGAAAACTAACAGCGGTAGTTCTTAGCCCCTCTTTTTTCAGTATCTGTCGTGAACTGGGCCACATTGCTCTGGCTCACAGCTCTAGCTGTGCCCACACCATCCACCATAATTGTAACTCCCAGGATCATCCAGTAAATTCTACTCCAATCTGAGAGGAAAACAGATATTCAAACTCTTGAATTTCTCATGAGACAGATTAGCATTTTTTTAAGGGGATTACTCTTTCCATTATTCTACAAGTCTACCATCTTTGAAGTTGTCATTATCCATCAACTGGTATTTCCTCTTCATGATTACTTTTTTTCTCTTTTTCTCACCAAAGATCATATAGAATCATAGAATGGTTTGGGTTGGAAAGTACCTTAAAGATCATCTGGTTCCAACCCCCCTGCCAAGAATTTGAGTATAGTTATTGAATATTTTTCCTCTTTTACCAGCAGCTCTGGTTAGTGACAGTCAGAGCCTGACCAGATGCAGGTTCTCACCATCTTCTGGGAAAAGCCTTGACTCACTTGTTCTTGTATCCAGGTATTGGATAGAAAAGATACCATTGTATATCATACCACTAGGTTGACAATCCGTTTAGATAAAATGAACATACAAATAAAAATAAATAAATGAGCAAGATTACCACATCAGAGTTGTGTGATTCCTTGAAAAGATCACTTTGCAAATATATTCTGTCTTGTTAAAAAACATAAATTACATTGTTATCAATATTCTGCTTATGCTTATATGAGCTGAATTATCATGGAAGTATACTGGAAATTTGATAAAATATCAATTAAAAGCTGAATTTCAAGAAAATAAAAAAATATTTAAATATTTCAGTAATGATTGGATGAATTTTGCTTCACAGAGAAATTCTAGAACTAGAGAGTTGATGTTGCATGATAGGGCATCCCTAAAAACTCACATATCTCCATAGTTTGGGTCCTGGATAGTGTATATGGGAGGCAGTCGCCTTCCTTTTTTTATTAAATACTTGTGCAATATAGGGAAGTAGTTGCAGAAATAAACATAAGTATCTAAGACTGAGTGCCCCAAATGATTGTTGGCACAGTATATTCACTACTCAGTCTTCCTTGTCTTGTTAAAATTCAGTGTTCATAAAAAACCCTTCTTCTCTTAAGTCAGTATTAACCCCTAGAATCATGTTTCTCTTTTTTGTCTTTCTTTTCCTACTGCATTCTTAAATGTTTTTTGCCAAATGACACATCTCCCGTTGAAGAATACAATACAAATTCTAGACTTAAAAGCTTAGAAAAAAAATTCAACTGCTGCTAAAACCATTCTCTGGAGCCTGCTTGCAATAAACAAGAATGAGTGCAAAAGGTGTCTGGAGATTTGGGCCAACAAAACTGTATCAAAACTTTATCATTGTGTTCTCTGGATATTGAAAAAAACTCCTTCAAATAATCTGTTCTCCCGTGCCCAATTACAAATCCTTCTTTGTCCTGTGTTCCTTTATCACAGCTGCTGACTCTGTACAGACGTGCTGTACGGTCTCTTTCAGCTGGGTAGTCCTTGGCTTTGCTCTGAGTCTCCCTCTGTTAGATCAGCTCTGTTGCTGGCTTCCTTTCTGCCAGTTAACTTTCTCAACCAACAACAGAAATTCTTTCCAGCTCCCCTCAGGTCTTTAATAGCAGTGTTAACTTTTGACTCGATTGTCAATTTAAATGCTGCTGCAACAACAGCAGCAACAATAGCTTATTTTTTAATGGAGCTATGTTTATGTTGGGCAATGCTGGTTTTTTCCTGTAGTTCATGGCTGAGAGTGTAAATGTAATTTTCAAGTTTTCAACGTACTGGGTAAAATGATTCAGAGCCTTGTTTATCCTTTTTTCCACTGAAACAGATACAACGGAAGGAACAAGAGTTCAAAGTCAACAAGTTCCTCTTGCATGAATCTCCAGCAGCACAGCCATGTACTTAGCTTTATAGAGAGCACTGTCAATGAAATTAGATAAAGAAGTCAAATCATAAATGAGACTCTCAAAAAGTCCTGGACAAAATGTCTGTGAGATATGATATGTCAACAGAAAGCAATATGTTTGTCTTCAGCACAGAATAAAGCTTTGATCACAATCATCACTGTAGTTTATCTTTTAAATAAAAGGGATTTATTTTTCAAATATAAAAATTAGCAGGAATTATTATTAATTCATCCATAGTGGACTTGGGAAAATTTGAATGTACAAAAGGAAATTGGCTCTTCAGCACATTTCTGAATCTATATTAATCTTTAGTTTTCCTTTTATGAAATCAAGATTCTTTTTGGTCTAGCAGGAATGACAATATCCTATATTAATAAAATGAAGAAATAAATTCAAACTAAATTTTAGTTGTACAGCCATAACATTTATATAATGTGATATGGTATTTTTGCACTTGTTCACAGTCTTTATTTTAGTAAATTTTATATTACAATATATTTTTCTTTAACTGTATCTAGATTCTCAGGCAGAACTTTGAACTCGATTGAAACCATGTGTAGTTTCTTTTGTTTAACATTGGTGTTGCCTCATAGAAATGTTAGATACAAACTCTCAGGCAGGAAACCCTGATCATTGTGATGTAACACAAACATTTGAATGCCTTACTCAGCTGTATCTGCAAGAGATCCAGATCTCTTAATTTACTCATTCCTTCCCTAGAAGATCCAGTTTAATTGGCTCGTGGCAGTTCAGGAAACCATGTGGAAATGTCTGACACATCCATCCCCTTGAGGGAGAACAGAGCTAATGCTTACCAAGAAGATATTTAATGGTATAGGGTGTGCCAAAGTTGCATTTTCTTTACATAATTTTCCAGAAGCGAAATCACTCACCCAGTGAGTGAGACCACTCTGCACATCCAGAAGGACTGAGCTCAGGCTATAAAAGTTGGATCTAGCCATGGGTTATCCTGGTGAAAACAATTCCCCCAACACATGTTGAGGGAAATGAGGGGTTTCAAACCCACTGTTTTTCCTTAGAGCCTTGGCCAGATTTATTAAAATCACCTCCATAGTGTGGGGACCAGAAATCTCTCCTTCCCACTTGTAGTCAGGGCTTTTGCTCTCTCCCTGACTGTTAGATACCAGAGTGACTGCTCAGTGGCTGGTATTCAACAGGAGAGAGGAAGTTATTTCTTCTCAGGGCACTTCGATGTGATTAGGGGACTCCTCTGGGATGGGGATAAAAAGGGTCACTTCCTCAGTATTGGAGAAGATCTAGATAACTTGGTGCATATGCTAGAGCTGAGCAAAACTGCCACTTCATCAGATTAAGGTAATTGCAGCCTTGACTCTTTCTATCTCCTTGGTTGCCTCCAGGGAACTAGAGTGGAACAGAAACAGCTGTCTGTCTAACACAGACATTGCACTACAGCTCTAGCTTTCCCAGAACAAGCAATTCAGAACAGTCATGGGTGGCTGGGGTCACATGAACTGAGATTGCTGAGGTTACAGGGAGCTTTAGCAAACTACTGGAGTACCTAAAGAGGAAAGAGACTTATATATGGTTGAGCAAATCATGTAAAACCAGCTCATATAAAAAATGGACATAAACTCCAGTTTAAGAATCTGGAAAAAGAATGATTTTATGATTTGTTGCTTTTTTCTCTTCAGATCTTGTGTTTTGGTTTGGTTTTATTTTAATGTGCTAACACAAATTCCCAAATGCTTACAACTTAATCATATTCAGTAGCTGAATAGAGGACTGAAGGGCAATTTTAACAGAGCAGTTTATCTGCTTGGATGGGATTAATTTCCTCAGCTCTTATTTGACACAAGAACAGATGTACCTCTGTCATTCCTCTGACCTCTGTGGCAAGATGAACAGCCAGGCTGATACATTTATTGATCAGAGGAAGAAGCATTCCATGGGAAATAAGCTATTGATGCCTCACTGTGAAATTGAAGATTTAACATCTGTCCCATGCAGATGGTGATTAATCTTGAATCTGTAATGCCCACAATTGGTTGGTTGACAACATTACTTTCTTAATCTGGGAGCATGGATAAACAAATGTATTGGTAACACTTTATGAATGTGTTATGATTGCACATGCAGCCCATAAATCATATAGATTTCTCATCTACATTGCTAATTGTGTTTATTATTGGAAATGCTTCTGATGTTGCTCAGCATTCACTAACTGGTTGATTTCCCATTGTTGAAATCCCACACTCGTGTTGGAATTGAGGTCTTTACTGATGCAAATATTTGGGAAACTATTAAATATTATCCCAATTCTTTAATTACCTGTAACTAGGCCCATGCATATAAAGGTAGCTTGAGTATTACATTAATTTTATTTTTTAGAATATGCAGTTATTATTATATGTATTTTATTATCTATATAATACTTGGGTTATGAGAGATGTTAACAGTTGTCTTTCCATCCCTTTCTGCCCTGCTACAGCTTTACTCTTTTTACCTTTCCACTACTACTTTGCATTCTGAAACTGAATTCCTTCCCCAGATCTTCCTCTGAGGATATATTTAGTGGATCACTGTAGAGATAATGTCCTTCTTGGCAGGGTCCTATTGCTTCCAAGTCTTAATCTTTCTGTTAGTCTCATACATATAGTTTACTGTAACTAGAAGAGCTATGAGGTTAGAAAATGTTGAAGCTGCTAAAATTAAGCTGGCAGTCTGCAGCAAAATGAGATCTTCCAGAATCTGGAATGCTTGCAGTAACTTAATTTGTGTTTGTAAAAATTATCTGGAATTTTGAAAATATTGCCTGAACCTAGTTAGACATAGCAGTTTCAAAATGTACTATCTGATATGAATTATATGCTAGTTTTGGCATGTAATATTTCAATTGTGTGTTTAGAATCCAAATCATAGTAAATTGGTGGCATCTTCACCGATGTATGTCAGTAGCCTGGGGAGAATTTTATAACTTGTGCAGAGTTAATGCTTAGAGTCATGATAGCACTTCATGATATTTGAATTAAATCACAACCCTCACACTATCATGTAGGTTGCTTGAGGTTAGGGTGAAGGGGAAGAAGCAAAGAAGTGGCTTTCTCTACTTAATTTGTTTAAACAGTGGCTCTTCTCCTACTGTTTCCTTCTCTGTACCAACATTGTTGAGGGGATTTACCTCATATTTCTGCCTGTACTCCATGCAGCATCAGAAGAAAGTCCAATGACAATAACTAATTTCATCTTGGCCTCTGAACAGACCAGCAGATGAGTGAAGCTTGTGATTTTCAGTCTTCAGTTAAAACTCTTTGAAGTTTATGGAAATAGTACCGTTCACTTTAATGGCCCCTGAAAAAAAGCTTTTAGTCACTTACCCACAATCCCACTAGTGTGCGATTGATTTAAAACTGGCCACTTGCTAATGGAGGAGCTTGCATTCATTAAAGTATTTTGAATGAAGTAGTTCCATGAAACATTTGCTCCTTGTATCCTTAGGGGAAGATGTAGCTTCTAGGAGCTAATGCTAAATCTGTGCCTCTGTGTTTGTATTATTCTGTCTTTAAATGCTACATTATTGACAGAAATTAGGAGTTGATGGCTTTTGTTGTGAGCATTAGGTGGTTTTGAACCATTGTGAATTGAGGAATCCATCTTTTGAGTGAATCCTGAAGTAAAGTTTGCCCTGGATTTTAGTAGCTTAGGACTCTGAAAATTTATGTTGCAGCTGCAGCAATCTCATTAAACTCATCTGCAAGTTTTCTACATGATACTATTTTGTTTTTGGGTAGATAAAACATCAGCATGAATTCTGAAATTTAATCAGAGCCATTATGCAATGTTCTCTAGTCTTCTATTTCAACTGATAGAAGGCTACAGGAATTATGGAAGTAGGTCACATGACTATATAATTTGAGTAACACAAAATCAGAGAATCAAAATTCTAATAAAGAAGAAACAGAGAAGATAGAATGTAATACACCGAGTACTCAGTCTAACAGCGAAAGTTTCACCAGTTTTGTAGAATTTTTCTTCAGCAAAGAAGCTGAAATTTCCTCTATAGAAATTCTGGGGTTTTAATTTTTGTAACAAAACTATTCTCTTTTTTTTTTTTTTTGACTACTCTTTATGTTCTGTTTCTTGTTATAATTTATTGTTTGAAAACTGAAGTGTTTTTCTTTCCCCAAATTGCCTGTGCATTTTTATTGAAAGCCATGCAATTAAATTTAAGAATAAGCAAGTAAACAAAATCCTCTAATTTTTCATCGCACTATCAGACTTATTTTGTTAAACTGACTGTCTAGGAGAACTTCTGCCAATAAAATGTAATTAAAAAAATTCTGCCGAGGCTAAACATGAAAAGATGGCCAAAATGGTTTTGTTCTAATAACAGATTAATACTGCTAGGACAGAAATAGTAAATGTCTCAAGCTTCACAAAGTAAAACATCTGGTACTTCTGATTTAGAGGAGGACTATTCAAATTGCTGTGAGGAAGCTGGTTTGTGTAGATTTAAAGGCAATTAACAACTCTGCTGTAGATGTCCAAGACCAAGAGTTCAGCTTGTAGTAAATTTGGTGGGTTACTTTGCAATGAATGCTAAATCCCTTTTACAAAATTTAAGATATACCCTGGAGAATTTACTATAAGTAAATTACTATAAATCTTGTAAAATCTGTGGAAATTTGATCTTGAATCCATATTGTCATAATTATTATGCATCTGCAAATAGATCCTGGAATTTACAATTTTCAAGCTTGATTGTGAGAACTGAATCAGTGAATAACTAGAACATTTCTCTCATTGTTTTGCTATTTCAATTGGATGTCCCTCTTCCTTTTCCTTTTTGTTATCTATTACTTATTTCAGCTTATTTAGAAGCAAGCATCTATCTTTTGTTTGTCCATGAAGTGCTCTGAAGCCATGGGACTTGTCTATCACAGTGGCTGATTGGTCTGTGAAGGATAAAATCCTTCATAATATGCCAGTATCTGGGATCTTAGACCTGAAAATTACTGTGTTAGAGGTTATTCATCACCAACAGCAAACTGAACTAAACAAGCAGAGAAGTTGGACAAACTTTAACTAGAGCTGGGCATGTTTAGATTAGATGTTAGAAAGAAGTTCAGCATGAGGGTGGAGAAACACTGGAACAGGTTGGAGAGGTGGTGGAGGCTCCATCCTTAGAGGCTTTCAAAGCCAGGCTTGATGTGGCTCTGTGCACCCTGATCTATTGCATCATATTTGGACTACATGACCTTTGAAGATCCTTTCCAACTCTGTGGTTCCGTGATTCTATGATCTCTGCCCCCTTACAAAATGTAACTGCAGCTATTTGGAATGATGTAATTTTTCTCTATGTGCAGAGCACCACAAGCTCTTCTACAAAATAAACCTTAGAAATGTTTCTTTATATGATATAACCTGAATATTCCGCACTCAGAGAGATCTGGACTGTATTAGTAAGACAGAAGTTAGCTTTCTTTTCTCTGGCCAGAGACATATGATACAAATACTGCAGAAGCAGCCAGAATGACTTCCAGGTAACAGAAGGAAGAATCAGTGGGACTGAGAAAAAAATGTTTTGGAGTGTTAATTAAAGGATGAAGATAGTGTTTGGTGCATGTTTTCTAGATCTAGAAAGCTAAAAATCCTGAAATCCAGCAAGCCCGACACTGAATTCAAATCTGGTTTACTCACCAGAAACACAATTCAGCCTACAGAACATCCTTAGGCACTGCACCCTTTAATAGATCTTTAGCATTAGCCCTGGTGGTCTTTTCAGTGTGTAGAAAACCAGAAACTATACTTTATTTCACTGCTTCCAAGCTAATACTCACATTTGCACAACCTGAATCTTTCCAGAAAAAATTGAGTTGAAGTTTAAAGACAGTAATTTGGATATTAATGGCAAACATACAGGCACAGTGGTGTTCAGTCCTGTTTCTGGAGCCCAGTTTTTGCATCTAGCAGCACATCAGACATTAACTACCATGAGAAGGTGGCATCTGTGCAAACAACAAAAACTTAATTTTAATTCTGAAATCCTGGGTTTTTTTCTGGATGCTGTGGTCAAGAAGATTTAGGATTTCTCTCTGGAAATTTCTGGGTTATAAAATGAGTAACAATATTCAAAGCATCAGAGTACATACTTCTGCCTGCAAATGGTATGAAAATAGGCATAGTATCTACAACATAAGTGCCACAGGCAAGATCTTTGTTGAGCTTAAATGGACATGATGCCAATGAACTGAGTAGAAATTTTCAGTTTACAACAGTATATGGGTAGGGACAGACAAGTTGCTGTAAATACTTTTTATTTCATATACTACAGGAACAAATAGTCACATTATTTTGTATCTGTTCTGATTTTTCTTTCTAAATCTGCAGTGTGCATATATGCAGTAACAGAAGTATATTAAGGTAACATAATTTATTCTAGAGAACTGCTTTTCCTATTTCCTCCCTTCCCAATCTCCTTAGTTCATGGAGGCTAGATTCTCCCTAGTATTTACTTGAACCAAAAGGAGTCTGTCTGCAGGTTTTTTGCCACCCGAATGCTCTTAGCTACCATTTTAGCAATCGGGTTTATGTAAAATCCACACTCCCCTGTGATCCTTTATGTATATTGTTTCTACAGTAGTACATAAGGTAACAGAATATAGAGGTGGAGTTAGTGCTTCATGAATCATGACAATGTGGTATAGGTTATTATTGTGACAATGGCATCCTGGAGTATATTAGAAGGGATGTAGGCAGTAGGTTGACAAAGGTTCTCCTCCCTCTCCCCTGCCCTGGTGAGACTGCATCTGGAGTATTGTGTTCAGTTCTGGGGCACTCAGTTCAAGGACAGGAAACTGCTTGAGAGAGTCCAGCACAGAGCCATGAAGAAGATGAAGGGATTGAAACCATCTCCCTTGTGAGGAGTGGCTGAGGAAGCTGGGTCTCTTTAGCTTGGGGGACAGTAGTCTGAGGGATGACCTCATTAATGTTGATAAATATGAAATGTGTGAGTGTCAGGAGGATGGAACCAGGCTCTTCTCAGTGACCTCCAACGATAGGTCTCGGGGCAATGTGTGCAAGCTGGAACACAAGAGGTTCCACAGGAATCTGAGAAAGAACTTTTTCACAGTAAGGGTGACAGAAGACTGGAACAGGCTTCTCAGGAAGGTTGTGGAGTCTCCTCCTCTGGAGATATTCAAAACCTTTCTGGATGCATTACTGTGTGACCTAGTCTAGGTATTCTTGCTCTGGCAGGGGGATTGAACTAGATGATCTCTTGAGGTCCCTTCCAGTCCCTGATATTCTGTGATTTGTGATTATCCTAAGCATCTAACTAGCATAGAGATTCATTTCCATTTATGCTTCTACCATCAATGTAGACAAGTAGATGCCTGTGAAAATGGAAGTTCATGTTTGTCTAAGTTTAGATACCTAAAAGTGAGTAGATCAACTTCTAAGTTATCTTCACTGATACTTATCTTCCTTGCTTTTCTTTCTCTTTCTGGTCAATAAGTCTGCATCCAGTGTATTGGTTATTTCAATACATTAAACCATTACATATTGGATTTAAGGTTTATTGCCAGTATGTTATGTCCTCTTTGTTTGCTTGGTTGCTTGCTTGTATGTATGTTTTTTTGTTTCATAACCCTTAACAAAAAAAACTGGTTGTGGATTATAAAGCTATGATCTTGTATTACACTATTATTACTGGAACATACTGTTTTGTATTAGTCTTACAAGATGAATCATGCATGTTGATTAACGAAAACAAGACTTTGTTGATGTTATTTAATGTTGAAGTGGGTGTTGACGAGAACTGACAAGAAACACTTTGAAAAGTCTTCTAAAGAGCAGTATTTATGCAGTTCTCCATTGTGTTTCTCTCATACTGTGTTCAAGCAATGATGCTTCAGACAGCAACCCTCAATAAATGTTTTTATAGAGAGGGGCAGCCAGGTAATGATGAGTAATGGAGTGTTGTCACTACAGCCTTGCACAACTAACCTCACTTTCATAACACAATTGCTCTTTCTTGCAAAAAGTCATAAAACAGGGAAACCAATTCTCTATTTACTTCTTCTTCTTCCTCTTATAAAAGAAAAATCCTTTTGCTCCTGCTTCCAAAGTTAAAAAGAACTCACTGACCTCAATGTGCTGAACTGTGTATTTCACATTCTTGAAGTGCCCAGAAACAGAACACTCCTCTGTAAACAAATACAAAGCAACTTGCATGAAACCACTACTCTTCTCAGATGGAAAACAGTTGTGCTTTAATGAGCACTATTCAAGTGCATCTTTCTGCACATTCTCAATATTTCAGATGCTGATTTTCAAATGAGGGACCCGAGGCAAAGTGCTCAAAAATAAATCAGTTTTGCATATTGTTATGGAAGATCAGATGAGAGTAAGTACTACACTATAAATTACTTAAATTGAAGCCTGTGCCAATAAAAATAATAATACTTAATCATAAGATGAAGTCATATTTATAAGGGCAATTCCACCTTGGTCAACAAATAAGTTATCAAAATGAAATCTGAAGCTGGACAGTGCATGGCCTATAATTCAGGAAACAAATGTGCAGGATGCATGAAGCTATTCATGGCAGAGCACTGCATGGGGTTTGACGAGAAGCTATAGAAATGCTTGCTGGAAGCCATTCCACACAAGAAAAGGTTCCATGACATGACAGTCTGACATTACCAATACATCTCGAGCTTGGTGGATGAAAAGGACTTTGCCCTGCAAGAAGTGCCAGGCTGTCCATTCATGAAGCATTTTGGTGTTCCAGGCAGTGTGATTAAAACAAAAAAACCCTTTCTGTTTTGCATTAATGAACAATTCACTGACAATGTCAAAGAATTCCATGTTGTGCTTGGACTGTGCACACAAAAGGAAAAAAGAACCCAAAAAAGAAATCTATGGAAAAGAGTTTAAAAGCATTGATGAGACTGTAACCAATTTAAATGTGCCTTATAGAAAAATTCCAGAGGTGCTTAGGCCATTTTTAATTTTGTCCACTTTTTTAAGACAAGTAAATTTTTTATGAAGAGATGTATAATAAATGAACTGACACAAGCAAAGGAAAATTCTCTTTTTCTCTTTATAAAGAAAGATGTACAGCTGGAAGACTGGATAATTCAAGAAATAGGAGATGATTTTAATTGACCCCAGTACAATGACTATGGATATTGCTTGATAGCTATTGAGGAGTTTATAAAAGGAAAAATTTTCAAAGCTCCTTTGGGTGCATTTGTGAGATATATGTATAATATTATTAAATATATAAAATGACAACTAATATATTATCCTAATATATTATATTATTGTATAGAGGACAATATATATACACTCATATATATAATATGCAATAATATAAAGAATCATAGAATGGTTAGGGTTGGAAGGGACCTTAAGGATCATATAGTTCTAACCCCCATGCATAGGCGGGGCACCTCCTACTAGAT
>VZTY01006274.1:39178-78561 GCA_013400935.1 Turnix velox | reverse complement strand
TGAATGAGGACATTTGAAGGATGAAGAATGTGGAACACTTTACCTTCATGGGTGCTGGTATTGGCAGTGCTGCCTGCTCTCCCTGCCCTGCCATGGGGGGGGCTCAATGGAGATGCTTGTCCTAAACAGAGCCTAGAATATTATATTATATCGAATATTATAAAGAATAATATAAACATTTATTTAAAAATAATAAATCATCAACTTCAACCACTGACCTAGCACTGCCAAGTTCTCCACTAAGCCATGCATTTCAGCACCACATCTACAAATGTTTGAAATGCCTTCAGGGAGGATGACTCAACCATTTCCATTGTCCTGCTCAGCGAACTATTTCTGCTACAAACTAGGATGCTATTGGTGTTCTTGGCCACCTGAGTATACTGTTGACTAACACTCCTTTTCCACCAGGTAGCAATCTAACCACTCTTCCCCAAGCCTGTCACTGCATGGGATTTTTGACTCAAGTGCAGGACTTTGTGATTTTGGCCTTGGTGAATCTTGAGACCACTAGCCCCAGACCATTGATCCAGCCTGTCCAGGTCCCTCTGTAGAGCTGTCCTGCCCTCACACAGATATATATTTGACATGTATTTGTTTAAATCCAAAAGTTAAGTTTCTAGACTCAAAATGTGATCAGATTTGAGGCATAGTTGCCGGGTTAACTAAGAATACCCAATGGACTGACATATTTTTTGTCACCGCTTTCATGGCATCATCCCACACAAGTGAAGCTGTAGCTTTTAGAAGTGAACAATGTTAGAGATTGTTGGAAAACCACTTGGAAATGCCACTAGAATCAGAGTATTGAGGACTTAGAACTAAAGCTGGCACTGCACTAGATGAACTTCACTACAGCCAGAGTAATCGAATTTTTACAATTTTCACAGTCTGTACATTTCTGATAATATTTAAAGCAGATCAATAACCAGAGAAGAAACTCAGCATACTGCAAGAATATGTTTTGGAAGTATGAAAAACATCCCCTCAGTTCAGTCAATAAACTTACATTCTGCTACAATTTAGACTAAGATGTCTAAAAATTAAATTAGAATGAGTTATTCCTTAGTCCTCTCAAAAGCAGCAAAATGTTTCTTAATGATTGTGAAGACTTTGGGTCAGGAGGAATATATTCTATAGTGGATGAAAAACTGAAATATTTTTCTTCTTGTCTATTTGAGCTGAATGATACAAGTTATTGTACATTTCTGTCATGCACACAATAAAATAGTGGACTACTCACACAGAGTAAGACTCTTGTCCTTCATATTTTTGGTGTATATACTAATGACTTTCTTTTTACATATGTGAATATCTTAAAGTTGAAATAGATGAGAACAATTTGATGTGATTTTGATGTTCTTAAAAGACAACAACAATTAAAAAGATGTCCTCAAAGAATGAGTTCAAGAAAGAGATTTAAATGTAAAAAAACCATTTTTTTTCATTTCAGGTAAGTACTAATGGAGTACAATGAAGAGCAAGTACTGAAATCCGGAGGTTATGGTCAAAATGAAATTTCCTGGAAGGAGCTGAAATAAGAAAAAGACTATACCAAAACAAAACTCTATTTCACACAGCTTATATCAAGGAAAAAGGATGGTTGACAAAGAAGGCTGTCAATTTAGTGATTGCTGGGTACAAGAATACTCTTTGTCCTTATTTGAACTCAATCTGGCATCCAGCTAAAGATGACCTACCTTGCTTTAGTGACTGCAGTGGTTTCCTGCTAAGCATAACAGTATGAAGGAGCAAAGATGAAGTAAGGCAATTTTTTGGATCCTAATTGGAGCACAGCATGATGATCAGAGAGCTGGCATCTGAGTTTTTTGCCCTGTGAAATCTGATTCCTCCTTTTTTCTTAGTATTTCTAGTCCAAAGTTTATCTCTACCATAAGTTTTTGTGTTTGTTTTAGCCAACAGTGAACTCTCCAGATCATTACAATATGTTCTCTCTATTGCAGAATGCTTTAAGGATCCAACTGCCTAATTTCATTTGCTTTTGAAACCAATTAGAATTTTTTTTGGCCCCTTACTAATATAGTTTTTTATGTCAATGAAGAAAATAACATCTTCTAATAGGAAACAGATTAACTTCCAATTTTTCTGTGTATATGATTAAATAAAATATTTTAAAAAGACATAATTTTCTAGATTTAAGGACAAACATTCTCTTGGATTCAGCTTTTCTTTCTCCCATTTTCTTAAAATATAAATATATGTTTCTTTGACTGTAAGATTTTACAATCTTCAGGACTGTCTTGATTGTATATTGTCAGAGAAAGAAAACTATGGGAAACACACTATAAAGTATACTTCCTATCAGCCTGTAAATTTTACCTTTTAACTTTAACAGAGGCTACTGACTGATTTTAACAGCCCATTTTGTGGTCACTCAGCCAAAAGTGATTTTACTACATGCAGTGATGAGAAGATTAAGTCATTCGTCCTAGTTTGTGTGTGTGGCACTACATTCTAGGGAGAAAAATCCTCAAAAAGCAAAGCAACAGGGTTTCTTTTGCCATCTTCTTTTCTGCATGCATCAGAGAATATAAACCAATTGCAGAAGGAATATTCCTGCTCCTACAGACTTTTGGATCCATGCTGTATTTTTTTTCTTTGCTACCTATTATTCATTAAAGAAATTCTAGGAAGAGATACAAACCTGACTGGTAAAGCCAAGGTGTATGGATCATGTCTCTTATTAAAATCCATTTTAGCCACAGTGCAAGTTAAAATCCACCTTGGCCAAGACAGAAGCTATTTGTTCACAGAGGGAAAGAGGGAGGCTGAAGAAGAGGCTGCATTCCTCCCTGTGACTTGCAGTGCAAGCCACTTGCCTCTTGAACTCAGTGTGTCATCCTGATAACATTACTGCAATTTGAGAACTGAAGCCAGCTAAAGAAAAGAAAAACTAAGATATTGAATCTGTTGAGCATTTTCTGAGTTAAAAAGCTGTTGTTGTGGAGCATTTCAGTCATCAGAACAGAACTTAAATAGATGTTTGGATTTGTGCTGTCCAAGAGAATGTTAATGGGTGATATAATTATAACAATTTAAAAATCCAAGTGTTACCATAGATTTTACAAATACTTTTAAGTAGATTCAACTGAATGCACTTCTCAGCCTTCTTTGTTTTACTTATGTCATGTTATTTAGGGGGTTTTGAAAAGTTAGGAAATTTTTTTTGTTTCTTTGTTTGGTATTTTCAATCATTATTATTATCCCATGACCATAAACCTGAAGAGTAAGAAATTTTGCATGTTGTTGTGACACTGTTCTTGTGCACTCCTTGTTTACTAGGAAGCATGGGTAAATATCATGGAATCGTAGAATGTTTTGGTTTGAATGGGCCCTAAAAGATCACCCAGTTCACACTCCCCCTGCTACGGGCAGGAACACCTCCCATGAGACCAGGTTGCTCAAAGGGTGAACAACCTCAGCTCCATCAGCATGAACAGGTTGGAAAGCCTGTAGCTGTTAAACAACTCACATGCAGATCAAGTGGCAGGGCTGAACTAGTGCAAGTAGAACTGTATAAGTTCACAGAGGAATATGTGAGTTTCCTTGCACAAATCTGTGTCTGCTCATGCCTTCTTCATCATGCAAGATTTTCAGCTCTACTTTACAAATTGTTTCCTTTCTCCATGTGACTCATAACTACAGGAAGCTTTTAACAAGTGTTGATTAGAGGTTGACCAGCCATAGTGTATGTGAACAGTGTGCACAACTCTTTCAGCTGTGATTTTTCTTCTTTTCTAAATAGTTAGAAATGAAGGACAGTATATAGAATTTAAATTGCTATGACTCTCTCTCAGTTCCTTCAGAAGATTACCTTCTAAAACTGCTAGCCAATAAAATATTGGCAGGATGCTGGAGCTGTTTGGTTTCACAAGCATCAGTAAAATATTACTTTTAATAAACTTTGTATTTAGTGCTAGGAATCCCATAAAAATTATCTGCAGATTTATCTGCCTTCTATGGAATACATTAAAGTCTGTCACTTTGTGTGTACTCATTAAAATTTTATGGAATACATAGTGCAAAAAGCTCTTTAAATCATTGCTAGATGTTTTCTGGTTATTTTGTTATTATACATTAAATATAATCATAATGGAGAAAGAGTGCAACTCCTAGTTGAATACTTAAGTCAAAATAGAAGATCTATAACATACTGCTTTGACTGAGATAACAAAAATTATCAAGGAAATAATATTTTCTTTTAAATGTGAATAATTTTTGACTGTTAGCTATCAGGCATTGGGTCTTAACATATTGCAGAAAATGATGCAAAAAACATGGAAAAATTTAGGATTTAACTAATGCAAGGTGTATTCTTCATTGTGAGCACTGGTAGTTCATACTGTCAGTTAAACACTACACAAAAACTAGAGCAAAACAATTTCCTGCTAGAAGTGGCCCTGCTGTAACAACCCATAAGGACTCTGCATAAGGACATGGATTTCTGAGCATTTCACCATTTTCCAGATCACAGTTCAGAGTTTATTTGGTTTGGATTTTATGCTCCCTGTTTATTTGGTTCAGGTCTTTATCTGCATGCAGTTGAATAGTTTCTACAGAGCTACTTTATCACAGAAAAGTGATTTGATGACTAAAGTATTTACAATTCTTTTAATACCTCTTTAAATTCCTCTTATTCTTTTATTACACTCTCCTCTCACCTAACTTGTATCCTGGTTTCACCACACAGTTTGTTCAACATTAAGAAACATGAGCCAAGTTCTCAGAAGAGATTTAAACTTGCCTGTTTCAGTACAGAAATTTTCTGTGCACTTTTCTTTATGGGAATCTAATGCTGAAGTGTTAAGTTATTTAAATAGATCTTAACATGAAATTGGTCTGTGACTGAGAGGACACTTAGTTTTGCCACAAAGAAAGCTGAGGAAAAGTGTAACACTGAGGAAATGTTGTTCCTTCCATTTCAGGTTTGCAGATACTAACCATTTCTGAACTGATACAATGATATCAGATCCGTCCTGGATCACAAGAGAATATAAAACCAAATAAAAATGAAAGAATAGAACCACTGGTAATGTCTTTATACCAGTCAACTGATCAAATTCAGACATGTGAGAGAGTGAACTTTATGTATTTCTTCCTCTGTGGTAGATAAAGAAAATGTTCACACAACAGAACAAACCAGAGGGAATCCTATGAATAGAAAGAAAGTCACAATTCAAGTCTATGTGTTGCTATTCGGAAGTCTGCTTTAGTTTCTTAGGTTAAAATTGCACTTTAAGCTCTGATCTGTTACCAAGGCACAGAAAACAGAAATTGACAGATCCCAAAAGCAGGGGAATCATACACCTCCATCAATAGACAGGAATCTTCTCATTGAAGAGGAATTTCCACTGGATTTTTACTTGGGTTAAAAACATCAGCATTAGTTTTTCTAAAGTCATTAATGCAGGAGATGGCATATTTTCATACATGATTATCTTTGCTTATGCTCTGTACTTTAGCCTTGACATTTAAGTTCAAATAGCTCTTGGAAAAGTCTAATATTTAGTTTCTTCAAAAGAGTTCCACTATTTGCATTCCCTCTTCATTACTGGTGAAATTCTGGCATCCTTCACCCCTGCCTCCCAAGCTTCTTCGCATTTATTCTCTATCAGAAGTACAAACTATACATTTAGCCTAGTGGGATGGGGCTGGTTTGAGGCTATTTTGTTTCCTACAAAATGTTCCTTCCTCTATATTGTAAATTAGTGTTTCACCCCAGTTCAGAAATAATAATACTCCCCTCTCTATACTCTGTGTCATCTCTGTGCTATATCTGAGATGAAAAAGTGCAAATCTTAACACTGTGCTAAGAAAAAATCCTTTGCTAGAATCACTCTGCTACAGTATGAGCAGTGTCTAAGAAACTGGAAAATAAAATTTTAATTTTTTTCTTTGTCTAAGCTAGTAGAAAAGTATATTTAATTGTGGTGAAAATACTTAAAGTCACTAGCCATAATCTGATGAGTCTAATAAGTGTTCTACAGCAAGGGAAGAAAGAAAATCCCATAGCCAACCACTACAGGGTTTTTGATCCATACCACAAAATCAGGTATGTGGACCATCTTCAGGAAGATTTAAAAAGCAGATAAATGGAGAGATTCCTGAAAAGCAGAGCTTGATTCTAAGTGCAAACATCCTCAATAGTCAATGATTCTTTCAGATTTTAATCCAGATTTGCATAGGTGAATGCTAATCACAAAATTGGCAGCAGGATCTAAACTTTTCCAGTATTCAGAACTATTGATTTGATGTCTTTCCCTGTGCAAAATTACATATTATCTTCTCTAAGGACAACAGAGCACATGAGATGTATGTATGAGGAGCATCTTGTTTATTTGCATGATAATGGGAAATACTATTCATTATAATTAACTTTCAAAATAAGAATATGCTAAGAAATCTGTATGCAGTGCATTTCCCCTGTGAATTCTGTAGGGTGATGAATAATTACTCCTGCAATTTTTATTCTCCTTTTGGGATTTCCAATTCCTTTCACAGAAATCAGAGGAGCTTATTTTTCATTGCATTTTCCAGTGAGATTATGATATTCATGGGCTTTTCCTCCCTGAATTGGTATTTGTTCCTCATTTTTTAACTGCCAATTTAACTGAAGGAATTAAAAAATATCTTATTTTAGTGCAACTCCAAAAGAAATACCAAATGTGGCTACCATGGGATGTTAACAAATATCTCAAAAAGAGACATGAATAGTCATGTCCTTATTATTAGTTTACTGTGAAATATGACATACCTTGAAATGGCTAGAAATCAAAGAGAAGCATAACAGAAAGATCCCTCCTGAAGTTCATGGAATCCATTATCCTTTCTAGATACTGCCAATGCTTAGATATTGATCTAAGCAAGGTATTGGTGTAAGAGCATGGCAGTATCTGCAGCACAGAAGCCTTAACTCCTCAGTTGATTCTAGGCTTCAAAATGGAGAAGACATATCTGGTGCCCCTTGTATTTTCAGTGTGCACTAAGCAGATGCTGATTAACTTCCTAAGCTGTAGCACATCCAACCAAATAGCACACAATGGAGATTTATTTGACTCAATTATATATTCTTAAATTAAACCTCAGGGAAAACTTTAAAAGTAAACAGGATCACTAATAAAGATCAAAATTGTTCAGATGACTACTGTTGCAGAATGAAATGCAATTCTAACAGAAATATTTTGTCTTTTTTTTCAATGTTGAAACCAGAAACAAAGGAAGAGATTATACAAGCTCTATGTCATAATGTAATTAAAAAGACTACATGAGTCCAAAGCATTTGATAAAGACTTTTGATATGGGAGATCTGAATTATACTGTGCAAATCGTTTGTTAATGAGGATTTGTGGTGGGAGAGAAGCAAAAGTGAAGCTTCTACCAGTATTTTTTAAAGGAATTAGGATCATAGAGAAGAATCTCACTTTGGTCCCTTCATAAAAGAATACCAATACTTATCCTTTTGAATGCCTTCATTTGAGGTCACTTACAGTATGTAAGTACCAAAAGCAAATATTAATGACCAAATAAATAATTGAAATCAACATTCCTTCATAGCCTTCAGAGATAGCTGGACCATGCTAAATCAGATTTTCACAGAAGTCAAGCCAAGTGAATCTGTATCCAGCATATCTAGGTGGTATCTATACATGCATCCACAGGTGTGAAGTCTCATTAGTGTTCACATGGTTCATAGAATCAATGAATGGTTTGGGTTGGAAAGGACCTTAAAGATCATCCAGGTCCAACCCCCCTGCCATGTTGATTAAACTGAGTTCCACTAATTTCTGAGGAAATACTGTTATCTTGAAATAACTTATTGTAACAGTATACAGTATTTGAAATACTGTACTTAGAAAAAATTCATTTGAGTGAGATGCTAATTATTTTTGTAATATTTGAATGAAAAAGAATATTTTAAATGTACTGTCATGTTCCAGCTACTCTCAGTAAAGAAATAGCACCGTGATATTATCCCAGGTAGCCTTAGAGTATGTGATGAGGTTTTCTCTGTCTCTATCCATCAAAAAGAAGAGATTCAATTTGACCCAAAGAACTTCACCCTGCTGTCAGCTGTTCAGTCAGTGCTCCTTTTTTTTTAATTTTTCCTTCTTATACCTTCTAAAGTTGCTTTTGCTAGTTTGATGCACCTTTGTTGTGTTATGGCGGTGAGATGAAGGTCTTACAATTTCCAAAATGTGACTTTTCATCCCTGCCAGTCTGAAATCCACCTGGGAAACACACAAAAGAATAACCCTAGCATTCAATGTGACAGTCTTGAACCTGCAGCATGGTAGCTTATTTTTATTTTGACAACTGAAAAAAACCAGCAAGAGAGCAATATAATGTAAGAGAACTTCAACAATGCCATTGGGTCAGCTTTCCTTGATGAAAAGGTATCATCTGGACAACAAAAACTGGTTTTAGTTATACATCAGGAGTTAAACATATTTTTCAGTGGTCTAGGAAGGCTAAGGTATGAGGGACTATTATGTTAATGTGAAAAACAATAATATGGAATCTTAGTAAATATGATAAAAAAGTTTCAGTTTACAAAAGGTCTAATGCTTTGTATTTATTGTAATTGATAATACTAAAAGGTATTATTAATAATTAATCAAGGTAATGGTTTCTGCTATTTCTTCTTTACAACATAAAAAATGTATAAATAGTATTTAGTTTTGTTCATATCCATTAGATATTGACAAGTGCCATGATACTTCTCTATTCTCTGATCCCCAGTATGAAAAATCTGGGATAAGGGCAAAGGATAAAAGACCTCCAATTTTGGTCGAAGACTCCCCTATCTCAAACAGCTATCTGAACTGACTCTGCAATATTTTCCAGCTATTTTCTGGATTTTTCTTTGGTTTCCTAGCACTCACACTCCTCCCTGATGATTTACCTGAGAAGACTCACCAGTGTCACTTGTGGAAGAAGCACCAGAATGCTCAGTGATTTCACCAGCTGCCCAAATTCAGATGCTACAAAGTTCTGCTACAGCCGTGCAATAGTAGACACTACTGGCTAATAATTTTTCTGCTTTTCTTATCAATTCATCCTGCTAACCACCCAGAATCAGTAGTTCTGGCAAACTCCCACAGATGCAACTGAAAGCAAATTACACATTCTGTAGCCCAGATCCTGATATCCAATGAGTTCCTCATAACATATAAAACTTTAAAAAGTTTTATTTATGCTCAGAGACTTAAAAAAACCCTTCACATCATAATTCCTAAAGTAAACTTACACTATTCCACCTGTGTTGCTGTTCTCATACTTTTGAGTCCTGAATTGAGCCTATTGCACTTCAAAACCCCTTTTTTTACTTTAACCTTTTTTTCATTAAATTTTTAATCCTTCATTTATTGCCATTTTTTAATCACAAGATGAGAACACAAACCCAGGACATAAATATTTCTTAACATTAGTGTTGATGCTGACCCAAATGTGCAAAAACTCTTCTGTTCCTTCATCTGGACGCACTTTAAAAAAATCCCAGTTTTAATTTTGTACTGCTGGAATTCATCCTCACTTTTTCATCTTCACAGTTTTCCCTAATATGACACTGGGAATATTTTCAAGATTCAGGTAAGGTTCTTAAGATTTGTAAATTTAAATAGCTGTTTAGCTTGCAACTCAGTCCTATGCTTGGCTGTAAAATTATGGACATCTAGGTAGGCTTTGGTGCTAGTTGAAAGTGATAGTTTGCTACTTAACTAGCAACTGCTGAATGCTAATCATCACAAAATACAGTGTATTAATTGCTAGTTAATTTAGTTTCTAGGCTTTCATTATGCAGGTTGACATGCTGTTTTTTCTCTAGTTTTTACCAACTGAGTTTCTTAGAACTGCATTTCTTAGGTGGGAATACTCTATAAGGGACTAGACCTCGACCTTATATATTGAAGAAATCTTGAAAGATTTAAAAAATTTTTATTTTATTTTTAAAAAGGAAAAATCTACCATAACCTCATAGACTACTTTAACTGAGTCACCCCAGATCTGCAGGCTTGGTTGAAGCACATGATTTCATTTCATATTATGATTCAGATTACTCGAAACTGTAGTAGGAAACTTCTAATAAGCATGACACCACTTGCAATGTATTCATAAAAAATAAATACTACTAATCTTTAAGAATATATATTATGACACTGCTCAGGTCTGAATCCTTGGAGGTTTGTTTGTTTTTTTTTTTTAAATAATTTACAATCATTATTGCATAGAAACTCTGAAGGAATATTTTAACTTGAAAGGACAGTTTATCTTCACAAAATTTCCATTGAAGATGTCTCCTTCCCTCGTGAGCTTAAGCTGCTGAAAAATGGTCAAGAAAACTCCACTTAAAGTCTAGGATTGAAGGCTTTTTGCTACTGTATGGAAGTGGGCAGAGGACAGCACACTGAAAAACTCTCTCCAACATCATGGCTAACAGCACTTTCAGCATTAATGATCTGGATTTATCCTGTGAAACATAAACCCCTGACTGAGATCTTTAAATAAAACAATTTTCCTCACCAGCAAAAAGAAAAAGCTGGGCATGTGCACTATCAGTGTAATGTGGGATTTCTATGTCAAGTAATTTTGGCCCATGTAAACTCTTAATGTTAAAAAGGATTAATATGGCTTGAGGTTTGTTTGGGAATTTTATTTCTCTTTTTTTTTAATGTTATTGCCATGAATAGGAATAAAGAATAATTGCCTATTCTCAGAAGAGCTGGCAGTTCCAAGTGTAACAGGGGAATAATCTCTGGGCCCAGTGTTGTATCTTATGAGATGGCTACATCAGTAATAATTTTACATTAACTTATAGCTAATTTGCTATTGATTTTAGGAACTTGGTCCATTGCCGCTTGTTTTTTTAACACTCTCCTTTTGCCAGGAATTGCACTGCTTAATATTTCATGTAATTGTCTAAGAGTAAAAGAGCAGAAAGCCACATGAGGCACGGTTCTGCTTCTCCCCCCTTTTTCTTTTCTGTCTTGCCTTTCCTTGTGATTCGTTGTTGTGTGTCAAACAACTAATTTATGAGCAGTCTCTGAGTCATGTCTGGCCTGTTGATTTATTATTGAGCAGTGCTGAAATGAGACTGTCTATTTTGCATTTTCATCTTTGGGAATGACAAGCAACTGCCAATTTTATATTACAATTTCTGATTTTCTACAAGTCTACAGGTCACAATTATTTTAAAGTTTCTACCATAATTTGCATACCCCGACATCACATCACCCATTCTTCTCAAATGTAATAAACTGTAATATTCAATAATTTTCTTAATAATAACAGCCATGAGATTAGAGGTAAAAGTAAAGCATAAACCAATTATAATTGTTAAAGATCCTATTATGAAAAATCAGATTTCATAGTCTCTTGGTTAAGATGTATCTTAAAAAATTAAAATTAAAGGAATGTAAAACTAAAGGAATTAAAAATTAAAGGAATTAAAATTTTAAGGAATTAAAATAGATATATACAAATAATATAATCTAAAATAGAGTAGGAAGCAAAGACCCCTTTATTCAATGGATTATCCTTTATGATTTTTTGTATGTGGACATGTATGTATATTAGCAATTTTAATTTAAGCTGATATTCTATGAATGTTGAAAACACAGCAAAATGCAGTTGAAAACAGTAATGTAGTCATGAATGACAGGCCTCTTCCTGGCCTGAGAATCAAACAGATGTTACAGTTTCTATGTTCAGATCAGGATAAGACCTTCAGACAGAGAAATATCGTGCAAGAAAAGGCTCTGATGTATATGCCCTATGCTTTGGCTATGGTTCCAGTGTGAGTGTGGACCCATTATCAGGAAGCATTACATTTCTCACATTAATTTATCATTACACTGAAGTGGATATTCAATATTAGCATCTAACTGAAACCAATACTACCAATGCCCTGCAGTTCATATAACATACACAGTTAATATTTTCTGATAGTCTGTGGGATTGGGATGCTACTGGCCTCACCACTTCCCTGTTCTATGAAACTTGTCAGGGAAGAAAGGATTTCTAGGAGAGAATGGAGCATCCTTTCATCCAAACTGGTAGTTTTCATGTTTAGTGCATATTAATGTCCTGTAGTCTGATATGCCATCTGCCCCTCACACCAGCTGGGATCATTGTCTCCTTTATGACTTTCTAATTTTTTTTAATCCCTCAGGTTTTTTTTTTTAAAAAGGAGATTTCCATTCTACTTTTTATTCCATTTTCTCTTCATTTTATACAGTTCTCACAGGGCTCCTTAATTATATTATTATTTTCACAATATTGCTGATGTTACCATAGTACTTTTATATTGTTATTTTTCAGGAATAAGGCCAAATTCAGATTACTAGAGTGCACTTAGTTTAATATTCTACTCAACTTGTGTGTGAATATTAGCAATTTACTGTTAGAACTAGATAGAAAATAATAAATTTTCATATTAAACTACAAGTTTTACTACAATTTTAATAGTGAATTACTAAAGAAAGAGATACCAGACCTTTTATTTTTTATGTAAGAGAAATGTTCCTGAGTTACTATTCCTCAGGTGGTATCAGTTGCCTTGTTGTTGAGTAAGCAGCTAGAGTATCCTCAGTCCTTGTTGTAGTGATCATTGGTTTTAAATTTGAATTAAATTCAAATGAAAATTTCAGAGCAAACATTTTTCATGAAGCTATTTCTGTTCAATGCTGTTCAACACTAATATTAAAGCAATAAATAATCTGTTTCAGTCACTTTTGTTGTGTAGACAAAGGAGAGGTGTGCATTAGAGTTTATAAACAGAGAAAACATATTTACTATGGAGGGTCACAAACTAAAATGAGCACAAGATGGTGGATGAAGAATCAGAGCAAACCACGGTGCAGACCAGGGTGTATCTTTCTCCTGAGAAGAAATGTAAGAATAAGAATGAGGAAAAATGGACAAACAGACCCATTCTGGCAAAGTGGAGAGTCTCTAAAATAATTAAGATAAGGGGATAAGAAATTTAAAGACTCTAATTTATGTAATTTATACATATATTATCAAATAAGATAAGAGAAAAGCAAAAAAAGATAAAATTAGACCACAGAGAATTGGGAGAATGGAGGGAGGACAGTTGTGCTTGTCAGCTTCAGAGGGAGAAGAAGAACTTGTTTTGAGGCACTATGAGCCTCTGTGGGATTCAGCTTTTCTTTAATATGAGATTGAATGACTGCATTCAAGAGATGAAAAGAAGATATTGAACGTGTATATAATACATGAAGGGACTGAATAGAAGTTACAGTAATAATAGAAACTTCCACTGTGATATCCCACAGGACAGAATTTTTTACACATTAGAAATTATCTAAAATCTTCTGTACAAGATTTTTAATCTATGGAGTAAGAGACTTGAATGAAAAAACACCCATAGATTTGAACAAGGTATAGCTTCTCAAGGTGTCTGTTCAGAACTACAGTCATTAATGCAGAATTCTATAGTATCATGAGAGGAGAGTGAGGAATTGTTTAGGATCAATTTAATAAAAATAAACATCCTATGGTTCTATCAAGTCAATGAAATATTTACCATAAAACTTTCTTCATAAAAGAGCTCTTATTTATGTATTTGAGCTCTTATTTATGTGTTTTTCACATTGTAAATTGTACTGTGCAGGTAGATCCCCTTGAATCTAGGAAAGAATAAACAAGTATGTCTTATTAAGTCTTTAATTTACTGTCAGAAGGGGAAAAAAAAAAAAGCCAAAAAAGTAATTATTGTTTCGTTGGCTCATAGATGTGTTAGCTTATTTGGTGCAGTTGTACACAGCTTACAAATATAATAAACAATAAAAGGAACCAGTAAAACCAGCTGCTCATGATTATTTCAACCAATTCTTCTGATCAGGGTCAGCAGGATAGATCAAGAGAGTTGGTACAAAATGCACCTGCCAATTGAGCCTCTTACAGATTATTAATATATTTAGATACTGCACTTGAAGCTTTATCCATATATATTTTCTCTGTAAACATGTACTTTTTAAACTAATTAGGTTTTTATGAAAGAAGCAGTCATTTTCCACAGGAAGTCAGTAACCGTAAATCACTGGAGCTGCATATTAAGCATCAGTTCTTCCCACTTGCTCAGTCACCATATGGCACCACACACTGTGCTGAAAGATAATCACTTTATTGTTGGCTGAGTTTTTAATCAGATACATCTCATACTGTTTTGTTAAACATTGCCTTGCAAATAAACCAGCCTTACAATACATTTTCACTTTGGAGGAAAACATAAATAAGACCTGGAGAAACACAGGAAGGTCTGGACAAAATTGAGAGAGGCAATTTAATAAAATGATCGCACATGTAAGACTTTACATTATTTGGAGTGTGGCAAAGATGATCCAAGAGAAACTAGATTGGGATCAGGGGAATCCACTGTGCAAGGTGTCTGTTTTCTAGCAGCAGTTTGCTGGCTGCATTAATCTTGACAGCTGTTGTGCTTGGCTGCAATCAGGCTGTAATCTGCACTACATCGAGGAGCTAATGGGCTGCTCTGGTCCACTCACACTGGGAGTGTGAACTAATGGTGATTTTGTACAATCATTGGTCCTGTGATTCTCTCCTGCTTTGTCCCCACACATAGAAACTCCCGTGGAATGCTCTCCTTGGGAGTTCCTCACATGGAGGCCATTTTTTTTTATTCTGCATTTGTGCCCAGCTCAACAGATGCTCTTTATCTGTGCCTTACATGCAAAGGGGAAGGAACAGAAAAGTTGGCTAGATCTGCATTCACAGGGATGAAAAATGGAAAAAAAAAATGCACTGTACAAGGAAAAAAAATGCACTGTACAAGGTGCCCTACATAAAATGAGATTTCTTAGTTTATGACAAGGTTTCCTAGGAGAAGGGATGGAATATTCATCTTCTCAAATAACCGAAGCAAGTACCAATATACAGCCTGAGCTGAAAAAGAAGGAAATTAGAGGTTCTTTGCATAACTGATTTACATGAAATTACACACAATTAACAGAATGTTATGGTTATATAGTCAAATACTGACATTGACATTAGCTGTGCAACCTTCTCTATATCGTTTTGCATATGAATTGTAACACAGAACCCCTTAGGGACTGTTATAATCCCCAGACAACCTCCTTTCTCTCACTTGCTGCGCTCATTACCAGATAATTCCTTGGGGGAGACTGGGAGAGGCATCAATGGGGAGGAGCAGTTCCTGACTGAGAAATTTCTGACTCGTCTGGAATGAACATGTTCAGCATATGAGGTGTTCTGCAAAACTGCACAGGAAAAGATCTTTAGATACATTTCTGAGGCAAGGACAAATTCTCTGTCAAGTGTTTTGTTTCCTTCTCAGACAGTGGGTGTTGGTGAACTCTAAATGGTTTACATGTTTCTGGGTCTAAACAAAACCAACATCTTCCCTCATCTGCACAAAGCTCAGACTGTTTTTGCAGAAATATTCTGGCAGAATCAAGGAATTAAAATTTTTGAACTGAATACTTAATGATTAAATTTTTAACCACTGAAACCAGTCTGTGTTTCTGTTCCAACTATTCCTACTATTCCTCCATTTCTATCTCAAATTTTAAGATTAAGTAGCAGTGTTGGAGATGCAGTTACAGAATAGTGCTAGGAAATCTCAGAATATCAAAAAGATAACTCTGATATCATCCACCTCTTGAGTTCTTCCAACGGTGTGACAGGGCAAATAAGATTCAGGAGCTTGCTTTATCTTGCTTGTCATCCCAGGAAATATCAACACTAAATATCACCCTGAAAGAACCACAATGAAGTAAATGCCATTAAAATTCTAGTTAGAGCTCAAAGTCTTAAAAAGCTCCCATTGGTATAATTTTGCATCGTGTCTGTAGCTCACAGGAATTTGAGGATTAGATATGAATTCATTTAATGAGTGCTGGTATCTTAACAAAAATATGCGACTCTCTATTTTCTGAATTATGGAGACTGCTTAGTTTTAAGGGGTATATTAATTAATGTGAATAAATTGGCTCACTTGCACCGATTACACTTCTGTTGGAATTTCTGTTAGTACTTTGCATTTCATGTGAATATGCAATGTTAACCAAAATTTTATAAAAGGAGTAAATTCTTTGGTATGTAGAAGCAAAGGCAACAAGAAAACTGGTAGAGAAAGCCTTTTCTTTGTATATTTACTTTTAAGACGCAGGTATACTTGCGGACCAGGACAAAGTGGACTTTTTCACTTCAGTATTCCCAAACAGAACATTTACCAAAGGTTTGTTACAAGGTTTATGTGTAAAGATCAGTTCCAATCCCTAAAGATGTTTTGACTTTTGAGAGAAAAGTTTCTTGTTCATCTATTCCCTATTTCCTATTAAAGAAATTTGGTTTATTCTGCAATTTGTTGGAATATTTTTGATGATTGGTCTATAAAAGGAAAAGAATATCAGGGCAAGGTAGAAGTCTGACATACTGTTTGAAATTATTCATCATTTCAAATCTTGCACAAATCATGGAATGCTGGGTTTTGGTTATGGTCGTGATTCCAGAGAAAAAAGGATTTATTATACTGATAGGGATAAATCTAGTTGTTTTAAGAAAATATAAAATTAAATTTTTTCAATTTTCTTTTGACAAATTTCTTCAGTATTTGTTTGTTGCATTTTCACTGTTGTCCTTCTAATTATCTTAGGACTGAGATGATCAGGGAAGAATTCCTATTCTTGTTTTCTTTCGTACTAATAAGACTTTTCCTGTAAATAAGTTTCCAGTTGGTTTGTTCCTTGTTCCCAGCCTGCAGCAAACCAGCTAGACCACCAAGTGAATAGATCCTGATGTGAAGGAAAGGATAGTGCACCTGTGGATAGTATAAATATAAATTTTGGAGCTGACTTTTATACCTTATACACAGAAGCTGGAGTAGCCCAAGGTGCTCTGTGGGCTGTAACATACATAGAATGGATGGAATGTGAATTACTGGTTTAGAGGGGTAACACTGGCACCAAGTAGGAAATGGATTTTGTGCCTTTGCGTTTAATGGGTCTCATAAACATGAGGAGCTAATGAGGAACATAGGAAAGACAAAACCTACTGAATTTCTGTGCTATCTCTCATAAATCCTGAGGTTCTGTCAACACTCCTGGTATTAACCAAAACTGCTTTTGATCATGGCAACATTTTCTATGACACCTAGATATATCTGGTCTTCATGCAATGTTTTGCTAAACGGCAGTTCCTTTGTACAAACTCAGCTAGTAATTTATTTGCAGAAATTCTGTGTTGGTTGCCAAAAGATAGGAAGACCTCGGTTCTGGGAAAGTTCTCATGCTATTCTTTGTATTTGAAGAGTACCCTTGGCAGATTAAGTGTAACCCTTTCTGTTTCAGATAGCACCTGAGAGAAGGTCTCCTGGATATCTGATCCATATGAAATATTGAAATACTGTTGGAGACTGGTGGTTAGGTCTCAAGTTCTGTCCATTCCATATGCTGCTTATGCTTGGGACAGAAGAGAAGTGGGTGAACAGCTGATGAGCGTGATGTGTGCTTTTAGGTATCCACTGATGCATTACAAGCTTTAATTTATATGATCAAAGAAATGTGTCTTCCTTGTGCCAATTTTTGCTTCACAGGGAACTTATTAAACAAAGGCAGTATAAATTACTTCTTATTCTTTAACTGTGCATCACAAAAATGAATCTGTCTCTATGCACTAATACTGTCAGGTTTCCAGTTGATCCTATTAAATATTACCTGAAGTAAGATACTTGGAATTTCTGTTTGCCTTCTAAAGGTTGTGACATGAGCCTAACATATCTCAGACTGAGAAATCATTTGAGAGGTTTGGATCTATTAAAAAACCCCAAAACATTTCTGTCCTGTTCTTGAATTCATTTCAGCTATCCCTTAACATTGACATTGCTAGTACTCATTGGCCAGGAACTGAGTATCATCAGTTAAGATCAGACACTGTAATCACAAGCATGACCCTTTGTAACAGCAAAGAACTCAAGATGGCTGAGATGGGGAGAAAAATGGCATAAGAACTACCCCAGATGATGGTGTTGTTTTATATGGCACAGATTTCCCCAGGAAAAAAGAATGATAGGTCCCCAAAAAGTGTGAAGCACAAGTGAACTTGTGAAGTTATACCACTGCTGCTCATTGTTCAGTGAAGATTTGCATAATCTTAGTCATACAGAGGTGAGTAATTATGTGAGTAATGCTGTTAACTTCTGCAAGTTTAGTCACTGTGTGAGTAGAATTCCACTGTTGTCTCAATATGATGCCATGAGCAACTGCTCATGATTCTTACCTTTTCTCCACTTCAGCACACAGAATATAAAAAACTGATTTGCTGCATTCATCTCTCCTTTCCTTTACTGTTTATGAGATTTTAAGGCTGCAGTCTGCATTTTCTGTTACACATCTAGCTAAAGTAAAACTGTATTGTCTAGGGATGTTTTTCTGTAGTTTTAGTCATATGAAATGCTTGATTTTAGGTAGAAACAAGCCTCATAGAGAATTGCCACTGAATTAATCACAGAAAGAATCACGTGTCTGTCTTGAAGAATCTTCAAGGAAAGTAATTTTTACTATTTTTCATCTTGCTTTGTTACCTTAGCTAGGCACATAAAAAATACTGCATTTGCTTGCCTTTTTTTCCAGGAGAACAGTTCATCTTGAAGTCTTGGATGTTTTGGCTTACCAAGGGAGAACGTTTAAATAGTTCAGGTGAATTTATTGTAAAGAGATCATTGCCTTGTTGGTCAGCATTATAAAGCAAAGTGGAAGTAGACAAAATCTGCATCTGGTATCCTGTCTGTAACCAGTTTCCTTTCAACCCAGCTGTTCAGTTAAACCCAGGTTAAAACAACGTCAGATTCCCAAATGAAATTTTCTTTCCCAACAAACATATCTGAGTTTGCATGTAGTTGGGTGCACATTCCCTCTGGTGTTTTATTTCTAGATGATTATTGTAGTGCTTTCCTGGCTTTACTTGATGGTGTTTGGTTTCCTGCAATGGATTTCAAATTTCCTTCCTTAGTCTGGATTTTGACCCTTAGTGTATTACAGCATGAAACTACTTCTCTTTTCAATGTGGTCTTACCACATCTGAACCCCACTTCTAGCCCACCCTTCAATCAGATGCCATGTCTACTTAACCATATCTGGTTAATATCCTTGTACTAGACAATAGACATTGGTAAATTTTATCACTTAATGCACTTTTCTGCAATTACATATTTCCTTTTTATACCCCTGAGTGCTCTTCTTCCTAGCTATGGAGATATGTCCTTCTTCTTTGAACTGCTGCCTAGCCCTCATTCTTCTGCAGTTAACTCTTCTACAGAGGAGCCACAGATTTCTGTGCTGAGTCAAGCCCAAATCTTTAAACAGATTTATCTTTCATAAAAAATATAAACTAAAATAAGAGTGACTGATTTACTCAAGGGCATCTGTGACTCACTGGTACAGCTGAAGCAGAAATTAAATCTCTGTTCCCCAGTGCCATCTTCTTTTACAGAAATGGAAATTCAGATGACTTAAATGGAATCAATTTCTCCTATCTTCAGTGTCTAAGAATTCTGTGTTTAAATTTCAGCTTGTTACTTGAAACTTTTTTAACAATTGCTGAAGAGAATAACCTCTGGAATGGATGACTTGTCTTATCCAAAGAAAGCTTTTTGGGACAGCTCAATGACCTGTAACTGACAAGGAATTTACTGTCTATGTAAAGAGGCATTGGTAAGTTGATTAATAAAAGATGACTTACCTCTTGTTTCCTGATATTGACCAGAAGAATTCAATCCTAGGAATAAAAAAATAGAATCCAGGCATTAATAAGGTATTTGTGCTTTATCTTAAAGAGAAGTGAGAGAGCATTGGTAGCTTAGTTCTTGATTTTTAACTGTCCAATGATTTCACAATGAATAAAGGCACAAGCAATCTGTGTCCCTGAAGTAAAGAATGTAGACAGTACTGGGGAAATCAGGTCTGGAGAGTAATTACATTGAGAATCAGAGAGGTAACCAGGTCTTCATGTGATGAACAAAGGGATGCAAGGAGAACACAGCAATTAAACAACAGGAATCTCTTCTCTCAGAAGACAGGGTGCATTTACCAGTTGGGTGACAGTACCACATGATTACCTTCTGCTTTCATGATAAATGCAGATATCATTTTACCTTGACATTTTTACCTCAGTTAGCACATTTAGGTGTGACATATCACAATTCCAAATGGGAAAAACTCTAAAGTTACCACTTAGACAAATGAATAAAACATAAAATGATATTAATATTTATAGCTGGTAACACAAAGAAGACTGGTAGCAGCTAATTAATGCTCAGTGGGATGAAAAGGTCTGTATGTTATCCCAGTTGGACAGCAGTCAATGAAATTGGATTCTAAGCTGACTAATGTAACATTTCTCAGATGTTACATTGTTTACTTCTGTCATGCTGGCTTATTACCTGCATGTGATATATACATTTGGTCTATTGTGTTTCAGAAAGGTCTGATCTTTTTCCAGCTGACAGCTGTCCAGATAGGCAGATGTAATGTTTTGAGACTGATCTGTTGGAACCAATCAAGACATTATTATTTAAAATCTTGACTTGCTCAGTCAATGGTTTGTTACTTCTTTTAAAGAATTATGGTTGTCCATTTTTGAAGCAATGTGAGAGAGTATGTTAAAAATGCTATTACATTTTAATTTGAAATGATTTTCAAATTATAAGTATTCAATTATGCAAAGCATTCTGTTAAAATTATATTAGCCATGGAAATAGAATAAAATACTTATTTTTACCTTGAAAAATTAAATTAATAGAGGAATACACTAGCTGCACCAAATAGGTAGCAAAAAAAATAAAACAAAAAACCTAGAAAACTAAAGTTATTGAGTTTTTTCCTATTGCAAAACTGAGGTGACAAATTTTTTTAAAATGCTGTGATCAATAAGCTGCTTTGGTTTGTTCTGTGATTGTAATTTAAACAATATAAATATATAAAATAAATATAAAATATAAATACACACATATATAAAATTATAAATATAAAAATATAATATATATATAAAAAATAAAAATATAAGCTATAACCAGTAGGTGCCTTTCATTCCAATAATGCCTGCTTGTCTAGGGTGTAAGGAAACAAAAATGGGGCCCGTGTACATGCCTAAAGGAGAGAAACTATAAGAATGGGTAAGTGAATTAACACCCTCTTTCCTATTAGTAGCTCTATCCTTTGTCATTCCTATTCTTTTTTTCCTGCTCCTTGGCATATAAGCTGCTCTCACTCAACCTCCCACATTTGTCATACTGCAGATCTGAGTAGGCTTCAGGGAATAATTTAAAATATACTTCTAAAGATTCTCAAAAGTATTTTATGGCTGTTATGGAATTAAGCAATAAGGATTCAATTTGCCATAGACATAGGGATCTGTTTATATTTTATGTTCATTTCATCAAACCCTCATTTCAAATACAGATAGGACCTCTTTCTGGGTAGGATAAATCATCTAGGCATATATTTTATGTTCAGTTTATGTTTCTTTATGTTGATCTGCTCATCAGAGCCTGAGTGTCTCACTGAAGTGCCAGAAATTTCAATCTCTGGACACTCTGATATAAATTAATCTCTGAAGAATATGTGACATTTTTCAGTAGAGACTTTATGGAGTAGAAATCAGGAATCTGGAGTGCTTTCATCACTTTGCCAGTAGCCAGCTTGGTCATCTTCGTCACATTACCCTGAAATAAAAAACTTTACAGAATAATAACAACAGCAATGTTCATTCCTAATGCAGTCTTTTAAATGCTTAGATCTTACATTTTCTACCATTTCTACCATATCTACCATATCTCTACTAAGAAAGTGAAGCTCTGCTTCTTCACATGCTTAAGTCTAAGTAGTGCCCAAAGTGAAGTGGTGCTGCTGAGCCTTGCAGGACATGCAGAAGAGACAGTTTGTTGGTGGTTAAACTAAGTCTGAAGAAGGCAGATTTGGTTTTCTCTGTCCTGAAAAAGGAGGAAAGTGAAATTTAGTATTCTGCTGAAACATGACAGAGTCAGGAAAGGTTCTGAGGGATGGTTTAATCATTTTTAGTTTAGTCCTAAATTTTGTGTAGCCTTTGTCTTTTATGTATGTATAACCTGTATCCCAATGTTCTGAAATCAGAATTAGAATTTCAAGTCCCTGCATAATGTTTTGTGGAATTCTACTTATTTTAATTGAATAATATAGATCTGCATTCATTACTTTCCTCTATTTTTCTTCTTACTTGTGGTTTATAATCTCATTTTATTCATCTCGATTCTTTGTAAATTCAAAATGAATTATTGTGGGAAGTTTGTTAAGCTGACAAGAAAGTACATCTATTTATATATGAATTTTACCTTCTGTCTCCCAAAATACAGCCTTAAGAAACCACATAGCTGGTTCTGAAATATCACTTCCCCAGCATTGTGCCCAGAGTGTCAACCTACACAGGCACTGAAACTGGGTGCAACATTAAGAGCAGCAGTCACAAAAGGAAAAGGAGGCACTTCAACATAACTGCACACAGAAAGAGGTCATTTAATTCCTGCCATTTTGAGTAGATAAAAAGATGATGTAGGTCCCTTCCAAGCTAGGGGATTATAATTATGATTATACAAGGAAGGAATCTGAGAACAGTGTATCTCACAGTGCTCAAACTGTACTTGGTGTAAGATCTGTCACTTTCAGAAGGAGAAAAGCATTACATTCCTGCCCCTCATTGCTTTTTGCATGAGTGCCCCAAAGGACAGAACTTCTCTGGGTTCAGGAAGCCTCTTTTTCTTAGTGTGTTACAGTGACTCTACTTTCTCATTGCTGTCATGGCCCATGCAATTGCCTCCCATTACAAGCTTTGCTTCCTTTAACTTGCCCATCTCTTTGCTTCAAAGTGCACCTGATTGCAAAAAGCAGAGCACTCTTCTAACACTGTAAGAACATAAGAATTGCCATATTTTGTGAGATAACAGGTCCATCAAGCCCACTATCCTGTCTCAAGATGCTGCCAGCAGATGGTGCTTAGGGAAAGAGTGTAAGAAATGGTCTCTCTGCCTTATTTCATTCCATTGGGACTTTTAAATTCAAATATTAATTTTAACATTCCATCATATTTACATGTGTGACAAGTCATAGACATTCCATGCCAAAATAAATCTGTTGTGAAAACAAGGGTTTCTATTAATAATTTGCAGTGACAGCAAATAAAGGAGAGAAAATTCTTTCTACATCTTCTCTTTGATGCAGTGCATTTTGTAGCTTTAATATTTTCTATGAGGTATTGTACTGCAGATCTCATGGGTACTCTAATACACAAAACCAAGCACAGTTTTATTATTTGATTAATTTTTTTTCACAGAATCTATGTGGATCCTGTGTAGCATTTTCATGAGTGTGGTGAAAAAAATTCTTTTTGGAGAAATACTCCAGGAACAATACACCAAGGTTACTTAGGAGAGATACAAAGCATGAATAAAATACATGTGTAGACAGATCTAAAAACTAATTGAGAGCAAATGAAAACAGTGCAAATAGTTTCTGACCTTTAATGGGTTAATGATTTCTTTTAAATAATGCCTTTGATGATTCTTTCTGGACTATGTTTTTGCCAAGAACAGCTGGGACCAGATGATCCAGGAGGTCCCTTCCAACCTAATATTCTATGATTGATTCTATAATTGATTTTGATGCAGATTTATTCATATATCTCAGTGTAAATATGTGTCTAAGATTTTCTTTTGATGAGGGGATTTGGTGTCTGTCAAATGAGGAGTTTTAATATTGAACATGAATACAACAAACAGAAGTTAAATGAGCTGTTTCTTCTGTTGTATTCTCCAGATCATTTCAAAGTTAAGCTTCCTCTCTTTCTGCTTTTACACCTGCCTCTAGATATTTATAACTGTCAATGACATTCAGTTAATTTAATGAAGAAAGAACACTGTAATGCAGCCTGATATGTTGTATTTGTGCTGTTATTTTCTTTCTCACTTTTTAATATAATGGAGAAAACAAAAACTTAATCACTAACGAAATACTATCACAGCTAAGTCCTGTGGGGATGTCTTACTCATACCCTGAATACCATATATAGCATTAAAAGCTCTTAAAATCTTTTTACTTGCTATCAATTTTAATAGAAACCCCTCACATCTGCTGTTTTAGTTTTAATGAAAGAAAAATTAATTTTTTTGTGTGTGTGAATGGAAATTAAGAATTAGCTTTTCCAATACATGTATTATCAAGGGGGATTAATGCCATGATTAATTCTTTTTTCTTTTTTCCTAAGCATTTAATTAGAATTCATATTCCAAGTGAGGTCTGAAAATCATTAGGGTGGGAGCTGGTCTAATAGAAGAATGCACAGATTCATGGCACTAAACTATGTTTTTTGGTATATGGCTGATGGCCATTTCTCTTAATATCTTGCTTGCAGTGAAAATAGCTTTATCTGCATGATGGTACCCATATTGATTCTTCAGGGCAAGCACCAAAATCTGCATCACTTACTTAACACAGAACCCACCACTCCTCCTCTAAGCCTTCTTTTTTCTCCTGTTACCTGATAGAATACTGCACATGCTGCATGAGCTTAGTTAAATTTCTGTAGCATGAGAGTTTAGCTCAATGTTTAACTCAATGATGTTAAACAGGCACATCAAGTTTGACATGGTAGCAGCCCTTATTGTTATCTTAGGTTATATTAGAGTAATGAATGATTGAAAACATACTCCCTATAACTTTGAAGACTCGATTAAGATGCCTTCAGCTCAATTACCACGATACTCCTCAAAGTCTAGACTACTGCATACTATGCTACATCTATGCTGCTCAGAACACTTTAGTGGAGAGCAGATACTTTTATTAACAGTCACACTTTGCTTGTGCTTAGGTGGAAAAATGAAAAAGGAAGATTCTACCTAGGTCTTGTCTCTTGCAGAAGCACTATAGAGAGTAGATGGGGACAAAGGTCTGAGAACACTGGCAAAAACATTGAAGTTAGAGAGTGAATATGTGCTTGGATAAAGGAAGCAAACAAATATACATCTGGGAATGAACTATCATGGAAAAAAACTGCTGTGAACCAGGTAGTGTGTATGATGGAAAAACAGAAATGAAAGACATGCTACAGTGAGGTGCTGGAAGAGAGAGGTCAGCAGTAGTGATCAAAAAATATATACTGTGTTATGATGAACACAACATTGAGGCAAGAGTAAAATTACTAGGCTCTTTATATCCTTCTTGATGATTTTATTTGAAATTATATTTTAATAATTTTTTTTTTTATATCACTGCAGCATCAACTGGTCACAGTTAAGGCCCCATTGTACTAAGTAACTTCAGCTTGGAGATAGTACTCCCCAAAGGCAAACAAAGCAATAATGTGTGTTTGAGTGAACAACTATTGGATCAATGATCTGCTCTAGTCTTACTTGAAAGCTCAATCTACTTAGGTAGAGTTATTAATTAGATAAGGTTGTTGCAAATTAGTTGGGAAAGCTTCAGTGTGATAAACGTCTTTCAGGCTGAAAGGCTTATCAAACTTTGGAACAGGCTTCCCAGGCAGGTTATAGGGACATCATCACTGGAAGTATTTAAGAGGCATATAGATATAAGATTTAGGTATGTGGTTTAATGATGGTTCTAGTTGAAGTTATGCTGATGGTTGGACTTGATCTGAAAGATTCCCTCCTACCTAGACAATTTTATGATTCTATGGACAGTGCTGAATAGAATAATATCTGGTGCTAGCAACATTCCCAGTACTGGATGCTGATGATGCCCTGTCTTAATGACAAGTATTCAATAGTTCAGATTTTAAAATCTACAGAAAGTCTGATTTGTGAGTCAAATATTTGCTCTTTCTGTTGTTTTATTTCTATACCTATGTGCTGAGGTATTTATACAGGAGAAATGAACATCTACATGAGCCAACACTGTGCTTGCAGCCCACAAGACCAACCATCACCTGGGCTGCATCAGAAGAGTCATGGCAAGCAGGTCAAGAAAGATGATTCTGCCTCTTTGTTTTGATTTGACTCCATCTGGAGTACTGTGTTCATCTCTGGTGCCCTCAGCATAAGAACATGGACATGTTGGAGAGGGTCCAGGAAGATTCATGAGGATGATCAGGGGGCTTGAGCACCTCTCCTACAAAGACAGGCTGAGAGAGCTGGGGCTGTTCAGCCTGGAAAACAGAAGGCTTCATGGAGACCTCATAATGGCTGTTATTCCCTGTAGCCACACATTTAGACCACACAGTGGCCTACTAGTTCCTGAAGGGGACCACAGAAAAGATGGGGAGAGACTATTTGCAAGGCCATGTAGTGATAGGACAAGGGACATGATTTTAAACTAGAGAGGGGCAGGTTTAGATTAGATATCTGGAAGAAGTTCTTCAGCATGAGGGTGGTGACACACTGGACCAGGTTGTCCTGAGGGTACCTTTGAAGGTAACTCCCAACTCTATGATTCCATTACTCTATGATTTATTAGAGACAGAAAATGAAACTTTAAACCACTTCTTTGTAATGGACTTTTATGAAAAGACCATAGCTTGGTGATTTTCTCTCTTTTCTTCACTGTCGTGTTATTGTCTATGATGTAACTGGTAAGAAAGTGGCTGTCATAAATTTGAGATTGCTTACTTCATCATGGCATCTGTCAGGAGCAGATTTTTGGTGGCCACTACTAGGCCTCATTGATGAGTTGCTATTATCTGACAGTATCCCTCAAGCCTGAGAGGAAAGATGTGAGATGGATGTAAATGTGGCAGAACTTCTTAGAGCTGAGGCACTCGTGATCACTGAAGCCTAAAATATTTCAAATTCAATGTGTAGAGAGAACCACTACTTACCCATCTCATAAACTTGGCAGTCTCAACAGCAGATTAATATATATGATAATTTTAATAATCCTTCATGGTATAACTCTGACTTTAAAAAACCAAAAAATCTGGAACACCTTTTTCTAACAAAAAAATTATGCATCCATAATAAGCCCTAGAGGGAACAATTCAATAAAAGAATACATATGCATCATGAATTCATTGAGTATGCTTGATTTCCCTTGTTTCCCTGAGATTTTTCTTCAAGCTTTAAGCTCTAGGACCACACTCATCCCCAATGTATACCGAGTTTCTTGCAGTCAGTGGAGTTTTGTTGCTTGTGTGTTTTGAAGCTGTGGGCACTTTCAGAAGTGTTTTGCATTTAGTCATAATAAGTACATAGTTTATAAGGTATTACTGATGGGGAAGTTCCTCTTTAGGTCTCTAAAGAACAGTATTGTGTTTCACTTTAAATACACTAAAGTAGGGAGCGATGAATATATCCACCTGATGGGATATTCATTACCATGGGCAAGTGATTAGTTACATTTGTCGTTTAAAAGTACCTGTTTTTTAATAACCAACTATTCTTTGTGTCCCTGGTTGCCCTGGAGGTGTTTAAGGCCAGGCTGAATGAGGTATTGATCAACTTGCTCTAGTGGGAGGTGTCCCTGCCCATGGCAGGGGGGTTGGAACTAGATGATCTTTAAGGTTCCTTCCAACCCAAACCATTCAATGATTCAATGAAATCTGGGAATAGGGCTACATCAGAGTTACAGATATACCCAGCTTTAAAGCAGGTAATGTTGATGCTAGAAGAACTCAGTATGGCAACACCAAACTCAGGACACACTGACAATCTCTGGATGAATTCTCAGAGGTGGATCTGAAAAATAAGAAATAAGTGTTGCTAGGTTTGGGAGATATAAAGCTGGCTATCATCCTACAAGTGCATCCTACAAGCACTGCAGAATCAAATATTTAGTGGTTTCAGTTCACGAGTGCTCATGAAAAGTTTGTATTCTTTTCTCTTTCGATGGCTTTGCATTTCCAAGGCAAATGAATCTTTTGCTGCAAGCAGTGTGTAACTCCAAATAATTCCCTTAATGAAATAACAGTGGAAAAAAGCATTATTAAAAAATCAAACTTAATGAGAACAGAAGAGTAATTCAACACAGAGAGTCCCATTGGTTTGATACTTAGAAATCATAAGGGGTATTGTAATGGGAGCCTCTCCTTGAGGCTCCAAGTTCTTCAGAAACTTTTCCACTTCAGATCAGTTGGTTGATTTTTAGGGGTTTTTTTATGGAAAAGCTTTTCTGCCTGCATCTTTCAGCAAGTCAATCATCCATAATTACTCATTAGGTTTTGTAATTTTAATACAAAGTGAAGATTCTAAAATGACCCCACAGAAAAGAATTAAATTTCCACTGTGAAAGCTTTCAGGTACAAAGTCTCACATCCAGCTCCAGATGGGTGTTCATAAGGCTTCCTCTTTTTAGTCAGGAATTGCTATCAGTCTTGAGATAGATGATACAACACAGATGGATGATATAGATGATATAGATAATTTGAAGATATAGATATATAGAAGTGCATGTATATCAAACAGGGGAATAGTAATACCCCATTTTATAATTAAGGGACCATGGTAGAGGAAACTTATGTTATTTTAACAAACTTTATTTGAGAAAAATAGAAACTCGTGGGAGTATGAATTTATCTCCAGGGAATCCAAAACCAGGACACTGACATCTGCAAAATACTTCCCCCAGCTTCCCAAAAAAAAAGCAAAAGTAATAAACAGCAGTCTGAAAAATTGAAATTGCACTTCTCTAACATATAAGTTATTTCCTTAACCCAGCTCTGCAAAAACATGGCCACACTGAATCACTGAATCTACCACTCTTCTGTCCAGAATAACTCCTGAAGCACTCCACGTGGCAATTCAGAGGAGTTTTATATGGCAAAGAGCAAAATCATAGAATCATAGTGTAGTTCAGGCTGGAAGGGACCTTAAAGATCATTGAGTTCCAACCCCCCTATCATAGGCAGGGACACCTCCCACTACATCAGGCTGCTCAGTGCTTCGTCCAGCCTGGTCTTGAACACCTCCAGAGAGGGGGCACCCACAACCCCTCTGGGCAACCTGTTCCAGTGTTTCACCACCCTCACTGTAAAGAATTTATTTACATAGAATCATAGAATAGTTCGGGTTGGAAGGGACCTTAAAGATCATCGAATTCCAACCCCCCTGAAAGAATTTCTTTCTTACATCTAGCCTGAGTAAACACTTAAGCACTGGAAAGATTTAAGAATTAGATTGTAGATTCTCTGGTTTTGAGGTACCTAAGAGCATGCAGACCCACTTCATATAAAAATTTTGTATGCATATATATATATTTTTTTTTTCTGCGTTGTTTGCATAAGGATGGTTTGCCTTAAGTGAACCAATTGACTCTGCCTGTTTCTCTAAAACACAGTGATTACATAAAACAGGTCGTTGTCAGCTGCATGTCAGGAACACCCCCAGTTATACTGCAGGATTTGTTAGGGAAAGAATCAGTTTACCTCACCTAAATGCCAGAATTTGAACAGAAATATCCCCCACCCTCTCTCTAGAACTTGCTTCAGAGGATTAATTCTAATCTTCAGCATTTAGAATTCCTAAATTAGATGAAATAGAGTCCTACAATTGCTTGCTTTCATTTTAGGATTATTTTAATGCAAATTTCATGTTAAGACATTATGATTCATAGAAAGGTAAAAAAAATGCAGTGCAATGCAGAAATTAGTCCTGCTGTGTTTTTAGTCTGAAAATAACTTACATTTACTACATTTCTTATTACAACTGTGGAATTTGTCCAGGGCAGTAATGAAACTGTCATGCTAAGCATATAATGAGCTATTTTGCTTTGTTGCTAACTGCCTCTTTGTATTGTATTTCATAAGTGTACTGTATCTTCATAAATATGATTGAATAGAACAATAACTTCTAAGGAACTGCAGCAACTGCTTTGTTTTGTGGAAAGTAATATTTTAGTGTCTTGCCATTTGTATTGGACTCCTGCTGAATGAGAATGTTTGTAAAATCAAAAGATTTCTAAAAATGAGGAACAGCTTAAAGTAAAATATGGCACTAATTAAAAAGAAGCCTATAACTGTGCTGAATGGTATAAACCTTTGCTATAGATAAATGTAACCTGACTTTAAAATACAAAATTAAGTAAATTAACTAAAACTGAAGCCTTGTTTTCTGAAGGTGGTAAACAGCCAATATCTTACTGATTTCATAAGAATTTAGAGACAATCAGTGTTTGCAAAGACAAGGAAATTAATAAAGACCTATTTACCTGCAAAAATCCATCAAGCAAGCATGTTGATAAGGGATTTCAGATATATTTCAGAGATATTTTTCTGGAAGAAATAAAATTTAGAGCTAAGGATATTGCACCAATGTGTTAATGAGAGGCAGACACAGAAACAGAATTTGGGTAAAAATCACAGTCTAATAAAAAAATTTATATTAAATTATTGCACTACTGTGTTGATGAGTTCTAATTGTTAGCTTAATGATTTGGCTTCATGTAATAATTTTTTAAAAGGTCTGTGCAAACCCCTCTCTACACATGAATTACCACTTCTAGGAAGTTCTCATTTGAGCACCTTAATAACATTATTTTACATTTTTAAAAAAGTTTCCATTTCCCAAAAAAATTTTCTCAAATCGTCAGAGTTGCCTATGAATTAAATTTAAGTCTACTTGCAATAGCCCTGTTTTTAATTAAATACCTTTAGCCATCCTTTTAAATTAAGTACCTTTAGCTGGATCAGAAGTTGTAAACCATTTTGCTACATAGGCAAGAAACAGAAAAATATTTAAACAGTGAAAAAATGTGCTGAATATGGCTGTGTGAAATGGTGCTTCAGTGGAAATACTGATAAAAAGAAAAATAATTTCATGTTGGATAAAAAAAAGTTGAAAGAAAGATTTAAATTATTTTCTTCTTTTCAAACAGTCCAGATATTTAGTGTAGCACTTCTTGTATCCAATGACAGATTTTGTTGTTTATCTGTGTTATCTCATGGTTTGGAGAGATTTTAATCAGACACTGTTTTTCCTTGTTCTTATGGAATCATAGATGAAGTTTTTGCTGCTTTCTGATAGTCTGCAGCTTCATCCCCTACATAAGTACACAAACTTTGGTGACTGTGCTCACTTCTGTATAGTTTCTGACTGTCTCCTGTGTTTGTAAGGCCTCTTCAGGGTCTGTCACCCCAGCGAGGGTCTAGAACTCCTAGCTCTCTACTTAGGCAGCTGCCAGTCCCCAGTGATAATTGACATTTACTTTTTCACATTTGTATTTCTTCTTACAATGCTGAATTTAGAAACAAAATGTTCCCACTAATCCAATTAGTCAAATAAAACTTTAATCTCCTTCATTCCCAGATAAGTTATGGATTAACTGTTGAAAATGAGGTATCCAACTAAGACCACAATCCAGGAGGTCCATTTTCCAGGATTTCTTAAATTCAGGGGCTTTCACATTATGTAGCCATCTCCAGAAAGTTGTGAGTGTTGAATTTTAGTTGTCTGCATTCTTCCAGAACTGTCTGAATTCAGGACATAGGAGATTTCATTTCAGAGTATGGAACAGGTTTCAGTGGATAGTCAGGTAAAATCCACCTTAGTCCTTGCTCATGAGCAAATGGTCTTTAGACCTGTGAAACAGGCTTACTCTGTGTGCAAGCCTGAGGAGGAACTGGTGACTGAGAGCCTGATTCAAGCATCTGTGGTTAGGTCAGTCCCTTACAGAAGGCAAAATGCTTTGAACCTCACCCATTAGAAAGAGTTTGCCTGTCTTCATCAAGTTAAGAAAGCCAGTGCCAACCCTGGGAGCAGGGAATATTCAGCCAAATGTGCCAATGTCAGTATTAACTTCTGGATCCCACCTTCCTGCTCATCTGTGGATCCATAACTCTTTTATGCTAAAACACCCTACCATAATACCAACAAAACAGTTGAAGAGAACAGGTTGATGAAAGTATCTGCCTTGTCCAGTTCATTCCCTGTATTTAAGAAAAGCGATAGAAATTTAACCAGTACTCTGACCTATAAATGCAATAAAATGTCTGGACTGGATGAACTGGAATCCCACCAAATGTTTTTTACTGGCATGTTCTTCTCTCCACTGCCTGTGCATGGGTTATATGTAGTACCAGATAGGTAAAATATCATAAAATGAAATGTGTGCTGCAGGTAACTAGGAAAGGTGGTCTGATATTTTTCATTTCAGATATGCAGATGACTTGGAGAGAAGATGATGAAATAACACTAATTAATTTTAAAAAGAACAATGTAATTAAGTGCAGAAAAAATAATGAAAACATTGTCTTCTATGACTATGTATCTTTCAATGGGCCATTGCTCCAAAGTTTTGTTTCATGTATCACACTCTTAGTCTGAAGTAGCTGCATCTGGAAATGGTGATCACATAAATGGCTTGTCTATTAACTCTGCTTGTACCTTTAGATACTCCAAATCAGAAATTACTGAAATTTCTTATTATACAGCTGCCTATTATAACTGGAAGTTAACATTAAAGGCCTGATTAATTATCTAGATTAATCAGATGGAGTGGCTATTTTATTTTTGCAATGTAACAAAAGTTTACATGATAGCTTTTTAGTTGAAATTAAAGTTGCTGGGAATCTACTGTTTTTTTAGTATCAAGCTGTAGCAAGCTAAACCAAGTTTGCAATCTCCTGAATTAATTTTTACTGATTGTAGAATCAAAAATAGACAGTTTGTATAGTATGTAGAGCTAATTATTCTTGTAAGCTTATGAAAATTTCATGGCAAAATATTGCAAAAGCACAGAACATCACTGGTGTTTTGTATTGACAAGCACAAAAGGTTGTTTTCAGCATTTCCAGCATGGTATGCCATTGCTGTCTACCTAGGTGATATATTGAGAATTCACATCATATATACACATGTAGTACAAGTTGACACAGTGTAAAAATGAAAATGAAACTCTCCTATTGTCTACAGAAAGAGCATCATAAAATAATAGTGGGGCAGAGAGCTTTCAGCCCACAAGTGAGAGAAAATAAAATTGCTTTAAGAGGCCAGAAGACATAAAATACGGTGAGGCTAGAAGTGATATTGAAAACTGTCTAGAAGCATTCTCCATGTGCAGACAAAGCCCTGCACTTAGATGTATTCCTTAACAATGAAAAACTGGATTCTTCCTTACAAGAGACAACTTGATTTCCTGTGGGATGTTCAACTTATTCTATTTGGAAAACCTCTCTTTCAATAAGGAAAAACACCAAAACCATCTCTACCATATGAGTAGACTATTACCAAGAGGTAAAAATGTTAATAAAGTAAAAACTGCAACACCAAACCTTCAATAGCTATCTGGTGAGATGTCAGATGAAAATTCCCTATAGAATCATGTGGGATGAAGATTCCCAAATCCACACTTGTTAAGGCAGTAAAATTTCATGAAAGTCTTAGGTTGAAAAAAAATCATCAAATCAGACTCAGAAATATGTCATGACAGGATGATGAGAAGAATTCATCAATTCAGCAAGTAACCGAAATCCAAATAAACCAATGTATTGAATGAATATGTATTGAATTTATTATTCTTCATAAATAAATTCTATAATTATTTAAAAATAAACTGGTGCGTGCTAGCTTCAGATAATTAACTTTTAAGACTCTATACTGTGAACTTGCTGGGATAAGGCAAACAAGGAAGACCAAAAACATGATTAGAGGTTTGGAGCCTTTCTGTGGATCAGAGGCAGTTGGGGTTTTTCAGTCCAGAGAAGAGAAGGGTCTGGGGAGACCTCCATCTCTCCAAGACTTACAGGGGTAAGATGGGGACAAGCTTTTTAGCATGACTTGTTGTGAAATGACATTGGGCAATGACTTTAAGCTAAAAGAGGGTAGATTTCAACTACATAAAAAGAACATATTGTTTTACATGAATAATGAAATATTGACACAGGTTGCCCAGAGACATGACAGATGTACCATCTCTGGAAACATTCAGGGTCAGGTTGTACCTGAGTAACCTCATCTAGTTGAAGATATCCTTGCTCATTGCAAGGGAGGTTGGACTAGATGGCCTTTAAAGGTCTCTTCCAACCCAAAGTTCTATGTGATCTAGGATCACAGTGATTTTTGTCAAATTTATAATTTCTCTTGGGGAGTGGAGGGAGCAAGAGGACAGGTGGGAATTAAGATGTATAGCAGTAGCCTTTGTGTACTTTTAGGTCACCTTATCCAAGCTGTCTAAAAAAGAAAGCTTAAAGAATATAATCAGTACTTAAATAGAAATATTTTAACTGAAAGCTACCTAGACCCTACCAAATTTCCTTTCTTAACTTTCTGAACAGTAAAATTAAATGACTACATAATGGACACCATACAGCTTGTATGATGATAGTGACTCTTTGAGAAAAGTATTTGAGCCACATTGAGAAGACATCCCCCAAAAGGAAAGCAGCAGAATGCATAATTTTCTGGGCTGGGATTTCTACTGAAATTTGTGCAGGCAGTATATTTGACATAAAATTAGTGTTTGAGTAGTATCTTCAGTCTTTGTAATCTCCTTTAGTATGAATCAATAGTAAAGGAATAAAGACTGTCCTTCTTGTTACTACTAACACCATGGAAACAGCTTGTGGGCATGTTGGTGAACTATTCACCTGGTTCTAGTAAAGATTTATTTCCAGCTCCTCATCTAAACCTGAGGTTTTTTCTGACTGATTGTTCATCTTCTAGTCAAGGGCTACTAATAAACTAAATCATCTACTTCTAGATGACCTACTGAGGTCTCCTATTAGTATTTGCCTCTGCATGAAAGGACTGTAGTTGTGTTGGTGATGTGTGCCTTTCCACCACTAGATCTGGGAGATACGTTCCCTCATGTATCAGGATGAAACCAGTAATAGATCTCTGCACATCTGTTGTTTGTTTATCTGAACTCTATGTTAGCCAGTCTTTCCTCAGGGTTTTTCATCTCCTTTTTGTGTTGAAACTTTCAAGCTATTAGCCTTGAGGAAGTTTGTACTCAGTTCTGACTTTAAAATGGTTGTTTGAACTTTTGATTTCAGCAGTGTTAATTACAATACCTTCCCTCTGGAGTCACTGAGTATCTCACTGAAGAGAGATCATGGATCTGTATATGAGATATTAGGATCACTGCACACTTTTTTTCTGTTACAGATCTTGAGAGTTCTCAGCTTCCAGATGTTTTTAAATCAGTAACAATATCAGATCTGCAGTAGTAGTAAGCTTAGAGCAATAGAAGACAGTCTTTAAAAGGAGGTGACAACTTGAATTGCAGTTTCGCAGCTTCCTTTCAAAATGCTTCACAGGATTCTCAAACCTGTGCACCACAGACTAGGTGGTGTCTTTTGATCCTGTCTCAGAGTTTACTGAGAAAAAGTTAAAACTCAATTGTGTCTTTTACTTAGTTATAAAAGTTATCTCTGACTTGATTGATTGAAGTCTTAGCAGGCACACAGGATACAGTGGCTTGCAATGAGTGATGAACACTCCAAGACAGCACTCAAAACTCTGGGTGCTAGAGACACAGACATTATCTGAAGGACAGACAGAAGAGACAAGAATAATATGATACCATCTTCTAAAACCCTGCCAGTGTCACAGATGCTTGCTATTTCAGGTGGATAATTTTGCTGCTGCTATGTGACTTTTCATTATTCTTGAAAAATATCATTGAGATTTGCTCCTTGAGTGACTTTATCATAGTTTGGGAGATAATAAAAACTGGACTTGGCAGAATCCCCAGGCACACTGTGACTGGAAAAGAACATGATTATGCATGAAAGGAGAAACACATAATCCAAGAGGAAATGGCAAAAGGGAGCACAAGAAATGTTCCCATTAACTCTGTGTATTCCTACTTTCCTGTAAATTGTGTCTTGATCAGTCTGATTGCAGTCAAACAAATGTTGAATTTCATAATGATGTCAATGTAAAACTTTGTATGTAAAAATTCTAAAGACAAAAAAAGGAAACATCTTAATTTTTACTCTATACTTGCAAAAGCTGTAATCTTATCATTACTTTGCCAGAACACAAATAATATTCTTGCCTAAGAACATTACGTTCTGGGGACTTCTTCACTGAAACCTGCTTTGGAGTTTAGCCCTTCAGAGTCAAAATTCCAATAAATATTATCTTTGGTCTTCCATTTTTCCATGTGGGAGAAGGTCTAATTGTGAGCAGTTGCCTGAATTTCACCAAAAATTTTGGGCACCATATACATCAATATATATTTAGAAGAATTTAAATTGTTATTATTATTTGACTTTTTATCCCTATAATTCAGTAGGGTGGTTAGAACTTAACGAGTTCCAAGCTTTTCTGAAAAAGAGGTTCCAAAATAAGAAAAGTGAAATAATTGACATGTCCATTTGTATAGCACCAAGAGGAGCATTATCATCTTCCTTCTGAACAAAAAGGACACTTTAAAGGACTATCTATCAAGTTTCACTTTAAAGCACTATCTGTCAATTCTTTACTAATTTGCTGCAGTAACTGCATTGCTGGATGTGAACAAGACTTTCTCGACATTTCAATCCTTTCAAGATAAGAGGAAACTCAGTATTTGTTTCAGTTCTGCTCCGATTTCTTTTCTGGATAGCTCATACTCTCCTTGAGTAATAAGCACCGAGTGACATCTAGTGGACATATTGTGGTGCATGGACAAAAGCAGTATAGGAAAGTCTAAAAAAAATTCATTATTATTGTTTTAAGCAAGAAGATGTTCAGCAAAGGAATCGTTAAGTTACACTGAAAAAAAAATTAAGAATATATTTAAAACTATAGGGACATACAGACACAAAACTATTGGAGGATCCTCTATGTTACTGCTTCTGCAGGCTGAGCTCATTAAACACACCAGGATTGCCTCATATCATTCTATTCCCCACATGATTTCCCAGTGTAACACCTTATACCACTTTATGTCTTAGAACAGTTAAGCCATTTACAACTTGTAATTTATAAATTACTTTTGTTCTTTCCTTCTGGGAGAAAAGTAAATCTCAGCTGAGATATTTGGCAGGGTTAAAAGCTGCTGTATTGCTTCAGCTCTTTGATCTATATGCAATTATAATCCCATTAGGTGACAAATTGACTTATCAATCGACATAGCTTTGTTGGTCCCACATCTCCATCTCCAGTTTTCATCAAAATCAATAGGAATTTTCCTGATATCTGTCCCAATTTTGTAAAAATTTATTGTCTTATGGCCAGCCAGAGTTGTTGGAAAAAAATGCCAGTAGCATGAATTTAAGTCCATGCTTCACTTGGGACTCTACAGTATAGCCTGATGAATCCAACCACATAAAGACTGGGTTTAACCCTTTGTCAAAACTCCTATAGATTTCTGGTAAGTTTTGATGATGGTTTGAAATACCAAAACTGTAACTTAACAGCCTGATTTTACACATACACCAAGTGTAAGTGGTTTTTCAAAAGAAAGGTGGATATGTAAAACAGCCACAGTGGCATACATTCCTGCTTTTTTTGAACTATTTTCATGTTCATAATTCATCATTTTACATTACAGATACAAAACTGGTGTTTAGGGAGCTGGTTATTACTTCAGTAGATTCGTTTCCAAACTTTGTATCATTTCTTTTAACATTTAGTTCAGCTTCTTCTGTCTGCATCTCTAGGTACTCCAAAAACCTGGATGAGAGTGAATGCTATTACAAATTACATAACATGTTCATGATGAAAAAAATTCTTAGTGTCATTGTGTTAGATGAAGAAAGTAATAGCTCAATGGAAAACTATAAACCTGCTGAGAAGGTCTGCAGCACTGCATCGCTTTCATGAGCAATAAAATAGTAGTTTTGATTTCTGCAGTTCCCCAGGAACAACTGATATTACCCTATACTTGAATTGTCAGTTCCTCTGCTATCAATTTGGATTTGAGGACTTGGTAGAGAGCAGATGAAGGACAGAAGTTTGATTAACAGGTCTGTTTAAACTTTTGTAACTGTTCTAGCAGACAAACAGATCTATTTTTGTTCATTGAAAGGAAAAAATTTATTTTCTTTTGGGGGAAAAAATTTCAAACTTCACAGAAACATTATTTTCATCTATGAAGCATCTGCAGGAACAAACTCAGACATATATGTGACATATATGTCACAAACTAATCAATTTTAGATTTATACTAACTACCAGACATTTTTTGTGAGAGAATATTTGTTATATATTTGTGTGTTTGAGGGGAAACTTACCAAAAGTCCTAGAAACAGTCTTACCAGCCAAATCAATATGCAACCAAATAAGTTGACAATGGAAGTGATTTACTCTTGAGACTTCAGGTAAGAATGAGTCGTGAACTCCTCAAATATCAGGTCTGAATCATGACTCAGTAAATAGCAAGTACCTTCTTCACACAAATAAAACTGTAAGAACCTTTCAGCTTATGAGTCAAAGCAGAACAATTGATAAAATCCTTTGATGAAAGCTTGGTTTCCATAGAAAACTGAAGCAATTCATCAAGATAGCTTTTGCTGACATTTATTACACAGCAAAAGAGAGAATTTTGTGAAAAATAATACTTTTCATCAGAGTTGTTGGTTTAGATGTAAAAACTATCAAATTTTGAGAATCAAAGTCCTTCTTGAGGTTTAAAAGAAGATTGTTACATTTAAAAACCGAGCAGACACTGAAAATACTTGTTCAGGGCCAAGGCAGACAGGGAAGGAGCAGTAGAGAATTAAATATGGTAATGTAGCTATTTCAGGATGGATGAGAGAGACATTATTTCTAAACAGATTCAGTAGTGAGAAAGAAGATAAGAGCACATCCTCAAAGCAATTTGCTTCCTGTGTATCCCATAAAATTGTGATTCTTAGTTCCTGAATCACTAGATCATGAAAAAATACAATTTGTCTATTTCCTCTGAAGATAAAGTCTTTGAGACCAGAAATAGAGTAATTTTTCTTCTTTAGAAATATTAAGCTTTGTCATGTAGCCCTTTACAGAAGTTCTGGAGTGCTCGTCTGAACATTAAAGGGGCTATGATGCTGCATAAGCTTTTTGGAAAGTGAGTGTGACTGGCAGAGCACTTTGTCACTCAGAAATTCCTGCTGGGCATTTGAACCTGCATGTTTCTTCATTGTTCTGCACCTCCATTGGGAAAGGTGACAAGTACTCCTCACCTCTCAGACAAACCAAAAATGTAAGAAGAGGACTTATTATGATCCTGCTGCTCAGTCCAGATTTTAAAATGCCTTAGTGCAGACACAAGCATAAACCCCCCACATATGGGGAGATGTAGCATCCAAGAAGGCCAACCAAATCCTGGGTTGCATCAAGAGGAGTGTGACCAGCAGGTCCAGAGAGGTGATTTTACCCCTCTACTTGGCACTGGTGAGACCACACCTGGAGTATTGCATCCAGTTCTGGAGCCCTCAACACAAGAAGGACATTGAGCTGTTGGAGCAGGTCCAGAGGAGGG
>VZTY01006274.1:0-35419 GCA_013400935.1 Turnix velox | reverse complement strand
GCAAAATCAACTTTCAATATACATTGAAAGCCATTCAGCAGGGTCCATCATTAGTTATTTTCATCAACACAGCTTGAGACTTCCATAGGAGACCCCTGCACACTCCATAAGTCTGCAATTTTTTCACACCATCACTGCCAAGGGTCCTGTGCTGTCATCTACACCATCTCAAGTTTATAAAAATGAACATTATGAGCTAGAATAGGACCTCAGAAATACATTCCAGAAATCTCTGTACCAGCTACATTGTATTTATGTTAAATCTGTGTCTCAGAATCCTTAATCCTTAATCCTTGCTGATTTTTAATGAAAAACATTTTTAGAGAGTCAGACCTACTCAGAGACTTTACTAATTTCTGAAATTGAGATTATCTCAGCACTGATGAAGTTAAGGGAATATTTGTGAAGACTCATTTCCACGTGGTATTTAATTCATGAAAAAAAGAAATTTTCAGTTCAGTTCAATTTTTTTCCTTAGAACTAAGGTCCAGACTCATCAAATGGTGTAGCTTCTCCCCCTGAAGTTTGCGGAGAGCTACAAAACTTGCCGAAGGCCCTCATGAATAAGTCTTAAGGATGCTGCTGCTTCCACTGCTGCCATCTGCTGCTTGCTTTAAAATCAACAGCCTTTAAATGTCAGATCAAAACTTCTGAGTTTCACAAATCCTAACAGCAGAAGTAAGGATTGCAGATTATAACTAGATTTTATTTATTTTAAATGAGTTATTCTGGGCAGTTACTTCACTGTTGTTTTAAATATGTGGAAAATAATAGAAATCTCTGTACAAAGAAATTTTCCATAAAAAGGTTATTAATGTTTAATTTTTGTTCATAATTTTATGCGCAGTCATATCATCTTTACCTTCTACTGATGTCTTCTAAATAAAAAGGATAGCACATATTTATGGTGAGTGCTCCAGATTCATGCAGCCGTTGGGTTTTCTTCTTCAGAGAGGTTACTCACTCATTTATTTCCTCATTCTCATATCTCTAGGCTCTTGCCTAGTCAGCATTCAGACTCTTTTGAAGTTCAAATCAAGGTTTTTGAAGACAGGCTATGACTGGAATTTATCATAGAAACCAGACTATCATTAAAAAGTAATACTAAAATCCAAAACACTAGGGATGCTTGGTAATAATTAATGCCTTTTCTACAAATAAAAATAGCTGTTTAAGAATATTAATATTGCTGGTCTGGCTAACACAGAATAAAATCAGCAACTTCTGTGCAAACCCCAAAGTTTCCATTCCTTTTCACTTTCATCTATAAACATGAGGAAAAATGTACTCTTCAAAAATCTATGCTTATAACTATTGAAGTCCATACTTCCTTGCAAGTGTAACAATGAAGAATCATAGAATCATAAGAATGATTTGGGTTGGAAGGGACCTTAAAGATCATCGAGTTCCAACCTCCCTTCCATAGGGAGGGACACCTCCCACTATATCAGGCTGCTCAGTGCCTTGTCCAGCCTGGCCTTGAACATCTCCAGAGAGGGGGCATCCACAACCTCTCTGGGCAACCTGTTCCAGTGTTTCACCACCCTCATTGTAAAGAACTTCCTTCTTATGTCAAGCCTGAATCTACCCCCCTTCAAATTTACATTCATTATTTCTGGTCCTCCCATCACATATCTGATTAAAAAGTCCTACCCCTGCCTTTCTGTAGGACCCCATCAGGTACTGATAAGTTACGATGAGGTATCCCTGAGCCTTCTCTTCTCCAGGCTGAACAACCCCAACTCCTTCAGCCTATCTTCATAGGGCAGTTGCTCAGCCCTTTGACCATCTTTGTGCTCCTCCTCTGGACCCGCTCCAACAGCTCAATGTCCTTCTTGTGTTGAGGGCTCCAGAACTGGACGCAATACTCCAGGTGGGGTCCCACCAGTGCCGAGTAGAGAGGCAAAATCACCTCTCTGCACTCTACACATGTAGTAAGTAAGTAAACACAAATTAAACAGGAACATTCATAGAGACACAAGTTCATCACTTTGGTGAGCACCTTTCTGGTTAGCAAATATTTCCCAACACCTGAAGTCATTTGGCAGGATGTATTTAGTGAGCAAGATCCCATTTCATTTTTTGTTAGATTTTGATTAGTCTGTAGCTTAAATTTTTTAAGTTGGGTAAACTTTTATTATACAAATATTTATTGTGTATACATAAGTCAATAATATTATATTGTTTAAGTTTTAAGGTGACAAGTTCCATGTCAGATCAGGATTTTGAGCAATGTTGAGAATACAGTGCTATCACATGTAGTTTGAAGTAAATGCTCATGTGCCTTGCTAGTGTGACTGTAGAGGAGATGCAGCAACTACTGTTACTGACTTCTGTCTTTAATCATCAGACTTGGATGTCTAGTGAACAGGATTTATAGGTTACAGATTGAGTTGGACTCTGCAGAGGGTGTTTGAGAACAATCCATTTAAACTTCTAATCCTCTTGAATCTTCAGCTTTAAAAAATAATAATTTAAACAAGAATGAGTGGGAAAGGCCAATCTGGCAAGACATATTTCTGAAAATTTTTTCTTCAGGAGTTTAGAGAATCTTCTCACATGTAATTCTGTACAGGTTGAACTTGTGCCATCTCCCAGAAAGACATTAAAAACCAGTGATTTCATATCCAGGCCAAGTATAAAGGCTCAGACTGCTCCCTCACCTGTAGAAGGTCTGACTAAGATGCTCGTCTCGAGATAGTGCAGACTTAAGACCCTGATGAAGTTAGTAAAGAAAGAAACCTTGTTTTCCAGACCTTGAGGAGAAACAGGTAGAAAAGAGGAGTGCCTAGTTATTGAGCACATGGCAATACCAACTCTGAATATCTCAGTCCAAGATTTGTAACAACTACTCTTGAGAAAATGCTTCCTTCCAGCCTGAGTTTAGTGCCTGAATTTTTGGTAATGAAAAGACACAGTTTTAAAAACAAAGTAATAGTGTTGGGGTTTTTAATTTGAAAACCAGAAACAACTTTTATTTTTTAGGTCTTTAAATGAATTTTTTATCCTAAAGCCTTTCATATTGATCCACACAGAGCTTAACTGTTTTCAGGGATACTTTATTGAATGCTTGTGGACATGAAATTTATCACAGTTATTAAAATAAAGATTAAGTTTTTGCGTAATTGGCAAATGGCCTGAATCCACCAGAGACTTGTAATTACTCACTAGATTTAATTCCAAGGTAAATGGTTCACTGGTGCTCTCATTATTTGTCTCTCAAGAGTATAAGCGTAACATGACACCAGGAGTCCTAAGGGCACAAATAAAACTCTCAGCTACTGTTTTGCTGCTCATTGAAGTGATGCAGCTCTGGAAGCTGGGCAGAACCTGGCTCAAGCACAGCAGATATAACAAGGAATGTGTACTCATCATATGTAAAGCATCCCAAATAGCACAAAAGTGCAACAGAGATAAGAAGAAGGTATAAAGAACATCCTTCGCCCCTGTAGGAACAGGGGTACAGGCAGGAAAGAGAGAGCACAATCTCTCCAGTCCCACATACCAGGTAAGGATGCTGCACCAGTTCTGTCTGAGAAAGAGTGCTGTTTTATTCACCATCCACCACACTTTGCTGCTGCAACTCAGCAGTCATCTCTTATGTGTTCTTTTCCTACATAACTAGGCGAAATAAATCATAATTTTAAGCAGGTGTATGGGCACATGTGTATATGTGTTTTGTGCTCCAGCCCCCTCACACAGGCAGTTGACTGATAGTACAGAGCTGAATCAGAGCAAACTTGGATTTAGCACATCTTAAGTCAGGTGGCACTGGGGGAGCTGCTGATGCTTGGTGTTTTACTTGGTGCTGCTACAGCAGGAATGTTTTCAAGAGCTTCAGGAATAAAAAAAACAAAATGAACCAGTGAATTGTTCTAATTTACTGCATTAGCATCCATCAGTGTTGGATCAGTTTAAAATTTTCACCTTTTGGAGTTTTTTTACAAGAGCTAAGTACTTAAAAAAAATATATATAGAACATGCTTTACAGAGATTCTTTTTTCCTTCTAGTTGGAACATGCAAGAAGGTTTGCCCATAAGATGTTTTCATGGTACCTCAGTGATACAAGGAAAGGTTTTTCCCATGGGCATCAAAATTCATAATAGTTGCATCTCTCCTTCATTAACACTGCAATCAAATATATTTTTCTGTTTCTCTTGGCTTTTGGTTGACCTATATACTAACAACCATTTCATCATTTAGCTGATTATATTATGTCATTAAAACTTGCCTCTCAGAGGCTATTAAAATGATTAATAGTACCCTTTGGAGTTTCTGTGTGGGCACATTATTTTACTATGCCCTCAAACCTTTACCCTTTGTGTTGACCATACCAAGATGAAGAGACTGAAGTTAATAATAATGACAAATGTAAATTCATCCTCACTGATACTTTTGAGGAGCCTCATGGCATCAGAACAACATGGTCTGTAAAATCCTGTTCTTATTCCCAATGCAAGCTTTTACTGAAGAAAATCTTGCCTTACGTAATTTTGAAACCTTTTCATTGATTTTAGTAAGCCATTAATACATTCAGGCAATGTTTTTTTCCCCCTAGCACATCATTATGAAAAGCAGAGACTTGCTTTTCTATTCTCATTTAAATCTCTATGTAAATGTTGCCATGCTGCACAGCACCAGATACTGCTCTTTCAGGGATTTAAGCCAGGTTCCTTGGCATGCACACTTTGCCTGCTCATTAGAAAAAGTCCTAGTAATTCAGCAATATATTTTTTCTTGGTAATACTGACTCCAGGACTGACTGTCGATATTAAATAATTTAATATTTTAAAAAACAAAGTTGTTTCAAGAAATTGTATGGGGTTTTTTTGCTTTAGAGTCCATGCTGTGCATGAATTATGCCTCTATACTATGAAATATGCTGAAACATTCGTAAACACATGCAGTTGCTTTCCAGAGAAAGTCTGATCTTTCAGCAAAACAACAAAAAGACCTCCATTTCAGGTAGCTTTAGATATTCCTCTGATACTCTGAATAGTGTATGTGAATCCATTTTGTATGAGTGGTGCTAAACAAACACAGTCTGGAGTTCTGGACCTTTTCCTAAAACAACATCAAACATCTGTTTGATGAGACCTGAGGAGACCTGAGAGGTTTAGATCACCCTTTAGGAGAAAGCTCTTCAACATGAGGGTAGTGAAGCACTGGAACAGGTTGTCCAGAGAGGTGATGGAGGCCCCATCCCTGGAGACATTCAAGGCCAGGCTTGATGAGGCTCTGAGCAGCCTGATCTAGTGTAAGATGTCCCTGTTCACTGTGAAGGGCTTGGACTAGATGGCCTTTGAAGGTCCTCTCCAACTCTATGATTCTGTATCATATAATATCAATTACTGTCTGCCTTGAACACAGAATTTCAGACTATGCACAGGATTTATTTTCATCAAGTCATATCACTCTTGTCTGCTTAGCAAGCAGCTCCTAAAATTGTAGCTTCCCCTGGCTTTCAATTTTTGACAATAATTAAGACTCCCAAAATTTGATTATTTTCACTTACATTTAGATGCCTACAATATAGCTTGGTAAGGTTGCATTTTTTATTTATTTTAACATGAAGTTAATTTTAGCTAAAGAGGTGTGGAGTCATCATCATATGCCAGTGGGAGACAAGGAGTGAACTAAGTGAATTTCTGTCTCTTTGATGTACATCAGATATGTCATAGAATCATAGAATAGTTCCAGCCTGGCCTTAAACACCTTCAGGGATTAAGGGGCCATCCACAACCTCTCTGGGCAACCTCTTCCAGTGTTTCACCACTCTCACTGTAAAGAATTTCTTTCGTATGTAAAGTCTAAATCTACCTCCTTATATCCAGCCTGAATCTACCCCCTTCCAATTTATATCCATTATTTCTAGTCCTCCCATCACATATCCTATTAAAAAGTCCTACCCCTGCCTTTCTGTAGCCCCCTTCAGGTGCTGATAAGTTACTCTGAGGTCCCCCCTGATCATTCTCTTCATCAAGCTGAACAACCCCAAGACCTTGATGAGGTTGGCAATGGCCCACATCTCTAAACCTGTGAAGGTCCTTCTGGATGGCATCCCTTCCTTCTGGTGTGTCACCTGCACCACACAGCTTGGTGTCATCTGCAAACTTGCTGTCCCGCATATGTGACTCCATGTGAAGTGATAGAAATAAGTTTAAAATTATTTTCATAAAATAAAAATCATAAAAATGAAGCAAGTACCTTTTTTATTCAAGCAGTTCTCGCAGCATGAAATGTGTCCATGAAATGTGTGTGCAGCCACACTTCGGTGCTGCAAGGGGGCAGCGCAGCCCCTCAGTAGAGCGTTATGAAAGATGAGGCTGTCTCACCCTGGACTCAGTTTCAGCATTAGAGAGCTGAAGGATCCGTTCGCAGAACCAGGAGGCAAAGCTGAATCTCTGTGTATGTGTATTTATCAGTGACTTGTCTTATTATGAGCTCTAATTTTAGTCTTTATTTTTAAAATATTCCATGAAGTGCCTGATTCCCAGTTTCACCAGTAAAACAGATAGCTTAAACTCTGCAATAGCCCTGCAAAGAAATATTCCATGCATTCTCTGCACTTTGCTAATGCTTTAACTGAGTAAACACACTTTTTTTTTTTTAAACACCCTTGATTATTTAAAAATAGAGATATTAATTATTCATTCTTTGTGTGTGTAAAAAGATACTGTGATGTTTTTTCTGTAAGATGCTTTCCTGGAGTTAGATTCAGATAAATTACAGCTTCCACAGCAGCTAATTTCAGTCAGTTTTCTATCCCATGAAGCTCCAAAAACTTTAGAAATCCCTCCTAACCATTTCCAGAGGGCTGGTGAACTGGGCCAGAGGTTGTGCATAAAAATAAAGAAGATTCTGAGTAATGGGACTGGTTATGGTTGAAATGTTGGTTGCAGTTATGACATTTCCTCATAGAGACTGTCAAAGTACCCTAAATCTTTGTGATTAAGGCAGGTACTGGGAAGACTGGAATTTAGCTCCTGTTGGACATTCAGAAGAAATTAGCCTGTCACTGCTGTGACATCAACTGAGATTGATGTCTTTTTCTCAAGAAATAACTTAGTGAGAAATAGGTAAGATCTTTTAGGATGCCTCAAGTAGTGCCCTTTTTGCCATTAGCCTAATGTGACATCAACTGAGAGAAAACATTCCAGGGTGTGTCCTGCAACTGCCACACTCAGCCATCATGTTACCTTATTTAAGAGCATGAATTTTTAAATTAATTTTATCAAAGGGATAATCCATGGAAATATAATAAAAATAGATCTAAATATGTCCAAGAAGTGCAAGCTCTGTGGGAAAACCTCATGGATTTTCTTCAGGTCAGGTAAGATCTTGTAATCTAAAATGATTACTAAAAGAAACTTATTTCTTGTTCATTAAATGGGCTAAAAGACATTGCTCCTTGAAGTTTTTCTTCTGCAGGAAAGGGTTAAAAATCTTTTTAAGGATGTACCACATGCCTTCTTGTTCTGTCTTTATCAGAAACATGTTTTCTTTGCAGTGAGGAGACAAAACTGTACCTTCCTAACCTGCTAACATGTTCACATTTATTTGTTGTCTTTACAGGATATTGAAGACTAATCTCTGTGAAAAGATCAACAAGCTGCTAGTGGATTTTGGTTCTGACTTTCATGAAGAAAGGTTTTGATGAACTAATGATTCCTTGCTTCACAAGGAAATGTGAGACACTAGTGATACCCTGGGATGTGAGCTAATGCTGCAATAGGACTGATGAAGACATCCTGTGGTTTAAAAAATGGTAAATTTGAAACAGCAAAATAGATTTTCATGTTAATGAGTGAAAAGAAACCAAACCAGATATTTTAAATATTTATTTTTCAGACTGGGATAACAGCCTTTATACAGCACAATTTGCATAAGTTCTCAAGATACATCCTGTATACAATCACAAAACCATGACATGGATTTATACATAAAGTGAAAACTGAGACAGATTTACAAGCATTTTACAATTCTCATACCGCTTTTGTTTCAGTTTTTGCAACTGTATTTTTTTTTTTTGTTTTAACCTGATGAATCTGGAAGCAAAATGAAAAGAAACTGAAACCAAAATGAATATCAACAAACCACCATCTATGCATGCAACATTCACTGTGGAAACATTACATTTCTCCGAGGACTAATCTTTTTTTTTGTGTTTTTGTGATTTTTTTTGTCTTTTGTTTTTGGATTTTTCTAAACATTGGGTATGCTGTACACTTTGTCCATAGCATGACAGCACACACGCTAGTCAGCCATTGTTGAGCACCTGAGCACGTCACTGAACATTTATAAGATACAATCAAAGAAGAACACATTCACATGCTTGGATGTCAGATGGAGTAATAATTTAAACTCAGTTTTACAAAAATGTGTACTTTATTTACAGGGTAACAAATTAAGAAAACTGCTTTCGCTCAAATCATCTATTCTGAGTTATGGTTATCTATATATACTATAACTTTAGAGTTCTTCAATATATTTGCTTATTAATCTTTTCAAAAGAATAAAACAGAATGTATAGAAAACATTAAAATGCTTCTTATGATTTAAAGAGAGAGTATCCATTTTCACTTATTCCTTCTGTTTTCCTTCTAAAGGCAACATGTATTCATAAAGAGCAACTGATCCTACATGCCAAGTGGACTGAAAATTCACAAGGTATGTAGGAATGTGGTTTAAATATAATGTAGGTGGATACTTACACTAAATTTCCTCTCTGTTTCATTACCTTTTTAAGTTACACTCACACAAATGCAAATTTTCTCTGTCATTCACATAGGTATGTACATATCTAGATATATACTCCAATAATGGAATCTGGGACATTCAACGTTGTAGCAATGAAAATAAAGTACTTAAAAATAGTGTCAGTTATGATTCAAATAATAATTTAAAAAAATACTATTAACATCTTCATGAAACTAAATCCTAATTAGATAATCTCTATTGGGCGCACACTAGCTTACAATATATTAGATGTCTTCTTTTCTTCATCATCATCCTCAAACTAAGAATCAATATCAGCTGGTTACCAGCTACCTCATCCCACAGCCTAACCATGTGAACACTCTGCATCCAGAAAAATAACTCAAACATTTTCCAGGTCTTGATTTTAAGCCAGTTTAAGTCAACACATTGGATCTTATTGACCTCAACTGGTTTGGATTGGGGATTTGTTTCTTCCATGCAGGATTCATGTAATGTAAAAACATGAGTAGTTATAATAAAGAAGCAGCCCTCATTACCCCTGGATACTATCCCTTTAAAGTGTAATGGTAAAGAACTAGCTCAACATTCATCATAGAAACTCTCATGTCCAGTTTTAACCTGGAAAAAAGTGGCTGTTTGCTGCTCACTGAATGCATAACAATAATCACGATAACATTAGAAATCCCTGTCATTTGTAAACACACACACTGTGCTTTTGCTCATTTTCAGTTTGTTTCCACAACACAAGGCCTTGAACAAAGAAGCAGCTTCAATTTCTGTTGACTCAGCACATTTATGAATAAAAAAAAAGATAAAATACCTCTGCTGTTTCCTCCCTGCAACGTGTCTTCAAAGCAATTGTACAAATGTGTGAACTCATTAATACTCAATCACTCAGGAATGATAAAAGCTGTTGTCACATCTAAGCACTTTTGGCCAGATAAAAGAAACAAAAAAATAATGAGAAAAAAGTGAAAAAAATATACTGAGATATATACAAAAAAGTAAAAAAATACTAATAGTCCTTGTTTGATTATTTTTTTTAAAAAAACATTGTCACAAGAGAGTTCTTCATTCACAAAACAAGAGAAACAAAAAAGAAAAAAAAAAAAGCATTCAAACGTGAATCTGTGTTGCATAGAGTGATTCCAGTACAACCTAGAAATTTGGTCAAAATAAGAAACTTGGCACACTTTGGAAAGCATCCTCTGACCTCTGAATGATTCTGCCTTAGAAAAAAGCTGTCACCAGCCCATCCAGGGTGACAGTGAAGGAGCCCTGTCCTTGCTGCAGCTGGCCAAGGCTGTGCCACCTTCCTGATAAACTCTGCTATTTGCCTTTCGTGATGGGACTTCAAAATGGCCATTTCAACCTGCAGGAGCAATTTCTGTGTTGTTCAAAGAATCAAAGATGCTTGAATTAAACCATTTGCTGACAGCTGACTACCCAGTAAAAGATAGCTGTTGCATGCAGCAGCAGCTGTACCACCCAACACAACTGTTCAATAAAATATTGGCCACATTTATACAAGTGTGAGAGCAAAGCATGCCTGTCCACTTTCTCAATTAAGAGTGATAATTGCAGGCTTCCCAGAAAGGCAGCCAGATAGTGCTCCTGCCTGCTGGAAATCTCCATAGCAACTACCAGCGTGACTTGCTGTCTTTATAATAAATCATAGCAAGAACAAAATTGCCAGCAGTTCGCACAAAATTGTCCACCTTGTGGCTTGTACTTCACACAGTAATTGAAACTGAATCTTTTAATCTTTTTTTTTTTGGTCTTTTTTTTTTTCTTTTTGTCAAAGCAAGAACACACCACTATACCCATCAGGAATGCAAAATAACCCAACAAAAGAGCAACACGTATGTCAAATATATCCATACAGGATTTTTTTTCTTTTGATTGGGGATTTTTTTTTTTTCTTTGAAGTAGTTATCTTTTAGAAAAACATACACAACATCAAAACATAGAGGATGTTTACAATAACTCCAGAGGTCTGGTCTGTATAGTGATGAGAGGTAGGGCATACATATACTGGTGAAAGCATAAAATTCAACATTAAAGCACATATCCTACTTCCACTGCCAGTGATGTTGTATTTTTAAGATAACTAATCAGATTTTGGTAAGACTGCTCTGCTTGCAAGTTACCAGAAGGTTATCAACAGCTTAACAGGAGTTTCCTATGTATTTGTGTCATTAATACCTTTCGTGTGTTTCTTAGATTCCTTCCCCACACTGTGACTTTAAGCAGTCAATGATAAATCAACATCTGCATGTTGGAAGTGTCTCTAGATTAAATGGTGTAACTTTTTCATGGTCAGCCCAGCTTCAAAGTAAGCTGAGTCTTATTTTTTCTTTAAAAAAAATTTATTTTCCAGAATTATATTTTCAGTTGGCTTTGCACAATCTGTGGAAGTTCTTTGATTCTGTGTAGTGTACTACATCCATTCAGAAAACATAAGAAGATGTTTGTTAAATTATTTGTGAAAAGGCCTTATTGGGCAAGAAAAATAAATGTCTGAAGTGCAGAAGTTTGGTCATTTTTTGTTGAAATGTGCAAAGGTTATGAGGTAATACACTTTTTAATGAAGGTGTGATGTATTAAATGACTTCTGAGTAACAGGGGCATTAGTACCCCATTGATTCTTGCCTTTTAAAGATACTGTTACACTTTTAGGAGTGGGAGAAAGTGTTCTCCCTTCTTCAGAAATAGCTCAGGGGATAACACAAGACCTGGCCTAAACAATTCCAGGCAGTAATTTCTTCCCAAAGTGAGATAATTGCACAGTTTAAAGCCAGGATAACTGCTGATTCAAAGGGTAGAGTAAAGTACAGTGTCACTGTCATCAAAACAGCATTTTTTCTTCCTGACGTGGTGCAGTTTACATCCTGCCCTTTCCCTTTAAAATCACACCCCAAATTATAGACCATTAGTATAGTTTTAATCACCACATTGTAAGACAATGGTTTATATCCATTGTTAACACACAGAAACAAAGGAAACAATATCAAATCTCATTCTCCGCAGCATAGGAAAAAGAAAGAAGGAAAAATGTAACATAAAGTAACATCACCACTCTTGCAAATGCCTTGCATTTTGTGTCAAGTAGCGAAATCTCACTACAGCAAATTATCAGAGATCCTAAGGTGCACAGGAACAAGTTTTACACTTCTGATAAGTGAGATTTGGAAAGTCAGTCACCCTAGGTGCTTTTGCATAAAGTGATCTCCTTCTGGTTGCACAGAAAACCAGATTCCTCCTTCCATAGGACTACCTCCAGCTGCAGCTGAACTCTGCATCCACACCTGCCTTCCAGCCTTCTTCATTTCCTTCACAGTTCCTCTCTTCACAAATAGTCCAACAACATGGAGCCCTCAAATCAGTCTTCGTTTCAATCAGCCTGACTTTAACTTCTGGGCCCAGGTTTTCTTTGACTTGCTGTCTTTTGCAGCAAAACAAGTGTACTAGCCCTCATTGAAGTGTGCTATGTAGCCCAGAGACTGCTCTTTTCTACTTTTTGTTCTGAAAGACTAGCTAAACACAATGATATCAAACTACAGTCTTAGAGTGATGCTGTTTATAGCAGACTCTTCAGGTTTTGTGCCCAAAGCAGACAGCTCAGCTCAGTGTGTCTGTGTTGAGCTGACCAAAAGTTTGTGCCAGTTTACTATTCTTTTCCTTAGATCCACTTTGTCAAGCCAGATATAAGCTTCCCCAATCAGTGTCTTTTTCATAAACTTTCCTCCATTGGAGACAAGCAGAATCTGGGGAAAAAAGAAAAAAATTCTAAAATTACCAATGTGTGTATCGATATACAACATTTGCTGTCAAACATGAAGATTCTGAAGTGTTGAGCTATGATTTGGTACACACAGAAGAGAAATCAAAGCATAATCCCCTATATATAGTTATAGAATCATAGAATAGTTTGGGTTGGAAGGGACCTTAAAGATCATCCAGTTCCAACCCCCCTGCCATAGGCAGGGACACCTCCCACTACATCAAGCTGCTCAGTGCCTTGTCCAGCCTGGCCTTAAACACCTCCAGAGAGGGGGCAACCTCTCTGGATAACTTGTTCCAGTGTTTCACCACCATTTCTTTCTTATATCCAGCCTGAATCTACCCCCTTCCAATTTACATCCATTATTTCTGGTCCTCCCATCACATATCCTATTAAAAATCCTACCCCTCCTTTCTGTAGCCCCCTTCATGTATTGAGAACTTACTCTGAGGTCCCCCCTGAGCCTTCTCTTCTCCAGGCTGAACAACCCCAACTATTATCTTCCTCATAAAAAGAAAGCCCTGTGAAAACTGAACTTTCCTCCTATGTTGTTGCCATGGGATGTAGCAACTGGAAGATGACAGTCTTGAACTTTACTAAGCAATTTGTTCACCTGCTGGTTGCCAAGGTCAAATCTTAAGTTACAGGATAAAGTTTTATGCAGGCAAGGAGGCAGGTATCTTCCTGCTAAGCAGGTTCATGCAGTGCAAGCAACAGCTTTCTCTGAAGGATTTGATTAATTCTGGAGGTCTTTAAGTTCATTCTATCTGTTTCAGTGAGAAATACATTTGATAATGTATAGATCTCAGGGGGTGACTTGTAGTTACATAGTCAAATTCAATAATTTCTTAATTATAGATTAATGAATTAATGAATAAACAAGCTTGTTGGGGTTTTTTTTCTTTAATTACTTCCTAGGTTTTTCAAAGTGGAAAAGAATACATGAAAATTGCAGGATTAGCAACAGGTTACAATATTCACAGGCACTGAGCAGACCTCTTGTAGTCAGGAAGGGAGGTAACTGCTAACAGTAGAAGGCTGTCACCCTCTATGTGAACTAGTAGCAGAGAAAATTAGACATTTCATTGCTTGGTTTCACAGATCTACTCTAACAGAAGAATGGCAGGACTCAAATTTCTACTTCACTGAGATGCTGAAAGAGAGAATACAGCAGTAGACATGTAACACAACTAGACAATCAGATTTTCCAGTAACAAAGAACTTTAAATCTTTGTAATCTTTCCATTCTGATTTGGGAAATAGAGTAAAAATGCAAACTTACAGTAAATTAAAAGATTTAATTTAAAATAAAAATAATTTAAAGAAGGGAGAAGAAGTTTTCAATCATTTTTCTGGATGAGTTTCTTAGATCCGTGGCCAACTTTGATACTGATTGGAAGGTAAGATACATAAACAGACACATCCATTGGTCAACATTTTTGAGGAGGACTGAATGACCTTTTAAGCACTGAGCTACTGGGAAGTCCCACTTCATTCATCAGAAGAAAATCTCATCATTGAGGAAACTAGGCAACCATACTCCACTACTGATGGCTTTGAGGTCATGTGGTTCAGGCTTTGATAAGAAATTGCCATCCCAGAAGCTGGAAGACCAAACCAGAACTTAAGAAAAATGTTCTTCTGGGCTTTTCTGATTATTCCCACTTAGAACATTATGTCTTTCTAATTTCAGGAAGCCAGTCAGCCAGGAGCTAGCTAGGGAACAAGACAAAGGAGCCAGGAGCTTATTGCTTTCCAGAAGGATCCCAGGTGGGTTGCCAAGGAACTGGAAAATCAGGGAAGCGTAGAAAAAAGCTGCCAGGGGCTGAGGCAACTGCCTGTCTGAAACCTGTCAAAATATTTTCAACAGAATGTTTTTGTTCTGACACATCAACAGTTTTGGACAGAAAAATCTTCTGATGGAATTTTACCATCACTTCTGTCCTTGAGCATTCTCTTCATTTCCTCCCAGCTGGTTCCCTAGTATCTGTCTTCTCTAGCGTGTCTGCCTCGGTTTTCTTCTTCAGACTTTAAACTCCAGCCTTGTTATCTTGAATTTGCTAATCTCTGTTTTTAATCCTTAGAGCAGTTTTTCTTTATTCTCAACACACTTGACCAGGTGATTCTATCTTACCATCTCCTCTCTTCTTTTTTTCTCAGTATCCATGGTCACATTCTTATGATTAATATTCTTAGTTCTTCTTAGTTCTTACTGTCAACTTTTAGAGTGCAGTCCTAATTTATCATATCTATACAATGAATTTTCTATGATTACTATGCTTGCTTCTCTACTATCATATCCTATCCTATCCCTTCCTCCCTCTCCCTAGTCTCCCAATTTCATCTTTGTAAAATACCTTCTGGTTTTGTTTCCTTCCTTTCTTCTTCAGATCTCTTTTGACAATGTCCATCTCTGCCCCTAATTGTTTACCAGTCTCAAATTCAGTAATAAAATCAGTCAGCTTCATTTGCAGTAGGAACTTATTGATTGATTGACTGTTTGATTGATAAGTAAATCAATCAATTTTTATACAATCTAACAAAACTGATGAACAGAATCAGATCAAAGATCTTTCCAAGGAATATTCTGCTTCCAAAAGTGTATAGGGCAGTTCAAGAGGCAGAACATAAAAACAGGACAGTCATCTAGTGGTATTTTCCAAAAAATACCTACCATATGGATCATTGACTTCCTGACTCTCAAGCAGGATGTTTATATTTAACAGACTCAGAAGTATTTTGCCCATTAATTTTTCCAACCATATTCTCCAGTTATTTTTTTCCATTGAAACATTTAGTATACAAAATCTCTTTTGGCAATAGGTTTCATAGGTCAAAGTCCAAGTTTTGTATTGAAGAAACAAATTTTTTTTGTTTGTTTTTAACTTACTTCTTGCTCTTTTTACCATCTTTTTCTCTTCCAGTACTGATGCAGCACGAGTGCGTATCAGAGTTTCAGAGGAAATGCTGTGAATTCTCAGAATGATTTTTCCTACTGCTGCCTTTTTCACTACTTCCCTCCTAAACAAAATGTCTTTTTTTATCACAGGACTCTGTGAGTTCTTTTTTACTAGTCTACTTACCCCTTACAATTCCCTCTTCAAACCACACCTAGAAGCAAAGTTTTTACTGGAATTTTAGGTTGTAAAATTCAGCAAGCATTTATTGATCATTCTGGATTTTCCCAGGTAATATAACATCTTAAATCATAATTTACTGACTCTACTTAATCAATAAAGATGACAGGATGTGTTAACACATTTTGTATTGAAGAAACAAATGTCCTTGTTTTGTAAGCAACATCTTTTTTCTTGTTAATTTTAATGATACACAAATAAATCTAACATAAGCACATAGGTAATCTAGTCTAACTTTGGTCATCAAAATATAACTGCCTTTTTTATGTTAGTCTTCTAGATTTAGAGATACATTACATGGTTACTTGTATGCCCAAAAATTCCTTCTACTTAATTTTAATTTAACATGCTGGACCAGATGAAATTGATAATTAATTTCCACTGACTAGAGGAAGACTGAATATCTGGCTTATATTAGCTGTCTACTAATGGAAAGGTGAGTTATCTACTCATGTAAATGAAACTAGGTAAAGTGAATCCTACATGTCTAAAAAAGCATAACTGATATGTTTAAGCAACTGAAAAAGGGACCATTCCCAAATCAATGTCCTATATCATTTTATGTGCTCTTGACTAAAAATACTATTCTCTGCTTTAAACTGAGAATATTTGATTTGGCATAACCAGTGATTTTGCAAAGAATAAGATTATGAATTTTAAAGAAGATGAGAGAATGATAGAATTATTAAGCACTTAGGTAGCAGGAGATATCAAAGAAATTTGGCTTACTTAGCCTGGAGAGATAGAGAAGAGAGAGAGGATAACAGACTTTTAGAGAGCAACCTTTTTTTTTACAGAAAGAAAGCTGATCAGTTTTCCTATGAGGTTTGTGAGGTTTCTGAAGGATAAGCTAAATTAACTTAAAAATGTGGCATATTTAAGTTAGATACTGCAATAAACTTTCTAAATACATAGAAAAGTAGTTTTGGAAGGTATGCATAACATCCTGCTGTAGGGAATTTCAAGAACAGATCAAGCCTAAAAACCATGCCTGGTCCCTTCCATAGTGTGGGGTGATGGATTAAACCCTCTTTAAAAATATCATCCAGCCCAGTATTTCCATCATTATGTAGTTGTATTATTTTCTTTGTAATTTTCTCTTTTCAGCAAACAACTGGGGTAGAAGATTGATCTCAAATGCCCATAGCACAGCATGGGCAACATCCAAAATTAGGTTTCAATAAAATGCAGAATTACCTGAAGAGAATGCCCAGCAGGACTCAAGCTAAATCTAAATGTTTCATTGAACGAAGGCTCTCGGTCATGCCTGCATACCCTGGTTTTCTTCTTAATTACTCTCTTTTGGGTAGAGATATTGACAACATACAGCTTCACATACAGGTCTGGGGAAGAACAGTTCAACAGGTTAAATACAGAAGCTTTTAAATAATCATTCATGCTAATCATTTCAACAAAAGGGAAGTGATGTGAAGAAACAGAGCATGTTACTTAATAGACACATATTCTGTTTTCGTTCACATGGTGCAGAAATTAAACCACCCCACTTAATCAAGGGGATTACTTAGTGTTTACAATGCTGTCAAAATAGGAGCAAATATCTTGATCTCTTTAAATATGTATGAAAATAATATTACTTACATAAGTTTTTAATTTTTAAAAACTTGTTTACCAAAATTCACAAATTTTTAATAGATGTCATTGTTATTTAATAACCTATGGAGTTATAATTTCCATTGAGGCTGTAAAGGGACTAATTTTTAAAAACCAAAAGTAAATTAAGAAGAGGATTAACCTTTGTGAGTTACTTTGCTTCTACAAAATACTTTTACTTTTGTTAAAGCTGCTCATAGGAGAAAAAAAACCACTTCAGAAACAGTCCTATAGAATACAGATCAAGAAGCAATTTTCTTTCTCATTCTTCAGATACATCCTACTTAATGTTTTCAAAGTATCATGAAGCTGATTTCTGTGTGATACCTGGTAGATGATCTGGAGATTTAAATTTGTATGTGATATTTCTGCACTGAAGGATTTCTACTATCAGCTGTTCTCCATCTGTCTTCATTTCCTTCTTTAATGCAATCTTGATTTCACCCATAACCTGTGTTTTACCTGGAAAAGCAGAAAAAAGCAACCCTCATTACTGTAAAAGGAAACTGAATGTATCATTCTGACAAGAAATCCAGGCTTATTTTTTAATTTGAGAATTCTTTGATTCAATTTGATTCTTTTTTTCCTGGTTTTTACTTTTTGCTCAGGAGAATAACAATAATGTATTGCATGGAAGAACAAATAGTAGGTATATGCAGTCCACTTGTGTAAGTAGATTAAATGCTTCAGAATGCATTTGTTTCAGAGGAACTTTGCTCCTAAGAACACAGATCACAAGAGGAATCATTACAAGTCACCTTTAAAAGCAAAGATGATTTCCCTTCTTATGTGGCATAAACACAGGCCCCTTGTTGCTACATTGTATGGATTTCTCTCTAGAACAGTCCAGGGATGGCCAGATGGGACAGAAATAAATATAGGTGAAGCTTTCACTTTTCCCTTGCCTATTTTCCCACTTTACTGAAACCAGCAAAGTAGAACAGGGCTACACCTTCTTTTTAAGCACAGCAGTGTAAGCAGAGACTATGTGCCCTCTCTAACAGCATCAGATCACAATAAGGGCTGTATTTCAGAATCTATTGTCTTGTCATCTTCCTTTTCTCTTTAAAATTAACAAAAAGCACCCTCAAAAAACACTGACCCCCTGGGAGTCTTTATTGTTTAATTTCTGGTGCCAATAGGCTGGAGCTTTAATGTGTTACCAGGAAACTCTAGAAGCTGGTGCCAAGATGTGAGGAGCAAAGAAATTCTGCAGTAAGTAAACAATTACAGATCTCTTCTTTTAAAGAGTAGAAAGTTATGAAGTGCCCCTCAGAGATTACTTACTTGTATCAGTAAAGTGTAACAAAATTTGAAAAATCCCCACTAAACACACCAACTGCTGTGTCACAGACATCCATGAGCAATCATATTCTACTTAAAATATTTTGGGTGATCATGAATAAAAATCTAGGAAATAATTAAAGCTAGAACCTGGCCCCTTTCCCTCCCTCCCATTGAAGCTGGAATCTGACTTAGATACACTCATTATAAATTTGAAAATTCATCTGTGTCAGCATTTTCCCCACAGGACCTGATAGAAAGAAAGTGATTCTTTCATCATATTTAGCCATCTGAACCCCTTTCCAATATTTTTGAACATGCAATAATAACACCTGGGTTTCTATAATATGTTTTTTGCAAAGAGGATGGAGCCCTCATCTTGTGATGGCAGCAGCAAAGTTTTTATCAGCTGGGATCAAAGGGAAGTCCAGCAATGCCCATGTTGAAATTTATTTATCTGTTCCATAATGTGTCAACAAACTGTGGTTATAATGACCTTTTTCTGGAAAGTATTGACCAGCCAGTGGGCCTAACGTGGCTTTATTGTGGATTTTGCATTACCAGAAACAGGTTTAAGAAAAAATTGCTGACAGTTCTCAAAATCACTGAAGAAAACATGCCAAATCTGAAAGGTGGAGTATAAATCAGGTAGGTTGGATTCTACCCGTGATGCTGTGAGCTGGAAAAAACAGAGAAATGCTTCCAGTAATTTAGAATGTTTTTCAAAATTCCAGTACGATTTCCCATCATCTGGAAATTTTCTGTGAATTATTCTGTATCCCTGGATACTCTTCACAACAGGCAATTCTGCTTCACCATTTAAGCCTCATGGGGAAGACAAAGATCTCCAGCTGTGAGCACGTGAAGCATGAAAGCTCTCTTTTGCTTCCATACTAATTTTCATTTCTCCCACAGCATGCATTGAAAAAGTCTTAATGCCAGCCTTATGAAAAATTGCACTAAAATAAATCACCACCTCAAAACCTAGCAGAATTTGAAGACTCAGAAGTAACTGCTATTTATTTCACTGCTTTTTTCCTTCTTTCCTTCTTTCCTTCTTTCCTTCCTTCCTTCCTTCCTTCCGTCCGTCCGTCCGTCCGTCCTGTATATGGTCACTACATCTTTCCTTTGACAGGTCACCAAGAACATGGGTTTATGGTATGGATTCTTTAAGTGGAAATACATTTAGAAAAAGATACATTGTAAGAAAAGAAGAGTTAACAATGACAGGTTGTGAGCTCGTGAGGGAGCTCATGGGGGCTGAAGTGGATATGAATGTTCTCTGACTGATATGGCACAAAAAAAAATATTTACAGTGTCATGGGATTGAATGACCCTGAGGACTTGGCAGGAAAAGCTCAACAATGCCCAGTCACAGCTTTTTATCTCCTTTGGTAACTTCAGAAAACATCAATCCTAGGTGATACATAAATGGAATTGGTTGTGAGTATTTTGTTAGTCACAGGATGACAAGAAAAATTGCTAGAACGCAGCTCTGAATCAAATGAATACAGTGAAAGAGATTTTGCATTTCTTTACAGGAAAGTATCTTTCAAAGATATTAGGAAATAATTTGTAGCTTGAAAGTTACTTTTTGCCTCAAGAAAAATGTATTCCAGGTGTGGCAAATGACCATATAGTGAAATACTAAAAACATTACTTTCTGATTTAGGCTAGGGAACACAGGCTGTTAAAAGATAAATTTTTCAAAAACATATGCTAGAGCAAAAATTGAAAAAGATAAGAAATATTTAAATTCAGGTTCTGTGGTATTTTACCTATTTCATCTGTATCAAATGCAGAGTTATTGATATACCTCATGAGACAGACATGCACAGCAGCAGCATCTTCACTGTCGAAAAACATTAAAGGTTTCCTTTAAAATTTATAGCTATCATTAAATAACATCAGTGGGTTTTATATAACAACATAGCTCTTTCTAGGGGACAATATTTATTATAAAACCATTAACAACTAAAAGGTTATGGTTAAGTAGCTAAATTGTTGCAGGTATTTGTGGAGTCCAGGGAGTTAAATTGGCAATAATCTGTTGTTCCTGTAGAACAGTTAATTAGTCCTGCTATTAGTCTTAAATGACTGCTGCTGGAAATCACAGGATGTGTCATCTGCACTGTTGTTATCAATTTCCAGGGATTGGTAGCTATGGATTGTGTTCTCACTCCATTTTGATCAGATGTGTGTTGTGAAACAAAATTACCCAAGACAGCAGTAAATACTTGTCTCCTATCAGTCTGTGTTATCAAGGCTAAATCAAAAATACATGTAAATGAGCAGGTAAATATCACTCAACAATGGAAGGAATTTAATTCATTTTGATTGTCTAACTGCAAATTTCTGAGCTAATTTACACATGTGTCTTAGACTTTTGAGATTGACTGTGTCTATTCACACAGATGGACCAAATGTGAGTGGGTTAAACTTGGAAATTTAAGCAACAGATGCCTAAATGCTGCTATCTGGTGAGTATTTACTAGAGTAAGTTGCTGAATATATGCCAGAAAGCCAGAAGAAAGAATTAAGAAAGTGCATAAACTGACATTTTGTTGTATAGTTGTCTACAAGTTAGTACAGGCTCCTTCTATTCCAGAAGACTGAGGGTATCAGAGCAGTGGAATTTAAAACAAAAGAAGAGGGGGGAAAAAATCTTTTAACAAAAATTTTTAAACATCTTTTTTTTTTCACATGAAGCTTATAGCAAAATTTTTATTTCCAAAAAAGGTAGGAAATGCTCTTTTGAAACATCAAGAGTCATAGATTATAGTCAAAGATATAAAATCATAGAAAGGTCCTTGTGAGCAGCTTTCAGGGAGCCTGGCCAATGGAGCAGATCAATGTCAATTATGGGTTGCAGTGGTGAATTTTCTGTTGTGGGGTTCTTCATTTGTTGTTTGGTTGTTGTTTTTTTAATTCCTTACAGGCCAAATCATTGTCTTACTGATCAACCAAAGAATTCAGGATTCACTTTAGCAGGATTACTCCTCTTATCTTCCCTTTTGAGTGTATTTAGAGAAATGGCTGTGTGTTTTAGGAGAATATGTACTTTTTTCAGGGTTTATTTATTTGACTATGGATACTAAAGTTTGTCAGACTTTTCTGAAATCACACATCCCAGAAGGAATCTCAGATTTCCTAGTATTGGTGCTGAGCACCAGATTGCTCTACTGCATATTTTCAAGTTGACCAAACACATCCACACTGCTTTTCCCTATGTCTTCTGACCCCTTGTGGCAGAAACAAAAAAGTTGATTTTTATTTTTAATCAATATTTTGTTGCAAAGAGCCTGAGAAAATTAGAGTTGTGTTACTGTAGCATGATGATGATGGAATGGCAGTTGAGAACACTGGAGTATTTGGGGGCACAGGGTCAGTTGTGCCAGTGCTGGCTGTCAGTACAGAGCACTTGGAAACAATTATGTCCTTCACATTGTGGAAAGATAATCAGACTGTCTCCATAACCTAGGTTTTGTCTCAAAAGAAGCAAATTCATCTATTGTAAAAGAATTTCTATAAAAACTTAATCATTCATTATGGAAATTAAAGAATCCAGATCAGGGAATCAATCAATAAGAAAAATAATGTGAGATTACAAATGGCAATGAGGAGGTTACATGATGGAACTCTGATGTTACCTTGAAGAAAGCTAGTGATTAAGAAATTTTTTTCACTAGTGACTTATGGCATTTGATATATTTATTTTCTGTGAATGTCTTCCACAGGCAAACTGGAGTGAACAAAATCTGTCTCCAAACTTGTCTCAGGAAGAAATTTCTCAATACAACACTAAGTATTTTATCTACTGAATCAGTGAGCTTCAGAATTTCCATAATTTTTTAGTCTGAGATAACGAGAAAAATAATGATCATCATAAGCATATGATCAGAAATAAAAAATTATTTTGTTAGAAGTAATTTCATATCCTTAGGTCTTTATCTGCTTTGGTAGCATGATAAATTAAGTTAATGAACCTCTGAGGGTACTGTACAATGTTTATTGACAGAATACAGACATTTCCTTGACATATTTTACTACTGTGGGATCTGGATTTAGTGCAGCTACAGTCCTGTCTAACACTGTTTAATGAGACATTATGTTTTCCAATGCTAAATAATTCAAATGCTCCTTATGTAGCTGTATTTCTTAAATAAATGAAATGTTAGATTCAGCTATATTAGGGTATTTTTGCAATATTTAGAATGTTATACAGCAGCATGTCATAAAATCTAGAGAATTACAGGTGGATTTTTGAGAACTTCTTTAAAAAAAAGGAAACTTTAGAGCTTTAAAATATGGTACATGATTTAAGAGAACTCGAGGACAAGGATTCTGTCCCAGGATCCCTAACCCTTAGTAGCTGTTTGTGATTTTAGACTTCATTTCTGTGCCTAATCTCCAAAACAGAAATGATAACATCTCTAATTGTTTGGATTTGGTGACTGGGATTGGGTGTACTATAAAAAGAGGGGTTTTGAACATGTAAATATAAACAAGACTTTGGGGTGTGATCCCTAATTACATGAGAAAACACAAAGACTTAGAAAGGCTTGTGAGTCCTTATGCCACTGTAATCCACTTCTTCACCATAATCCATGAAGTTTGTACAGATAATTTTCTGTGTCACAGGGTGCTGCCATAGCAGGAAATGTTTCTGCTGGATTCTTCTAACACTATTTTGAGAACCAGAAGCCCATCCTCCAGCAGACAGCTGTACTACTCCAGGAAAATAAGATAACAACATCTCATTGCAATAAATAATTCAGTTTTACTGCAAATACTAGCCATTTATTATTTACATTTCAGTATTAACTCAACTAAAGTAAAGCAAAAAAACTATTTAATATCACTTGAAGATTGAATGGAACAAGAATTCAAAGTAACAGCCAAAACTTCCCAACATTTTTGAAGCTAACCTTACTCAGGAGTTTTTGCTGTTGCTGCTTTAGGTTATACGTGGGTTTTTGGTTTTGTTTTGTTTTGTTTTCTTTGGTTTTGTTTTCTTGTTGTTGTTTTGTTTGGGGGGGTTATTTTGGGGTTTTTTTTGGGGGGGTTTGTTAGTTGGTTGGTTTTTTTCTTTTTAATTTTTAACATCACATCCACAACTTGCAGTTCCAGCTGGCTGTATTTGTAATGCCTTTCATACTCTTGCTGGGACATGAGCTACTGGCAAATCTGTAGAAAATAATGATGGATGAGCTTTATAAACAGTGCTTCCCCTTGCTTACAGGTTCAAATAATTTCCATCCTTTTGAAATTCTTTCATTACCTTCTTTTTGACTTTCACTTTGATCCTAAATATTTCTTTCTCCCTGAAAACTGCCACAATTTTCTCTGTAGGTTGGTTTTATCTCTGTGTTCCCTACTGCTGGAAAAATCAGACAGCTAGTAGAGTCTTATATTACTACCTCTTTTTGTCTCACACTGCTTTAAAATGATGTTTGGTTTGCAGATATAAGACTGTCCCAATAAACATGATTCCCAGCTCCCCAGCTGAGCTTAGATACATGCATGTTCAGAAATTTGTTGCTTCTCTTACAACTGGATGCCCAGTCTACCATGCATGATGCTGTCAACTGGTCATGGGACATACTGGAGCTCAGAGTAAGGCTGTGTCTTTTTTTCTCCTGCTGAAGGAAGAGGAGTTGCAGCTGCTGAGGGTCCCTGGTTTTTGTTCAGACACATCCCTAATCTGCCTGTGGTGTTTTATATGAAGGGATCAGGTGTTATTACAATTTATTCCCTCTGTTACCTAAAGGAGGCAGGAATACTACTTCTCTGAGATTGCAAACATTATCAGTTCAGCTGTTGAGAAATGGGTTCCCACTGGGATACCAAGATGCTCTTGTGGGAGAAATCATGAACTGAGGGAACTGGTCTCGTTTTCTTTGCTATTCCTTACCCTGAAGATGTGAACTGCTGTGAACTGAAGATATGAGATGAGCAAAGATTAAGGTCTTTTCATTAATCCCTATCTGCTTTGATGTGATGTGCAAGCCATCATGCAATGAGAAAGAAGAGAATTAAGAAACTTTGCACAAAGCAAACACAATTTACAATTTTGTGGGCAGTGAGAGTGGCTGGCTAGAAGGCTCAAATGTATGAACAAGCTGATAGTTATATGTTATGATTCTTAGAGCTAGCTTAGCAGGCTCACTGCCCACAGACTTTTGAATATACTTGTGATGAAATTTAGCCTGTATTCCCAGAATTCTTAGCAGGATTATGCAAAGAAAATTTGAAGGAAAATAGTCTTCAGCACTTGTTTTCATAAGAAAAAGACCTGTTGTGCAAAATGCATTTTTAAAACTGATAAAGTATTTTGCTTGTTCCGATTTTTAAGTGTGATATATTTCTAAGAAATAAAAAAAACCTGGTTCCATTTATTGGTCAATCTCTGTGCACCTCTTTAAGAGATTTGATTTGTTTCTTTTAGAAGAAAAAGACAAAAAATTATGACTTTGGACTCATGCCATATGTGCAGGTTCTTGGCCTGAAGTAAGGTGATTTGTGGAAAAACAGCATTGATACTTCACACATGCTCAAATGTAAAAAATAAAAATCATAGACTTGTACCAATCCAGTTTTAACCGATTTTATTTCTCTTAAGTGGCATTCTAAAATGTCGTAGGAAAACGTTAGTGAGGGAGCAGGAAGAGGTTAATGAGGCAATAAGACTAGAAAGTATTAATTAGAAAGTTTCACCAGTGTCAGAGACCTAAAGGACTAGATTTGTCCAGAAAGATTTTTTTCTATATTTGAGTGAGAATGGCTTCTATACCATAGAGGAATTTGGAATAAATGGAAGGAAATTCATGACAACTGTAAACATCATGTTCAATTAATGAAGGTGATCAGAGATTAATAGAGATTGTATTTAATGATGAAGATGAACACAAAGTACCTATATTTTACAGCTGATAGGTAGAGGGAGAATAAAAATAGGGTGAGGGAAATCAAGAGAGTTGCATAACTAATTCATAGTATCTCCTAATGCATATCTCTTGTTCATAGATACTTACATTTCTTTATTCTTTTATAAAAAGGAAAGCTGATTATTCCATTGTCTCCACAATTCATTCAAATACCAGAGTTCTCCAAAATTTATCTCTGGTTTAGAATAATGAAGTAATAATAAAGTTAATCATAAGGAATTTTAAGTGTCTAACTCAAACTCCCCAGATTCTGTATTCAATATGGACATCACCTCCTTAAACTTGTATCTTAGGATGGAAGAAGTGCCTTCTGGAAGCATCTGTCTTTTTTTTCCAGCAGAAGTTGAGATGAACTTCAGAGATGGAGGAGGGCTTTGGTTTAGAATCCTGATTTTTGAACAATGAAGAGAAGCTAAAGGTATCAAAATTAAAATCTACGGCTTTATTTTTTTCCATCACTTTAACAGGAGGAAGCTAAAATAATGGTTGAAATTATTGGTCCTGTTTTAGTTGAGCTGTAAAGATTAGTGCAGCTTGGATCTGAAAAGGGGAATGTCTCAGAAGGCAAAACTCTCTTCAACCACCTTTGCCTCTTCATACTAGCCAGAAATCACTGCCTGAGTCTAAATATACATTCACAGTCATCTTTTCACAATTTTAGCATCTTACATAAGGAGACACATCAGATGCTGTAGATTCAGCTGCATAAAAGACAGCTTTCCAAGCACATCTGAAATTTTGATGATGGAAGGTACACTTTGGCTCTAGGATGGACAAAAGTTCATATAGGGGAAAGAAGAAAAGTATTTAATGTCATGCATACAGAGCAATCTGAACCTTATTTTAAGCCTCTTCTGTAGCACCTTTACCAAGGAGAAAATATGCTACTAAATGGAGAACAAATTTGAAAACTGCCCTCAAAATCTGTATTTGACATACCCATAGTTCAGTAAACTATTTTGCAGGTGCTATTATAATCTTTGTTTAACATACCATAATGTTCTAATAAAGTAGGACAAGTGAGTCTGCAAGAACTTTTCCATGTCATTACAAGAACAAAGAATGTTTTACCTCCACAAAAACAGTGATGGTTTTAACTAGATATTGCTTAGATTCTCGTTTAAATGGTGACAAATTTTAAGCTACTTTCCCTCTCTCATGGCAAATACTCTTATCTTTTTTTCTAAGTTGTGATATGAAAGTTTTTGAGGTTTGACAAAATCCCTTCTGAGCCACCATTCAGTTTCGGTGCCAAAATAATGAAAAACTGTACACCTTCTTTCTCTGAATATACATCTGAACGTGTGAATATCACAAAAAAACCTTTTATTTAATTTTTTTGTCTTTTGTCTACTTGATTTCATGAAATGAGACATTCTGCCTTGAACCACTAGAAACCACAAGAGATGGATTAAAGTCCATTTGGCTTATATTACAATCTGATGAAGGCATAATGGAAATTATATCAGCACTTGAAAATGAGTGAAATTACTCTCATGGATATCATAGAAAATTTGCCCAAAGATATAATAAAGAGGAAAAAATAAATGCAAACATAATTCAGAAATGGTAGATAGCATAGTATCAAAAGAGAAAAAGCTAGATTGCCAAGAAGTATTTTATTTACTTCTGTGATTCAAGAAATAATCCTTTGAGCAGAATATTTTGTACTTGGGGTATAAACATCCCCCAGCCTAGATTCAGATGCACAGATTGCTTCAAAAATATTGTAAGAACAACATATTTTCTAAGAACAGCAATTACAAACAAAAGCAAGCAATGAAACCAAAATGCTTGAAATCTGGATTTCTGAAAAATAATAGTTCTGTTAAGAAACCTGCAAAACACTCAGAGAGCAGAGTGATATGAATACAAAGGTTTTTTTATATAATTTCTGCTGAATGTGTAGATCTGACATAAACAAAATGAGTCATGTATGTTAAATGTAAACCAAAGGATATGTGTTACAGGAACACCTGGGTACTTCCCCATTTGCTTTGGCAGATAGCTGCTTAGGCAGTGATTTTTCATTCTCTTTAGTTTATTGGACATATACTCCAGGCTAGACATGGTACTGAGCAGCTTGATCTAGTGGGAAGTGTCTATGACAGGGGGGTTGGAACTTTGATGATCTTTAAGGTCCCTTCCAACCTGAACTATTCTATGATTCTATTGAAAGAAAAACTCAGGCTTCAGAGGTAGGTGAATAAATTTAGATGCAAGTCTAAAAGTATTTAGATCTATAGAAAGATACATATAAACCCATGTCCAGGATAAAGTGCTGACTTCAGGAGTGGATGTTACCTACACATCTAATTCAGTCTTAGTCTGAATAAGCAAAAGATTTTAAATTGGTAACCAACCTGAAAAAAATTACAATTTTTCCTGATTTATCAGTACAAGTAGTAAAATATCTCAGTGTCTACCCTTTGCCATAAAGATATCCTATTACCATAAATCATATATGGTGAATAGGAACTGGTATAAGTTCTGCATATGACTTGTTTTTATTCCAGTTAGTTCCAGTGTAGCTCATTGCACATCTATTTCACAGACAATGAGCACTGAGTCTGCACTGTTAGTGCAGTAGAACAAGCTGTTTCATTTCACAGCTTGCTCAAGTCATTTATAGCTCATAAAAAATTACTTAACACATGGTGGCATATGTAACTCTTTCTTTGAGAAGGAGGTGGAAGATGGCATTTGTATACACAAATATATCCATACATATCTTCAAGTTAGTGCAATATGTTAGCACTCTTTTGTGCTATAAACCTAGTAGACACACTATCATGGCAACTGAAGATGGAATTTTTTGGTAAGAACCTGCCTTTTCATTCCTCACACCATGATTTCCAGCTTCCCCCTCAGATTTATACTGCAGCTCTGAGTCTCTTCAGTGAAATATGCTTAAAGTCTTGCTCATATCTCCCTGGAGCTACACACTGGTGAGTACAGTCGTGTGTGCTGCACAGCTTGGGTACCAGAGCAGATGCTTCTGAACTGACTGTTCATGTGGAAAACAGGTAATGCTATTATATTCATAGATTTTCTATTGCATACTTACATTACCTGGTAGAGCATTAGCAACCCACTGCATGCTATTTCTCATTAAATAAGAATTATTACTGAAATAATTGTTGCTAATGAGACTACTAAGTGTAAAACTATTAGAAATTGCCTATTCTGTGTGATAATAAGAGTTGTGATAATTCTAACTAAGCTCATTTTGTCTAAGAAACAAGATCATCCAGGACAACCAAAGTATTTTGTGGTTAGCTGTAGGGAACTTAGGAAAATTTAGAAGAAAAAATAATATTTGCAATTATTACTGGGATTCAGCTACCTGCATAATCTGTACAACAGAGCCGAAGAATGAGCCTTTCCATTTATCAGGATAAACAGCTCAGTCAAAACTGGAAAAATGGGTTAATTCAAATTTTGCTCTAAAATGTTATGCAGAATATTCCACAGTGTTGTGCAGAATTCTGAGTGCTACAGTTCCTGGAGAGTTGATACCTGGAAGCATTGCTTGCAGTAATGTGGAGCTGCCTCCTAAAGTTGTTACCAGTATGGAGTAATATCAATTTGTTTTTCAGCTTCTGCAGAGTCTTCTGTTATACATGTTTTTTAAGTTTGAAATCTTACATTAGAAATATTTTCAATCTAAAGTACCTTGTTTTCACTGCAATACATACTTCGTATTTTCCTACTCATTCAACTTTCAACAGTGCCACTATTCTTCATTTCATGCAATACTGATTCCCTTACTGCTATAATAGACATACCCTGTTGTACTGTTGAACTTATATGTGTGGTTAATGTCCACAGAGATATGTTTGAATTAAAAAAAAAACAACCCAAACCATAAAACCTAGAAGAGAAGAAAAAGTACAGGGACAATCCCACATTTATGTAAATACACTCATAGAGCTTTGAGATGAGAACTGAAATGACAGAAAGAAAAAAGAAAGGGAAAATGTGCTCCTATTTCCAGTGTTCATGAGCAGGGAAGAAATCTGTTAAATAAATGGAATTATATATCACTTTAAAACAATGGTGAAGCTCAAAATTATGATCTAAGTTCACATTCCAAGTGAACTAAATGATTCTTTAGAAGAGGACTCGGTCTTCTATAGGGGTGAAAATGTTTCTGAACTTTCATTTGGAATGGGGAAGATGACAAATCCTCTTACAAAGGTAATGAAAGCTGTGAATTATGGATTTCAGAAAAACAGAAGGGCCTGATATTCAGTAATGGAAGAATGTGATCAGAGTCACAAGGGGAAAGAAGTTTTATAGTGCAGGAATGGAAATTTTACAGTATGTTGACTTAAAACATTTATTCAGAACTTTTAAAACAGAGACAAAAAAGAGACTGATTCTTGGAAATTTCACCTTTCAGATACCGAGACATCTCCCTGGCATCACAGAGTACATGAGATGGTCAAACCTCTGTTTGGGGAGATGAGAGTATGGCCCAAGAAAGGGATTTTGAGGTTATGATCACTTGGCCTTCAACTATATTTGACAGTAATTCCACCTGCAATTAGCAACTTTTCTGATTAAAAGTTCCTCAGGTCTTTATGTCTTAGAAAACCCACACATATTTGTATTTAAATATGGCTGGCTTAGAAACTCTCTCTATATTTTCTGAAGTCATTGAAGCAAATACTGTCTATTTGTGGATATAAAAGTCTCAACTCTTTTGTAACTAATTAAAAAATCTTTTTCTGCTCCTGGGCAGTATGTATGCAGTAGGATTTGTATAATTAACTGAACCTTTTAATAATGAATACAAAGGAGTATCTCATAGCAAGACAGTGCTCTCTGACAGCTCCTGTAGATTTACTTTCTGGCAACTGTCTTTAAAAAAGCATTGAGGCTTTTTTTTCTGTCTCCTGCTAGACTACAGCAAGACTGCTTTGAGAGTTAATGCCTCACAGACTTTATGCACTGAAGCCAACCCCCATGATTTTATCAAAAATCTCTGAGATTTAGTACAGCTCTTTTGAAGACAGCTGTTGAAGTATTGCTGGTAATTTATCTTTAAAAATTAAAGCTCTGCATATGGGAATTGAAAATAGGATTTTGCAAGTTCCCACTAGCTGGAAGCACAACACATTCTCCTTACATAACATGGTTTAAAACTTGTCTGGTAGTTTTTGAAATGTAAAATACTTGGGACCTAGAAAAATATTATTACTGTTGTATACTCATTAGAATTTTGTAACATTGTATTAGTGAGCATCACCCATTCATACATGATTCTGCTATATGTAGAAATTACTTAGACTTAATTTTTTTTCCCACTGAAAATGAAGACAAATCTTAGGAGAGCAGAACATATGTTATTCTGGCTTTGGAACTTACTCAGGAAGTGTTCTGTAGGAAGGGAGAGGACTGAATGAAAATCTGATGTACAGTTCTGGTTTAGATGAACTGAAGAAAGATGCCTTGCCCTTAACAGTCACCACAAAAAGGGTCTTCAATGACAAATAATATTTAAAAACTCCACAGATCTGCCTTTTTAAGAGACCTTAAAGAGACCCAACATGTCTACTGAATATCTGCTTGAAATTGTCTTAAAAATATGAAACTGCATGGGCCCATAGTGCAGTGTCCATGAAGAATGACATGTTGAGCAAATGCCAGGCCATGACTGGTTACCATGCCAGCAGACATGGTCAGCATCGCCAGATAAAACCTCCTGAAGAGCAGTAAAATATCACATGAGACTCCTGTTTCTAACATCAGCTTGCAGGGTTGTTGGTGAGCAATTACATGCACAAAATTTTGTTTCTGTATTCATAAGGAAAAATAGTCTATGTATAATTTCTTGAAGAATACAAATCTTTTAATTTTTTAAGATCTAACTAGGTCATAAAGAACACCAACAGCTGTAGAAAATATTAGAAATAAATCTGACTGCTGAATGTGTATGCTGAAGATTGAATTATTAGAGACAGGGAATTATTAAAGACAGATATGTTATGGACTAGCTGGTTTAGAGACTTGAACAGCTGCTGTTCACTGGGTTCCCAGCAAAAGTTATTAATCACTGAGAACATAAGCATAAAAATACTATTTCAATATGCAAACACTGAGGTATGGACATTGATTACCTCAGAAACAGTCAAAGTTATTAAAATAATTTCAAATTATGATCTACCTCTGGAAGGAAATTAAATTTTCCTAAAAGTCTATGAGACAACTTTTTCAATAGCAGTGAATATAATTGGATCTGAACATGTCTTTGTGAAATTCAAAGCACAATACCTGGATTTATGTCAGATTGACTTCTATTTGCTTCCTTAAGAATACTGTCAAGCTGCCCATCTGATTGGAAAAATAATACATATTAGTACTCAAAGACTCTAATACTCTGCCCATTTTAATGGGCTTATTGACTAAGATGGTACTGGTAATCATAGTGACAAACTGAAGTGTCCCTTTGAATGGCAGTTCACAACCAAAAAGTTGGGGATTCATTGATGAACAGCCAGTCTGTGACTGTTGTTTTATTCATGTTTCTCCCTGTGCTGAACACACATGGTGTTTGTATTGTTGCCTCTTCCAAAGTGGTAGAGGCTTTATTTAGCAGTTAGATGTATGCATTTCACTATATTCAGATCTGAAATTTGAGGACCTATATGCATAATTACATAAATTGATTCCAGTTTAATCTTCATTATAATTTTAATTCTTCCTTCCTGATGTAGTTTGGCTACAGAAGTGAGTGCAGCCATTTAAATCCAGGACTTGGACACCATACTGATGGAAACTCTAAACTTGCTCCCGAAATGGCTTGCAAGACATCTAATGGTCCTGCACAGCTTTGTATTTTGAAATCAAAATCATTCATCTGAACAACAGGCACAGTCCTCTACATTAAATAGATTTAAGTATGATGTCCTTAGTCAATAATCAAGATTTCCATCAAAACAATAAAAATTTCACTCCCAGATCCTTTGTGATACATACTCTCAACTGTCTGCACAAACTGTTCCTTGTAAAATTTTTATTTGCTTCCCTTAATAATGCAGGAGGTAGTTAGCAAAAGATAATATCACTATTTTCAGTTTCCAAGGTACTGGGTCTTAAAGTCTAAAAAAACCCCTGCCTGAATGGTACACAACTCAGTAGCAAAAGTTATCATATAATCCTGTTCTCTTTTTAAATTTCAAGTCATGTTGGAGGGGGTACACAGTGTTCTTTGTGCACATATGCTTTTGAGTGATGTGTAATGTATGATTATGGTCAGTATTTGCATGAAATTAAAAGTAAGATTTCTGATCAGAAGGGTTGAGCTGTGGACAGTAATGGCAAATAATATCACTCTGCATTACTTTTCTGACCTGTCTCACAGAAGCACAAAGTGACAAAATAATAAGGAGCTTTCAAGCTTCATGCTGATTTTATTCCTTTTCCCATGAGATATATAAGCTGAAGCAAAGGAATGGTTATTCATCAAGAACACTTCAAGACTTGTAAGGCAAGTCTGCTGCCCTGATCAGCACTGTTCTTTCTGATTCCAAAAGCTGCTTGTTCTGCTTTGGAAATGGGCACTGGTAGTGGCAGAATGAACACTACTGTGAAAGACAAAACACTACAAACCCAGTTACTGAGTCTTCCTCAATGCTTCTCCCATAAAACCATCATCCTACTGCTCAGACAAGGAAAAGGCAAAGGAAATCGGATTTGTTTATTTTCTGTTACTTAGCAAAGATAACTCTTCAAAAAATAACTATTTATAAAGTCTGTGATGACATATGCCAGGTCTTGCCAGTATATTTAGGGTAGGGAGGGAATATAATGGGTCATCTGTCTGCAGCTGCAGCAGGCAATTTCAAACAGTAGAGCACAGTAACCTGGGAGGAATTTGGCCAACTCAATGGTTATGAAAAAATAGTCTAGAGCATTTAAGAAACAATTGCAGTACATTGCTTCTATAAACTAATATCATCCTTGGCACCTATGTAGCTGTAGGTAAGGACTGACGCTCACTCATTTTATCTCTCTTCATGCTACTGCTTATTTCTTCCCACACAGTTTCCCTGATGCTTTTATCCTTTAGCCACAGATGTTTGTAGAGCTGCCAAATTAGCACTGTTTAAAGAGAAACCATTGGTGTTGTTTTACCAGTGACTTTCCCAGAGAAAAATCTGTTTTAAAGAGCTCTTAAAGGAAGTTCAGAACAGAGTGGATAGCAAAAATTTTGAGATAAGAGCATGTGAAAAAGGAATGGCTTTTTAGGAAAAAGACATTGTCTTCAATGCCAGCACTTTAAAATTGCTTTGGGCATCAAATGCATGGTTTTAGTTTTACTCATTTTAAAGAAATCTAAAGAACATTGAATCTGCTTTGTTGTCCCTGCATTTGAAAACTATTTGAAAACAATAAGTGGCACAAAAATCTCTTTTCATATACTCTGCATTTTACTGCCAACAATAAAGAAAAACTGCCTCAGGAAAAGAGCTTTAAATATAGCTATGGTTCTATCAACAAGTTAGCACTGCTGCATGAAAGCCAGTTCAGTTGTTTGTTTGAGAGCTTTGCTGCAGGAGATAGAAATCAGGAGTACTGCAGCGGGAATGTTTGCCCAGTTCTTCATTGCTTAGTTTTGCTGCAGGGAGCTGAGAGAACAGGTGCCCATATCTTTCTGACTGGTCAAATATGGTTGGGTTTGCTTTTTACATGAATGGAGGGCTGGTTGTGATTCCCAGAGGCTTCTAATACTGGGAATGTGTGCTGATGACTTGAGCTGGACTAAGCTAAATATGATTAGTGTATATAAAGACAGCTTGCCAGTTGTCAGAAGTGAGCTCATTTGTTTCTGTCTTTTTTTCTGGCTCAACTGTTATGCTGAAATCAAGAAGGAAATCTAACAGCCTCAATCATTTTTGTCAGCTGAATACAAGAGCTGTGACTGTGGCACAAGCTGTGAGCCCATGTGGAACAGTCTGCTGGGAAGTTCTCAAAGTTCAAGGACACTTCAGTTTCCTATTACCATGCCCTAGGGAAATCTAAACAGTGAAATTTAGCCTTTTCCTCACTCTTGTTTTGAGAGATAAATGCCTTGTGGGCTGCTCACTTCTTAAACTTTTAAGCTCTTTGCTTCCAAATAGGCCCATGGTACCTATTATGAGGATTATTTCATATCCTTTTTCTAGTTCTCACATGGGTTTATCCTCTCTTTGCTCCTCAAATGGCTCCCAGAATTGTCTTCTACCTTCACAGCTGGTGAGGGCAACACTGCTGTAATTCTTCCCTCCTTCCTTAACAGTAAGTGTCCAAATACTGATGGGTTTTGAACCCAGATGAAATCACTGAAGTATGAAACAGTGTACTTGTTCAGAACGTTGAGGATATATCCTTGCCTGTCTCTAGCCCTAATCCTAAAATTACAAGGTATTGCTGTTTTGCTATAATCCCATTACTGAGTTGTGACAAATACAAGGGATCTTGTGTTAGAAATGAGGAAGTGGCTAATTATAATCACCACTTTTAAATCTGATTTACCCTTTCCCTGAATTTATAACTGTGCTTTTGACTCTATTTGCTCTTTATGTGGTGAACTCACACTGAAGTCAAGAGGGATAGAGCTGTTACCTCCAGAGAGGTACAGAATTCAGACAAAAGCATATCTGGTCTCTATAAGTAACACAGGGCTTCTTGCCAGGCTTGCCTCAGGTCAACAAGAAAACAGCTATTTGCTGGTGTGGTTTGAGGGGGAGCTTCTTTCAGCAAATACAAGGCACCATCTCTTCTGGGAGACAAATCCAATTATGAGGCAATCACTTGCTCCAGATACACTCTGAGTCATGAGAGAGTTCCTACTTTTTTTCCTTCTAATGAGCTTTGTGTCCACCATTGAATCTATAGAAGAATTCTGCAGCCTGTCTACACCACCTCAACAGCATCAGGGTTTTTT
>VZTY01006271.1:22712-77067 GCA_013400935.1 Turnix velox | reverse complement strand
TGATTCTATGATTCTAATTAAAGCAGATTTCTGATAGCAAGGCTGTTTCCAGACACTTCCTTGATCTTCTGTGTGCTCTTCACCTCTGAATCTGCCCATAATAAAATTCAATAGAACATTAGGTCCCCATTTGAAATAGTAATTTTAAGCTGATCCAAAGTAAATTTGTTTCAAATACACCCTTTTATCATGGAACAATGCATGTTCTGCCTTGAAAATGCATCTAAGTTTTATTTAAATTGCTTTTGTCTTCTCTTCCATTTTGGGCCTTAAGAGCAATGCACAGTCTTTCCCCATCCTTCATGAGCTGTGCATCAGTTCTCCTGGTCAGGGGCTTTTTATAGATCACCAAAGGGCCAAATGTACAGTATGTAAATTATGTCCCTTTCAACGCATCTTTCCTTAGGAGAGCTGGTGGAACTCCTTTTTTACCCCTGTAAAAACAAAGCTTGTTTTCCCAGTCATGCTGGAAAGTAAACTCCCAGACTGCAGAGCATATTCAACTACTTGCAAAGGAAAAAACCCAAACCTCATATTCAACTTTTGAGACAATGGCCATTTTTAAAAAACAAAACATTCTGCTCATAATCTATATTCAAAAACCCTTGAACCCTTCATTACATGGATGTTTCTGTGCTAAAGCCTCAAAACAAAGCCTGAAAAATAGCACTAGAAGTATTTCCCAGCAGGCTGTACATGCTGCTTCCATAAATTCTTGTTTGTAGGCACCAGAGAGTCTGGGAAATGCAAAATCTGAATTTGTTGTGTACAACTAATAGCCCTGATACTTCATAACCGTCTTCAAGATTTTGTTTTGTCCTGTGCTTTTTAGCTGGTAAGTCCTGAGTGTGCCAGTGGAACTGAGGTTAATTGCCAGAGAGCATAGGAACAGCTCTGGCTCAGAAACGTCTTGGGCTTTGGACCTGTACAGTGCTGGGTTGGAATCTGGGTTACACTTGAGGCTGTGAAGCTTTGGAATTAGGAAAGTAATCACAGTGACATGTTTTAAGTCCTATTTGCTATAAAAAGCTCTGATTGCTCTGTGCTTCAGCCAGCACACAGGCTGGAGTGCTTATTCTAATTCCCCTAAGTGAAGGCCGCTCTTACAACATCACTATTACCATCTACAAAAGAGAGTTAATTTTATTTTCTTTGTTCACAGCTTTATAGTTACTCTTACAAAGGATGTGAAACTCATTGACCTAAGAACCTAGGTTTTCAGAAATTCACTGTGCTGTGTGGTTCCCAGGTACTAAAATAAGAAGAAAAAAAAAAAAGCATCATCTTGGTGAGGTAAGCTTTCAGTTGCTGGGGAGAAATGAGGTACCATCATGTGTTGGTTTTGTTTTCCCAAACTTTCATGGATATATCCCTGTCAGAGAGCTGTCAGAGAGGTGGAGCTATGGTGACCTGTAGTCAAACGTGATGTAACCTTTCTTGATTGGCTTCTTAACAGCAGCTGTTAACAGAGCCATTGGTTTTGCAAGAAACTGTGTAAAAAATTGGAAAAAATGATGCTCCATCTCACTAAAGATCTTGCAGATGTGACTCCTATCTTGTATCATCTTGTCTTCCTACCATTTATTCCTTTTCATGCAAAATATTCGTGCTTTAACTTGCTTGAATCTTTCAAGTGCTGGACTTCTATCCGGAATCTCCAGGGGTTGTCCCACCAACACAAAAACTAATTGCAAGTTGGGAGACCAGCACAGTGCCCATCTTGTTCTTCAGGTGTTGGTTGTATCAGCCCTGGAAGCTGCTCAAAATCTCCCCAGCTAGTCCCTGTCCTCCACTAGGACTCACTCACTTTGTTTAAGTTAATACAAGTCTGTGGTCATGGGGCAAGTACAAATAAATGAAGTATGAAAGACTTGACAGGATCTCTATTTGGCTATTTATTCAGGCATAAACTGTGATGTGAATCCAGCTGTGTCCCAGATAGGTTGGTGCCAGTGAGAGATTAGTAAATTGCATTATTGTTCTGCTGGTTTATTTTTGGTAAGTGACCTCAAGAAATCTCATACCACATTGTTGTGCTTGTTTGTTTGGTTGGTTTTTTGTTTGTTTTTGGGTTTGTGTTTTGTTTTTTAATATCTTATCAGTCCTTCTGATGATAAAAGAGAATTGGCTTTTGAAATCATGAATAATCTTGGTGTTACATTGGTATAGATTAGAAGATCTTTGCCCAGACTTGTTGAGTGCTTCTTCCCACTCTCTCTCCCAAATGAAACAGACAGTATCTGTCACTGAATCCTGAGAGAGGTGGGATTAACTGTATTCAGCTGCTGAAAAACTTGAAAGCTCTCTGAGTTTGGTTGGTCTGTTTGAAGTCACACTAGGAACTTCTTACAGTGGAGGCTGCTTGCAGGATTAGAGACATGAAAGCCTGCTAACAAGCAAATTTAGTGTTTATGAGCACTGAGAGAACTTTAACTCAGCTAGAATAGTCAAATCCCCTTGTCTTTTATGAAACTATTTATAGGTACAGAGTTCATTCAGAAACTTGTTCTCTTGCTAGAAGAAGGGTTTCTGAAATTGCTGGAAAAATATTTTAATAGAGAGCACTGAGTGAATGTTTGTCCTAGAGAATTTTCTAAGATGTTCAGCAAATAATTACCATTAGTAGATGAGTGGAGGCAATTTTAAGCTGCAGTAAGTCTCTTCTGATAGTTGCGTCGCTGTCTCTTTATGTGGCAAGGAGTGTTAATGAGGCAATTCAGCAACGAGATGGCCAATAGAACATGGCTTGTGGCTCAAACTTTTTCCCTTTGTGAATGGAGTCAGGGCACAGTCAACAGACTCTCAATGCTCTGCTCTGAACATACTGTGAACACTCTTTGTTAAAATGAAGAGAATGTCCAGGAGGAAGGAGAAGTTGCACCTCCACGTGAAGATAACTGAGCAGCTGGTGAACTGGTTTTGATGGTTTGCTGTGTCAAAAAGGATTTCAGCTTGCGAGAGTGTCCCCTTCAGCCTTCCTAAACATTCATAAAATATTTGGACAGTGTTTTTCCTACTTGATGGGTCTATTGGCTGAGGAAAGATGTCAAGCAACTTTCCCAAAGCCTTGGGAGTAGGGAATGTCTTGTCCCCCAGGTTTGGGGTTATGGGGTGCAAAACCAGTTAGTGCCTGCATTCGTTTGTAATGGATGTTTCAAAGAGAAACCAAGAGCTATTTATCTTATCTTTTCAGGGTTCACAAAGTAATTGGTTGTACAACAGAATGGAGAAAAGAAAAATGATGTTGCAGGATTTTAATCAAATGGCTGCTAAAAATATATATATATGCAGGGATTATATCTCAATAAAACACTCAAAAGAGCTTACTGGGGACATCTGATGTTAATAAAGTCTGTTTAAAAGAAAGTAGTATTAGAATATAATGTTTGTGAAGAGTCAGTGGCTGCAGGACACTTACAAAACATGAGTAATTATCAGTTGGAGTTTAACAGGCCTCAAATTTCCATTGACTGACGTGGTGTTTGTGACCTGAAGGAAATGGGTAGGAAGGAGCTTTAGGTAGGTAAGAACTGATACACATGAGTTTGGGGTGAGATTTGCCACTAATAAGAGTGTTACAAAAATCTTAAGTTTCCTGTAAGTAATTGTCCCATCAGGAAACGCTGCTTTGTGAAACCCAGGATATTTTCTGAAGACATACGTTTTAGCAACATTCCATTCTAGAAAGAGAGGGAAAAAGTATTTTGATTATGCTAAACCAGAATTGTTTTGTAGAAGATTTTACAATGAAATGCATTTATCCTATAAGATAAATCCTATAAGATGAAAGAACTGTAGAAAAGCATATAAAATAATAAAAAACATTTAAAAAATCAATTAGAAACAAGTTACAGAGATTCTTTCGTCCATTTTTCTTATGGAAAATGTATTTAAGCTTGCAGAATATGCTGTGAAAGGGAAAATCCTATTACAAGTGAGCTTTGTTGTATTTCTTTGTGCTGCTTCATTATGTTTAATGTCTTGTGTTAATGAGGTGGTTGGCTGTGCAAGAAACCATGTTTTCTCAGTTTATCATTGACCTTTTGATGGCTTAAACTTATTTGCTGTATGATATCTTTACAGTTCAGTCTTCTGTAATTTATAACTTAGGTATTCAGTACTTCCATAAATATACAAAATACAGTCAACATAATATATAGAATGAGATGAAGTTATAAGTTTTGAATCTCCTAAGGTGATGTGGGACCTGTCAAGTTGGTATGTCATGTCTGGTAAAGAGGCTGTCATTTGTTAAATAATTAGTCATATTTAAACAGAAGCCAATCAAGGGCTGCTGTACAGTTTGATTTAGGTGTTTTGGAAGGTGTATTTTGGAGCACAAGCCAGCAGACTAATCCCTGTGTTTCCATAGCATAGGGTCTTGTGCAATGCAGGTGGGTAGGGTCTTGTGCAACGCAGGGGGCAGTGAAGGCTGGTGCTGGGGTTCCTGCCATGAAATAGGCAATCAGCTCTCCTTAAAAGGGAAAAACCTACAGAAAACTCACACAAACTGGGTGCATCTGTTATAATCTGAATGACGAATTTTTTAATATTTGGAATCAAACTGACATTTCCAAAGGACTCTATGCTTTTGGGTCAAACAGGACAGTTTTACAAATAAACATCCTGGAAACAGATTTATACTAGATCTATGTACAGGGAAATAATCTGGTGGTACCCTTCATTGCTTACCTGGTGTCTCAATTCCTGCTTGGTCAAGACTCCTCGTATGGCTTTGGTGGCTCAGCTGTGACATAAGCTGTCTCAAACAGGTACAAAATACTTGTGGGTTGATAGGAAGCTTGAGAAGAATTGAAGCATCACTTTTTATCAGCCTGTGCAGCTTCCTTCCCCAGGTCCTGGCAGGGAGGAAACAAAATGGCTCCCATCTCATTGGGTAACTCAGATTCATTGGCACCTGTGTTGAGTGAGTGCATAGTCACAGAAAATCCCAAATGCTTTCATCAAAGGCTGGGCAGGACCTGCAGTGCTGCCAGCCTGTGGGTAGAGGGGAGGGGTGGTCCTGTAGGAATGAAAATGAGGTTTCCTTTGACAGGGGTGTCTGTCCCCCTCATGCTGACGCCCTCCTCCGTGCTCCTCTCTCACCTACCTGGGTCTTCCCCCACTTCAACATGACTGTGTTTTCTTAACCATAAATTGCAGAATTCCTGCTGAGTGTTATATGTGCCTGGCTATATGCTTTTAAGAAATAATATGTGTGTTTTTTTGTTTTTAATCTGTAGTTTTGGAAGGAGAATGGAGTAGGGTTCAGAATTAACCATGTGATCTGGAAGCCCCGGGTTAGTTTTGATTCCCCGTTATAGCCTAGTACATGAACCAATTTTGTCCAGAATAACTTTGATTTAAGCCTTGCGATGTGTGTAGCAAATTAAATAAGGTCTTGACAATAGGTCTGAAATTCAGTTTTGACATGCTTGTGGAGCAATATTTAGGGAAAAAAATCTAGCCATTTAAGAGCTGAGAAAATGGTCTAAATGAAATTCAGCTTAAATCTGCAGGTGTAACTCTTTAGTGCTCACCTTGGTGCTGGTGTGCTCCCGTAATGGCTGTGTCTGAAAACATTGTAGACGGGGAACCAAAGCAAATAAATCTGTATTGCACTGAGTTGTTTTGCAGCACTCAGCTGTTCTTGATCAAAATTGTGAAGGATTTTTGATATTTTCCACATTTAGCTTACTTAGGTTCACCATTTGTGGCTCGAGGAACAATCCACATTAGCACTATTTCATGGTAATCAAGACATCACTGGCCAGAAAAAGACCATTTCAATGACCTTCTTGTTTCCCTCCAGAGCAGCTCTGATCTTTGTAATTTGTCCCTTCCAGAGGGTAACTCAGTCAAATGAAAGCAAACCACCATCCTATGTTGTTTGGTCAGTCTTTATGGATGTTAGTGTTCGCTGCTGGGAGTGCACGTGGCAGATATTAATGGAGGAATCAATACACTCCACATCAATCAGAGCAGGCAGAATTTGGGCTTGGTTTCTCCTTGCTGCCATACTGAGTGTGGCTGCTATCGATTTCAATCCCACAAGTGCCTAACCTCCATTGTATAGAATGACTGGTCTTATCTTCACCTGTTACAGCTCTGTTTTGCCTGGTACTTCCCACTCTTATGCCATTACTGTGCTACTTGAAAAAATAAAATCATCACTGTTTGTTAATTTAAAAAAGAAAAAAAACCAAAACAATTTCCAAATCCTGGATCTGAAAGCTGCTCTTTAGTGTACCTGTGGTGACCAGGGTGCCCTGGCCCTGCTGGGTTGTGGCAGCAGCGCTCCTGGGGTTGAACCGTCTTTGTCCCACTGTGGGGCATGGGCTCAACTAACTGTAAAGTTTAAAATAAAAACCGGGTTCCTGATTTGCATGTATGTATTAAGAAAGGTAGGAGAAAACCCAGTCATGTCCCGCTCAGACATACCCAGTTTGGATTATTTAATGCTATTTAACCCCTCTGTCAGTGTCAAATTTGACACACTGCCTTCCACCACATGGACCTGCCAGTTCTCATCAGATCTGTCCCATGAGTGAGAAGGCAAGGAGAGATGGTGCTCTTTTCTTCCTGAAGTCTGACTTAGTGCCACCACACAAATTTTGTTCTCCCTGTTATAAATTATGGAGTTTGTTTTCCCACACCCAGGTTCCAAGCTGATGGAAAAATCAACATTCCTACCTAGAAGAAAGATACTTTCATTTTGTGCCTTTAAATGTTATTCCCTGTCTTGGTTTCAGTTGTTCCCCACCTGTTCCTATCAGCCAGACCTACTCCATGTAGGGGGCAGTGACAGAACTGAGCAACCAGGGATCCTTCTTGGCAGGATCTGAGCTAAGAAGTTGATGCAGCACAATGCTGGAATGTTACATTACACAACAGGAGGAGACCCTTCTTGCTTTTTCTTATTTATTTTAAAATGGATAAAAAGCCACCAGAGAGGCCTCTCTTTATCAGCTTATGGACTGACTGTGAAATCTAGGTTATGCTTCTTCTGGGCTGTGTGGGACCTTGACTGAGCTTTGCGGTCCTGTCTGGAGTGACGCAGCTTTTGTGTAGTAGGGGACAAGTAATAGCCAAAGTAGGTCACTGGACACAGCAACACAAAGGCTGCCACCACAGCCTGATGGATGAGTCCGTTAAATGCCAGTTGCATTATGGTGACTTTTCCCAGTACGAAGAACCAAAGCCCTGCTCTTACTCCGTTTGGCCAGTGTCTCCATCCCTGTGAACATTCACTGCAGTGCCTTGACAGCTGTCAACTTCTTCCCCTCTGGAAGATGGTGGTCTTCATCTACAACCAGAGACAACTTTAAAAGTATCCCCTTCAGTATGTTCCTTTAGTATGTTTTAAACAAGGATTGGGAGTGGGTTTCCAAGTTGCTTTTCTCCCCCAAACCTGTGTAAGTTGGACAGGGTGTCAGGCCTGTCCAGGCAGCTGCAGACCAGGCCCAGGAATTTTCCTTGACAGCTTCTGATCCATGACTGAGGGTCTCTTGTACAACCATCAGCCTGATGCTCACAGCCCACTGGTTCCTGGAGCCAGCCATGGAGGTTTGTTTAGTGCCACCATTACTTGAATTGAAGAGATCATTTACCTATGGGACACTGCCCTGTCCCCCGTCCACCTCAGCACCACGACTTCCTTTCTTCTACTGCAAGAGATGTCCCCAGTTAAATTTCTTTCATATTTTTCACTCTGGGGACATGTTTTTAAAATGTGGAAGCTGTTTGGTTTTGGGTTTTTTTTTCACTCCATTTTTCCTATGGGAAACAGACAGCAGTCAAGGAGGCAGGGGAGTGGTTGCCCTTGATGGACACTCAGGCAGAATTGCTTGAGGTTGGGGGCTTGTTGTGGGGGGTGAGTGTGTAAGGTGACTGTCTTCAGGTATGGAGGGACTTGGGTGATCTTATGGGGATGGTAGTCTTAAAGTTAGGTAGGAGCCTGTCTAGGAACAAGCACTTCTTCAGGACAACATGGCTGTTTGGTTTTGGGCAGGATGAGTGCATCTAATGCACCTAATGGGTGGCTGGGGGATGCTGACTGTTTTCCCTCTATGGGGAAAGTAAAGTTAGCTTGAGAAGATATGGCCATTTACCCAGCAAAACTATACACACTGACAGAACGATCTTCTTTATTATAAAGATACACTATGAGGAACAAACCTGAATGTATACTGAAGCTTGTAATGGTACATGCCAAAAAAATGTACAGTACTATACATAAAAGTGCATTGTCACAACAGATTAACAGTACATTTCTCTTCCAGAACTGTGGAAATTGCATGTTTTTATTTGTTCTTTGAGGATGGAAGGAATGCGATGGGAAATGCAGCCATACACAAACAGGGAAGGATGCAATGGAAATGCAACAGTACAAGAGCAAGGCTAAAGCTCCTCTAAAATTTAAAGGCACTTTCACATGTACATACTACAGATGTACATTGACACAATTAGGTAACAGTCAACAAGCAGGAAGCTACCAGTACTGCAAACTTGACAGTAAAGGACAATACTGATTGGATTAGGTGTGCAGGAGTTACCCTTTAGTACGCCTGTAGTTGTAGCAGTCTTTCCTGTTACATATCCACTTACTATACTTTTAAGTATCTATAATAACCATCAAACTACACATTTAACTGTGTGAGTGCACTAAGTGGGTGCAATCACTAAATACACTGTTTCTAATATTTTTTTCTTTTGCTAAACAATTTCTAATATAAGCATTATGGAGTCCAGTACAGTTATTTAAACATAAAAAATTCCCTGTGTAATTTAAAGATACAGGTATCCATCTCAATTATGCCAGGTGGGTTTATTTAAAAGTGCTAGACTAAAACTGCACATAAATGAAAATTAAAATTCCAGTTTGTTCTGCTGATTCTAGTAAACTTGGGGCAGGGGAACTACTAGAAAATATCTCTGGTCCTGACCAAGTGAACAGACCCTATAGACCAGCACTGATCTGTAACTGGGGCCAGCCTGGTGCCAGGACTGGGCAGTGTGGTGGAAAGGGCCAGAGGGTCAATCATTGAGGTGACTGTGACTGGACTGAGATGGATTTGCAAACCCCCAGAGTGGCATACTTCTCATACCTGTGGCTTAGCATCACCTCTCTACAGGGTGTAAACCAGAGCAGGAGTAAGTTGCTCCTGAATAACCACAGGAAACTACTCTCATCACCTCAGGAATTACACCTATCTAATTTTGTCCCTATTCTTTCCTTCCCAAACTCGATTGTTTATGTTTAGAGAGTGGTACAAATCCAGGCTTTCCAACCGTGAGCTCTTAAACGTGTGGAAAGACAAATCCTACTCAAAGCCAGTTGTGCTCCTCTAGGTGGACCACAATGAATCTCCCTTCTCCCCCATCTTCTTCACTGAAGCTTATTTTATTGGATGTGGGAAAACATATTCACTGAAATAATACTATGGCTTACTGTTGCAATGTGCAAAACAGCTGTACATTTAGCTCACGCCTAATGAAGGCTAATGACAGAGTGCTAAGCAGTCACCACTCACACAGATGTAAGAAAGGTACTAATTTCTGCCATCCAAAACAAAAAACAGGAGGAAGGTGGGGCAAAAAGTGGTTATGGAAAACTTTTAGTCAGCTCAAATCTAGTCAGTAGCAAGGTGGCTACCTGTCCTTCAAGTGACCCCTGAATGGTGCTTCCTCGGAGAGTCCCCACTGTGCTGCCATGAGCCCAACTGGGGTGGCACAGCAGAGGGAAGGCAGTAGGTGGAGCTGGGTCAGTGTGAAACTGTGGCTGTTACAGCTTAAATCATGACTTTAATTGGACATGGAGCTATAAAGTCAGTGGGATACTCTGGTGACTGATTGTTTTGTTGATCCTTTTAATCACCTATTGGCCAGTCTAATGGACCAACATTGACTTCCCAGAGCCTGGGTTGCTCAATGATGAACTTTAAATTAATTTAGCTTTTGTGGAAGGAAGGTTCTAGCATCATGGGAAAAGGTACACTGATATAGAGGACAGCAAGAGGAGATTCTGGAGATGTGCCTGAGCTGCAAATCTGGAATGCTGCTTTTTATTGGTGAGAGCAATGTGATCTCAAGAAAGCTAAAACTCAGTGCCAGTTGTGAGGGTCTGGTGGGGTTTTTTTGTTATTGTTGGTGTGTCTTAAATAAGAAATGTGACCTGAGATGACTTAAGACATTCCAGACACTTAAATCTTCACATGCTAGATTTCAGCTTTTACAAATCTGCTTGAGATTTGTTTTGGTGACCCAGAAATGAGAGGTCCCACCTCTCCTGACTGCCCCCACCCACCCCTTAGGTTTATGCAGGATCTGTTATTACACAGCTACAGTAAGATTGTGAAGTATGGTACACCATGGCAAGCTGTTTGTGGTCCGTGTTGGTTTTTATTACAAATGGTGCAGCATCAAGTTTTCAAGTAAGTCTATGTTTGCTCTTTAAAGTGATGCACAACTGTCCAGTTTTTCTTTTCATTGAAACCATACAAAACACAAATGCCCAAGTTAATGTAGCTAGTTTCAGACAATACATTCAAAAACACTGAAAAAACCCAAAGCCTCCTCTCCAGTTACAAACATGACCAAACATGACCCCATGACATTTGGTTCATGTTTGTTCATGTCCCATAGTTATGGGAGCCCTGACTTCTATCCTTAATTCATCCCTTTCCCTAGCACAGCCCAGCCGGGCACTGTGGGTGGCTGAGCTGTCTACATCGTGCAAGATTTGTCGGCTGGACCCTGGGAAGGAGGGGGAGGCCCTACGCTGGGATTTGTTTTTGGAAGAACAATAGGTTTTGGCCTAAGAGCAGGAGGTTTCAGCTGCACTCCCATTCTAGGGGCCACCATAGGCTTGAATGTACTCATGGTGTCACTGGAAGAACTAGTACTACGACGGATCTGAGGCTCGGAGCTCCTTAAAACGATGCTGTGGAGTGGGCTGAGTGACTCGGTGGAGGTGGCAGGGGTGGGAGTATTCTTCATTTGTTCCAAGGTGTCCAATACGACATCGGGGGCGTGCTTGGCTGAGCTCTGCCGCTCCAGCTCCCGCAGCTCATTCAGCGCCGTGTTCATTGTCTCCTCGATGTCCTGGGCCAGAGCACAGAGAGAGCAACATGTATTCCAATGGCTACCCAAATCCAAAGCATCGGAGGGGGAGTAGTGAGAGGAGGGGAAAAATCCGTGGCTTAATTTGCCAGCCATCCTCTCTTTAATGAATAATGTAGAGCTAAAGCAAATTGTCACCAGATTTAATTGAAAGACACTGCGATTAACAGTGTTAACAATCAGCTTTGGCCGATTGTTCAAATATTTAACCTGTTCAGCTGAGATAATAATAATCCACCAAAAAAATAACCAACAGCAAGTTGTTTTATAGAGTGATTCTCAGGACAACAGGTATCTATTTAGCAACATTTTTAACTGTGAAGATTTCTGTCATGTCTTGGCTACTGGCAGTTCTTTTAGCTGTATTTTAGTCTGTTTGCTCCCTCTTAGGTCACTGCTCCTCTACTGCTTCAAGTGTTCAGGATCGATATTCCCTCACAGGGATTCTAAACTAGATTTTGCAAGGAAATAGTGCTCAATGGTCAGTCAGCTCTTGACTCCTCTTGATTGTCAGAGTTAAATTTCAAGCAGAAAAAACTGCAAGTCATTGTTCAGTGAACTTACCTACAATTTTTATTTGTCAGAATTTCTATCACAAATACTAGCCCAACTTAAATCAAACACTACTGGTTCCAGGAGAATAAATAAGTATCTTACAGTAAAATAAAATAGTAACATTTACACTTTCTCTCTAATACAGCGTTGAGCTTTCTGACCCAAACGTGACAGTCCCTTCTATCCCCCATTGGAAGCAGAGTTTGAAAGCAAGCATCAATGGTACATTAAATTTTAAAACGAGTGCCAATATTGCTGTAAAACACTTGTGCAACCATATTGTACACCCAGGGTGCCCCTAGTAATTATGTTATATGTCCCAGACAAAAGGTGAGCTCTGAAGACAGCAGTTATCTGTTTGCTCAAGGGCTATTATCAGCTCGGGGTGTGCTCCCTATTATGTCCTTCTCACCTCTTCACTGCCAGGAACGAGACTGATAAGTGCTCACACAGTGACAAGATGGCCCCTGATTTATGCAGGTAAAACATCATGCACATCGTGTTATAAGGCACGTCTACAAGCATTGAACTAACATATGATATGAATGAAAACCACGTAAAATGCACAAGACATAGGGATGTAAATCTGTGCTTTGAGCAGCAACGGTTGCTACCTGGCAGTCAGAGCACTTTTCTGTGAAGTGTAATACTGAGCACTAACGGAATGCAATTTAGAACAGGCCAGCCTTCATCAGAGCACCCAGATTTACATAGCTGTTGTAGTCATACACTGTCCTACTGCTCTGGGTGGCAGAGGCAATTTCACAATGGTATAAGAGGAAATAATTTCCTTTTATTGCTCTTGAAATGTTGCCTTCTATCCAGGATCCCTTAATGCATCTTCTTTTACACATATTCTGTCTAAAGGTCAAGTAGGATACTCTTCTTCACCAGTATGTGTGCTCAGCACTCTGCCATTCACTGGGACTTGCTTCTCAAAAAAATCAGACAATGATATGAAATAAAAAAGACACAAACCTGAGCTATTGATTCGGGGTCCAGTGGTTTATGGTCATTGAAACCTGTGTACTGACCAGATGATGTAGATCTTCTAATTGGAGGGCTATCGATCTTCTTCAGAGAATCGTGCCTACTGATGTTGGTGAGGCTGCCGTGGCCAGGTCTACGCCTCCTTTCAGGGCTGTCAGCGTTGAGGTTGCGGTTCTGAAGGAGGGCTCTGGGACTGCAGTGGGTTGCCAGGTTGGGGGAACCCAGATCCATGGAGGAGTTGGAGAGAAGGTGGGGTGGGTGTACTGGGCAATGACCATCACTGCTTCTGCCAGGGCGTCTCAGAGGAGGTGGAGGTTCTGATCTCTTTCTTTGCCTGCGCCAATGAAGAAGTGGTTATAGGAGAACTTGCAGTGACCCATCATAAGCATGTGAAGAAGTAATTGCTGTGTTACCTGGTCTGTGAGCAGTGCTACAGAAAATGGTTTGTGTTCAAGCTTACCTTCCTAAATATGTATCAGAATGACGGTCAGTGGGAGAGTTCATGTCCTTTGATGACAACTTGTCCTCAGTTATGGGTCCGCTGCTGGCCTCACTGTCTGCTTTTTGGCTCAGTGTATCTGAGAAAGTATCATCCCTGGTGAGATGAGAAGGCAGTGAGTTGTGTGATTGATAGCACCTTGGCACTCCCCAAGTTTTTAATCCCTTTAAGAAAAGCAGGTGTGCTGTAATGCACTGCAGCCCCTCCATGTCTCCAAAAATTGTTTATAATCCTTCTTTTTACTGTGCTCTTTACATTTGATGTCTAATCTTTCTCTAAAGCAGAACTTTGTCATGCTTGGCAATGTACATGCTTAACACTGTAAAACAAGAGTTAAGGGCTGCATTTCTCTAGCCCTTGCTACTCTGAAGTTAAATGTCAGCAACTGCTACAAAGAGATAGTCAAATTAAGGCAGATTAAAGCATCCACTCTTAATGCACTGGGAATGCATCCATAAACAAAGTGGCTTAGCCTAGTAGTAGTTTTTGATTCATAGGTGTCAATTCAAGGCAATAAAGGCAGAGATATCCTGCATAGAAAGCAGATCTATAGGAGACTTCAAACCACTGTCCCATTTGGAAATCACTCTGTTAACTGCTTCAGCAAGCTTTTACACCCCACCATGAACCTTGTCACATCAGACACTGCTTACATATCCTGCACCACTATGTACTGGTGAGGGACAAGGCCATCAATTCCATTGTGCCTTCCTTCCCACCAGTCTTCAGAAGCTCGGTGATAGAGCAGAAGGGAAGCTCCTTTCTTGAAAGAGAGTTCTCGTGCAGATCTTCCAACGTAGTCAAACTTGGCTATAGCTTCTATGGGCTCACACTCTGTGTAGGGAGGGAAGAACAAACACTAGATTCCACATAGGCGTATCTACCCAGTTGGCTTCATAAACCCATTTACTGCCTCGTCTCAGGGCTTATTCTTACTGATCAGAACTGACAGAGATCAACTGAGTTACGGCAGGCAGCAGGCAGTAGTTGTGACATGCAAAGAAACCTAATCAGTTTGTGCCTCAAGTGTGAAATATCTGGGCTGCTTTGCAAACTGCAGAGCCCAGAACAGCACACTCAAATGTTATGATAGGTGCTGCAGGGAGAGGAGCCTCTACCTCCTCCTGCAAGGGCTCCAGGATGGAGGCCAGGCAGGGAAGATCTCTGAAAATAAGATGAACAAACCCAGGTGAATAATTAGAGGTCCGAGGAAGTGGTGTGATAAAGGAAAAGTAAATGGAAGGTTAGTCCATGGTGGGAAACGAAGGAAGGAAGACAGGATTTTCCTGTGCATGAGTGGGGATGCTCTGCTTAACTGGGTTATGACATTTGTTTTTCATGTGATGAGTGTGGAAAATGAATGAAAATCAAGTGTTTTGCACAACACCAAAGCCTCGTGCTTTAATCTTCTTCTTTAGCACCATTTTTGAGTGAGGCAGATGTCACCAGACCACCGAAGAACAACTCTTCTGCAGGAGCAGTCCCTGTGTGGCCTGCAGTTGCCTGAGGCTGTTCTGTCTGCTCTGACATCCCAAGTCGCTCTGGTCTCTGAAGTAATGCATTGTTTACAGCAGCCCTGCCTAATCTTCCCTCATATTGTGTTCTCATCAGTTCAGCCTTACACTAGTAATGACTCCATCCTGTAACCTAAGCTTGGGTTGGAAACCTATGGATGTCAACTAAGAGCCCCTGCTGCCTGCCTGCAGGTATCTCCAGAGCTGTGCCCAGACATCAGGAAAACAGCTGTGATTTTAACAATTCCTAGCTTCTTCTGCACAAAAGCAAAAGCACTTGAGTTCAAACAGATTAAATTTTGTCACCGGTCTCAAAACAGAAAGCAAAACCTGCAAAATACAGCTTTAAAAATCACACACTGTATTTTCCAATAATACAGAGTCCCTGTAGTGATGAATTTCTTTACACAATTAGAGCAATATTTAGCTGGAAATTAACATCTGGGCTAAAGACTAGCACAGCAACTTTCCGCCTGGTGCAAATTAAAATCGCTGAGGTTGTAATTCCCCAAAGAACCAGGCTTGTAATGAAAACCACTGTCCCTTTATGACAACATTTTGTGCAGGAATGTCCTTTTGAAATTAACTTCATCCAGTGGCATGAAATCAACCTTTAGTGAGGTCAGAGTTTGCAGCTGTTTTTTTTTTAATACCTTGCCCTGCTTGTCCTGTGGCCTGCTGTCTTGGCAAAAAACCCTAAGGGCTCCCATCGCTGACAAACTGTGGGCTGTTGGGGACTTCCAAACCCAGAAACTTTACAGAGATGACACACAGTGGGACGGGAAATTCAGTGTTACAAATGCCAAAGTAATGTACACTGGCAAAAATGACTTTGATTACCTAAATTCAAGTAGAAGTCTAGTAATAACATAGTAATTCCTGAAAATGCATGGCTAGGCTCTGTGGCAGGCATTCCACAATGGGTGAGTGGGGGGTGGCAAGATTCTTGGGTTTATGTTTCTAAGCAAAGAAAATGTAAAGATGACATATAATGAAACATTCTGGAAAACTGTGAAAACTTTAATGCTGGTGTGTATTAGCTGTATATTCTAATATCTTGTTTAAATTTCTACATACTCTGTCTACTTGCATTTCCAAAGTAAGAATGTGACCAAGCAAATACAGGCATAGAAAGGCACTACTGCCAAATGAAAACAAATAAAACTAAACATGCCTCTTTTATCTTGCTTTGTGTTTAACATGACACCGACAAAAGAATGCTGTTTTTAGTCTCCTTCTCTGGAGACATTCAAAACCTGCCTGGACTGCTTCCCATGTGACCTGATCTGGGAGTTCTTGCTCCAGCAGGGGGATTGGACTAGATGATCTCCCGAAGAACTGTGGGAAAAGCTTTAGGGACTCTGTTAATCAGCCAGCTCTGTTCTCACTGTTTTACTTATGACCCCTAAAGTCTGTGGTGCTTACCATGCCATTTGACAACTCATTATGTTGCAGCAGGCTTAAAAATCAAGATCTGATGCCAAGTAGGGCTGTCCAGATCCAACAAATTGGGAGAGCAGAAAGGGCAGAGCAAACCTAAGAGCTAATTTTAGCTTTGTGGAGTACAGATGTAGTACCAACCTCCCAATGGAGGTGATGGCACTGAAGGGCACAAGGAACTGAGGAAGAATGGAAACCACCCCTTGCACTTTTGGGGAGTGCTTTGCTGTTGATCTTCCTCACTTCTCCCAGACATTGGGAATAGAGTATGTCCTTGAACTCCCTGGGAAGACACTACCTCCTAGAGCATTCATCCTCTTCTGCACCTCGTCAGAGAACAGAGGCTTTGCAATTTCTAAACCCTATCCTCAGGACAGCAATGCTGGTACTGGAGAACAGCAGAAGCAAAGAAATGTGGCAAGGTGTTGACNTAAATTCCGAAAGATTTTAATCTTTCCAGCTGTTTTATGATTTTAATGCTGGCGCGTATTCTAATATCTTGTTTAAATTTCTACATACTCTGTCTACTTGCATTTCCAAAGTAAGAATGTGACCAAGCAAATACAGGCATAGAAAGGCACTACTGCCAAATGAAAACAAATAAAACTAAACATGCCTCTTTTATCTTGCTTTGTGTTTAACATGACACTGACAAAAGAATGCTGTTTTTACAGTCTCCTTCTCTGGAGACATTCAAAACCTGCCTGGACTGCTTCCCATGTGACCTGATCTGGGAGTTCTTGCTCCAGCAGGGGGATTGGACTAGATGATCTCCCGAAGAACTGTGGGAAAAGCTTTAGGGACTCTGTTAATCAGCCAGCTCTGTTCTCACTGTTTTACTTATGACCCCTAAAGTCTGTGGTGCTTACCATGCCATTTGAAAACTCATTATGTTGCAGCAGGCTTAAAAATCAAGATCTGATGCCAAGTAGGGCTGTCCAGATCCAACAAATTGGGAGAGCAGAAAGGGCAGAGCAAACCTAAGAGCTAATTTTAGCTTTGTGGAGTACAGATGTAGTACCAACCTCCCAATGGAGGTGATGGCACTGAAGGGCACAAGGAACTGAGGAAGTATGGAAACCACCCCTTGCACTTTTGGGGAGTGCTTTGCTGTTGATCTTCCTCACTTCTCCCAGACATTGGGAATAGAGTATGTCCTTGAACTCCCTGGGAAGACACTACCTCCTAGAGCATTCATCCTCTTCTGCACCTCGTCAGAGAACAGAGGCTTTGCAATTTCTAAACCCTATCCTCAGGACAGCAATGCTGGTACTGGAGAACAGCAGAAGCAAAGAAATGTGGCAAGGTGTTGACAAAAGACAGTCTGGCAAAATGTCACCCACAGCAGGCACTACTGAAAAGCAGGAAAATTGCTCTGTGCTGGAGACACAACAATAACTTCCAGCCTTATGTATCCTGGTAATTTTGGTTTCCATTAGAACTACTACCTCGATTTTCACCCTATGTTTATGAGGTATCTATGATATTAGTTGTATGCATGTTTTCCCAGGAGAAACCCATCTGTTTGACTTCCTCAGGAAATTCTCTCTTCCTTTGAAAGCAAACATAGTTACCCTTTATACATGTGCCTCCAACAAGAATAATAAGTCTCCAGCAAACTAAAGGTAAAGGAAATATGCCAGTAACTGCTTCAGCATAACATAAACAATATCCTTTGAATCTTTACTGTAGAGGCACTTTCAGGTAAACATTCTTCTGTGGCAAAATTACAGATAGATTTTTGTTTTCAGTGCCCCAACTTGAGTACAAGTTTTCTGAACTTCATGAATAAAATTTCATTTCAAGATTCAGGAGAACAAATAATCTTATGTGTTTTCCTTAACAGGGATACTTTCTACACATTTAAAACAAGACTGAAAAAGCTACAGTAAAATGCATTTCCTTCCTTTTTCCCTTTCCAGCAGTCCAATGAAACCTATGAACATCAGAAACTTTAGGGAAAAAAAAGGCAATTACATGCTTGAAATAGTTATGAAGTATTTATATACTCGGTTATAAGTTCCAGCCTTCTTTGCCCACCATAGCAGATTTCTCCTGCAGACACAACTTTTTAATTTCTAAAAGTCCTGTTTTCTAAATTGTAATTAAAGGTTTGTGGCAGACCCTATGGGTTTATCCTAGTATGCATAGAGAGACTCACTTATAGTTTAACTTTGCACAAGTAACACAACAACGACAACTGAATTAGAAAAATAAATCCTTTGGCTTCTGATTGTAGCCTCTGGATTATGTTTAAATGACCCTGTAATTCCTATGGGGTTTGCTGCTTTGTCTTGCATATGTATGTACACAACATTTCAGTGTAACACCAATCAGATTTTCAACATTATAAATAAATAAAAGTTACATTTATAGAATCTGCTTCTTTCATCTAACAGAGGAAAACATGTGAAGTACCATGTGGCTGATTAATATGGCAGCAAAGCTGTGTCTCCCTTTCTCTCCACATACAGCTGGCAGTGATGCAGCCAGGTTAACATCAATGAATCAATGACATTAAATTGATTCTCTCCCAAAATACTCTTTAGTGGAAACTTTTTTTTGTGTTCATCACAGGTCAATGTGACTCTCAGGAAGTTCAATATGTGAACTGAAAAACTCTCATACTGGTACTAAGAGCATTTTATAAAAGGAATTGTCTGAAGGACAAACATGAATGAAATGCAAAGAGATGGTGAATGCATGTAATTTAAAACCTATAACTTACACTAGAAAAACATGTTATCATAATCGAAAGCCACATCCTTGGAAAAAAAAAAGCTGAGAACCAAAGGCTAACACTGCTTTCTGTTTTGTGCTAACAATTACTCTGCTGCAAACATGAACTTCTGCTTCCTTTTGGCATAAATTAATTAAAAAGTGTGATGGGGCAACCAGAATTAAACTGTTGGCCAATCTGGTTAACAAAAGGCCATGCCTTGAGCAGTTAAATCTTTCAAGAGAACTCAGTCTTGTTGGTAGCTATTCTTTTCTGGGTTTGTTTCCACCAATGATACAGTCATAACATAAGCAACACCACAACAAGAATGTAAAACTATTATTAAAACAACATAGTGATGGTGAAGAGCCCATGGTTATTGAGGCACAAGTGATGCACTGTGATATGCTATCATTCTGAAACTCTGGATCCTGCTGAAGTTATAATTTGTCTCAAGCATGGTTTTGAAGTAACCACTTTTGTCTGCTGATGAAAAGCTGCACTTCTTTTCCATACTCACTTGGACCTTCAACTCTCAGTTTGGACATGGAACCCTAAAGTTGGCCCCAATATATTACTGTGTTACCTGCATTTCGCTGCTTGTGCTCTAAACGAGACAGACTTTCTTGGCTTTCACTCTTGCTTCATACCACTAGAAGAAGGAGCTCGTATAAAATACAGCTATACTGTCTTAGAAAATAAAGTGCAATTATGAGTTTGCTCACATCATTTATTGGAGCCATGTTATATTAAGACAGTGGATTTTGAGCTTGTCAAGAGGAACAGGCTGTCTTGTCAAATTGTCAGTACTTTGTACTGTCGATACATTCATGGGTATACACCCCAGGGAGAAGATAAACATTGACTTCTCTTTTATCCTCAGTTTTTCCCCTCTTCTGTGATGCCTGCTCACCCAACTGTCCTTCCTCTCCAAACAGCTGCACTGATAGACCCTGCCTGCCCCTCCTCAGTGCAGCAAAAGGGAAGAGACAGGCAATCTGTCACCAACAGCTTGTATACATGACAAAGCTGATGGGTACAGCTAGAGTGAGACTATTGTTTACGTTGTTCTGTGTGCAATGGGACCACTGTAGCCACATTTCCTATACATAACCTTCCTGTTCCTCTTCCCTGTGGCAATTGTCCTGTCTCCTAACCAGAATCCCTCCTAACATCCTATTTTGTTTTTAAAAAAATAATTTCCTGCTGTAATTCTTTTGCTTCCCTTTTCCCCTCTCTGTCTTTTTGTCCATCCATACATCCTGTGAGATGGACAATGGACAGCTTTTGTTTCTGCTTATACTAAGCACACGTGCACTGGTTTCTCTGCCTGAGTTGCCTGCTGGCCAGACATGCAGTGAGCTCACACTGCAGCTCTATATGGACACTGTTAGTCTTAATCTTTCACCTCTAACTGTCTGTAACTGTCTCTGAATGTCTGTAACATTTTCTTAAAAGCGGGCAGAGGTTACTGGGAGGGAGATCTGAAGAACAGTATTGCTAAAATACATCACAGTCAAACATGCCTTTACAAAACCTGGGAAAAAAGAATTGATATAGTTGAGATATATCATATTTGTCATGGGCACCAAGCATTCCCAGAACTGTCAGTGTGTATGTGATTAATATTTAGAGCAAATGACCGGTGTTCACAAGTTTCACTGTGGAGGGTACAGGCATGTTTTTCAGTTGCTATAAATCCTTTATACGGAACATCTTTTAAGTTCATAACAAAATACAGCTCACTGAATGGCAAATACCCTTAGCTGAAATATTTAAAGACATACTTTTCTTCTGCAGACAAAAGATAAAGAGTCACAAAAAATTTAGCACTGTATCAGAAAATAGTATGTGCTGACTGAAATAGTTTCTCTCTTGCTTTTCCTGCGACTGGATGAATCAGGAGAGAACATGGAAACAGCTGGTCAAACACAAATGAATCACAGTTAAAAAGCACACAAACAGAGATTAAAGAAGCTGTCTTAGCCACAGAGGACTGATACCCTCTTCTTTCAAATAGAAAATTAGAAAAGGAAGAAGCTCTCCTGCATGACACCATTGCAAAACTTACTGCTATGAAAGGCACACTAAGCTAGCAGACATACCATCTTCACTGGTATGGGGCTCTGTGCTGGCATCCTGGTCCACTTCCTCTAAGGTACCATGCTCGCTGTATGGGCTGTCACTGCAGGGAAACAGAAGGTTGAGCCAAGAGAGAAACTACAGCATGAAAAGGATGTTTCAGTGCACATTAAACCCCAGTTCATTTCTTCCTTGGTCTGCTTGGGGTAACTGATGTCCACACATATAAAAAACATGCTCTCCCTGCCATAGGATTATTTAAAGCTATTCTTATAATGGTATAAAGTTATGTGCAAGATAATTCTCATGACATGCTACAAATACACAATTACTGATGAAGCCTGCACACCTCTTCTCCAAACAAATTCAGTTATTAAGAAGTTACCAGAACCTTTGAATCCTTTCCCGTACAAAAAGGATGTGCATGTTGCTAAGAGAGGAAAGGAGCAGGGGGAATGTATGATAAACTGAAATTTGTTAAGTTGGCTCACAGTCAAAAAGCCAGTTTCTGGCTGTGAGGTCTGTATAGTACATCTGGAATTCTGGCTGTGTCTGAACACAGCTCTAGCTTCCTCCACCAAATGTTGTAGGAAACCTAACTGTAATTGCTTTTGTTTCATGTTTTACAGTCTCCGCTTTCCTACGTGAACCTAAATGCTCTTCTCATCTATCTTCATATTCCTATTGTGAGTGAAAGTCATTCTGTATCACAAAGGTTATGCAGAGAATGGGTGTAATGATTTTGTTAAGGAGTGAGAAGGGGAATACTCTGACTTACCAGTAGTCATCTCCAGCCATGCATTTTTCATACACTGGGCCATCAAGTTCTTTAGCATCTGGAAAAATAGCCTCATGATGGATGATGATAGTTTTGATTATCTCATTCACGTGTGCCTGACAAGACACCTGGTCTTGTATGTCTGGAACAGGCATCAGGGTTGGCCCGAAACAAATAGCCAGGTTGTACGGATCCATCATGTTTTCATCGCTGTACTGTGAAAGGCTGTTGTAACAGAAAAATTGAGAAAAACTGCATTTTCAACATGACTAACCTTATTGTGAAAACTGGAGAAACTTAAAATTCCATCACAGCATAGAAATTCCCTATGACACTTAATCCCACATAACAACAATTGCAAAAAGAGGATTTCTGCAATAGGCTATACACATTATAAAGTGAGTTTATACCACATGTATGCATATATGTTGATGGATGTATTCCTACGCTATTGTGTTTAGTGTACACTGACTTAATGGTCCAGTGTAAAATGCATCAACTGCTGCTGTTTCCATCTCATTAATGTTTATCCTTGGAGGCCCAAGTGGACTGGATCCAAAGTGGATCATGTTATAATTTCTCATCAAACTCTGGTGCATCTCTCCCATCAGTTAGCTACTTAATTAAGGGAGAGTAAATTGTTTCATGGAGGTAGCTAAGTTCATGAATCTTGCAAAGGCTCCTTTGACTTCAGGCTTGTGTTTTTACCACACAACCTGAAACCCTTAAGTGTCTTTCCCTCTGACCACAAACTCTCATAGGAGTTTCATTTTGGAAGCAACCAAACAAGAGGCTTTGATTGCTGCAAGGTATCCTGTTCTCCAAGAAATCCAACTCCCTAATTTTGATTTCAATTGAGAAGCTGCTCTTTATTCCTTTGTTAAAAAGCATCAGCATTTCTAGCGGTTTCTTTGTGGGTTCTCTGCCATGCCAAGCAAACAACCTGAAGCCCTTTACTTTAGTATTGCTCTGCATTCTGAAATAGTGCATGAATGAGTATGTCTCGTTGTGTTTACATGCAGTATCATAATCCCTGTAGAAAGGTTATTTGAGAGAGTGTACATGTACAAACTGAAGAGACAAACCTTCTAAATTACTCTCTTCATAACTAGATTGTAAAATTAATTATGCTCTCTTCTTTCTTATGCCATTATTTGTTATCATATCCTGTATAATAATTGGAGACATGTTGTTCTACATGTATATAAGATGTTTCAGCCTTTCTATATATACATGCATGTGTAAAAGAGATTATCGTCCTGAAACATGTGAAGTTCTGCTGGTGGTTGGTAACATGTGGCAATCCTCAGGGCTCAATACCAAAGCTGATAATCATCTTCATGAATAGCCTACCCAACAGGGGTACGTGGCCAACTTTCAGATGATGCCACGCTTAGCAGATACACTAAAGGGCAAGGTTACCATTTAGAAGGGCCTCGACAAGACGGAAGAATAGATGAACAGGGATTTCATAAAGTTTAGCAAGAATGAATGAATACAAAGTCCTGCTAGTAGGATGAAATACTCCCATGTAGTATTACCGTCTAAAGCTTACTGTTGGCATCAGCTCCCAAAGAAAAGCACTGGAAAAAGCACTTCGTGGACTAGAAGCTGGAAGTGATTCAGCTGTATGTATTCCAGTGATCAAATCCAGTTACATGTGTGTTGTTATTAGGAAAAGCAAAGCTATCAAGTCAAGGGAATTGATTATTGAGCTCTTGGTGCTCATGAAGTCAAAGGCAAAGCCTTGAGCAACTTCATCTAACTTCAGAAGCTTTGAGCAGGCCGCTAAAGCCAGATGAGGTCAAGCCATGAGGTCTGATGACTTTACATGAACAAGGAGGCCTAACTGTGTGTGCAAAAAGGAGAACTAGATTTGCAGAAAGTTAAACTATGTGAATGTTTTCCAATGCATGTGCTGGGAGCAGTCTGAAGGCATATGAGATTTAGCTTGCTTTCTGAATTGCACTCCAGTGGCGAGGGCAGATGTAGCTAATGTGCTCAGGTAAAAACTACCATGTCATCTAAATCTGGACAATTTGTATGTCTAAGTAGGGGAGAAGCTACAATATAAACCAATGCTATATTTACACAGTGTCTCTATAGAGAGATGAATTCCTGTTTTCATCAAACTGCTCGTTTCATAAAACTTTAGATTGCTTCTCTGCCTCTCTTTTAAATATTGCTTGAAAGTGGTTCAGAAATTACTAGAAGAAAGGAAATGGGAACAGCTGTGAATACAGGCACGCTCACATAACCTGGCTGCAAGGACTTGTTTCTATAGGAACAGACAGGATGGATGAAATGAGGAAGGTCACAAAGAAAGAATGAATCAGCAGAGGCCAAATTTTAAAAAAAAAAGGGGTAGAGGGCAAAGAGCTATATGAAAACAGGTACAACAGAAAACAGCCAATATAGCAGCAGAAAGACAAAAGCTACAATCAGAGCAAAGTGCACAAGTAGCCAAATTTGCTGTGAAAATACTGTGGTCAGCAAAAATGGAGAGGTTTTTCAAGGACTAGAGAGAAAAATATAGTACAATTGCCCAACCCCTGGTGTTTCATTTTCTGTGGGATGATAAAGACATTTCTCACACAATCCTCCTTGCAGCAGCTTCCTGGGTTTTGCAATGTGAAAACCAGGCTACTTATTATCAAAGCATATACAGAGGATGTGTATTCCCTATACTGGTAGCCCTATTACCAGAAAATAGAAACAGCAGAAAATAGTCTCACCATAACAGTCTCTAACATCAAATGAGTAACCTATGCTGCATGAACATGCTGTTAATTTTTCCCATCAAGAGACAGGGATCAGCTTGAGGTAAGGAATAAAAGTTCTACTCTTAAATTACCTAAATTATTTTTAATGTACTTACAGTTTGCATTCATTATTTTTCTTCCCAGTTTATTTTGTTATCAGCTTTAATACTATTTCCTACATTTTCCATTTCAAAGACTTCTTACAACCTCTCTCAGTTTTGCACAACTGTAATTTTAGTATGTATGAAAACTGGTGTTTTCCTTCTGTTTTCATTGGCAATTCAAAGATCACCTTTTGTGTTATTTGGATCTTAAATGTAAATTCTACAAGAGTGTGAATAAACTCAAAAAAATTAAGTATCAGCAAAGAAAGGCAGATATAGATACAGTACCCTGGGCAACGATATAGTACTTACTGGTTGAGAAAGGCGAAGAGGTATCTCATCACTATAAGGACCGACCTGGGCAAAGTAAGGAGGAGTTTGCGGATGTGAAGAGCCCTCTCATAGAGATTGTCTATTCCTACAAACAGAAGAAAGTATTTTAAGATCCCTTCCATATGGCGAGCATGCAGTCAGTTTGCTCAATTTACTTTGACACTTTATCATCCTGTAGCATCAGTAAATATCTTCTCACTTTGGTATAAGAGAAAAGTAAGATTTAAAAGCGCCTCTCGCTCTCATTAAAACCACAGTTTAAAAGCAACACCTTTAAGTATAAAAAATAACAAACCTGCTCAAGTCAAACACTGGCACTTGCTCAGCTAGAATGCTCACAAAGCCACAATATCCATACTTAAAACCAAGAAAACAAGGAGAGATGCTTGCCATAAGTTTCAAATACAGATTCATTCTCTTTATTTGAATGTCCCTGTCAGATGCAATATTCCAATCATGACCTTCTCTAATGATTTTTTTTAATCTAATGTCATAGAATCATAGGGTTGGAAGGGACCTTCAAAGGCTACCTAGTCATTCCCACCTCCCCGCAGTAAGCAGTTATAACTCTCTTAATGGCAAAGGAGAATAAAGTCCTTATGTTTTACAACGTGCAAGCAACAGGGCTCACATATGTTTTCCTAAAAGATTATGTTGCAGTCCACCAAAATTCTTCTGAAGCAGCAAAACAAGGTCAGCTTAATAAAAGCATCATCTCCTATTGCCTTATAACAAGGATGCATTATCTTCTGTGTTGGTCAGAAAGACTACGTGGCTCTAAGTAATGTAGTGATGGGATGAAAGGATAAATTGTTTCTCAACAGTAGTAATAATGCAACTTTTTACTCAATGTATTTTCAGTGTAAATGACACTGTTAGAAACAACCTAAAATTTCAGTAATGCTTCTTACACCAGCCAAGTAAGAATGCTGCAACCAACAACATGTATGGGGAGTCTTAGCAGTCTACAGAAATACAGTCTAGTGGTGTTGAAATGGCTATTCTTACATTTTGAAGTGAGGAACGGGAACTGATTCCAATAATTACAAAACTATTTGTACCACAAAATAGAATATTTAAAGTAATGACTTACATATAAACATGATAACTGTAATTAGTAATTTGGTACCAAGACTTAAGCATAAGAAGAGCACAATGGCAGCAACACTTCTATTTACTCTAAAGAAGTGCTTCATTAGGAAATGCCAGTATAGTAAATGAAGATGGAAAACCTGTTCCCACACCAGCATGTATGCGAGATGCTACTGTCTCAACAGCACTGGTGTTGACAGGGAACAGAAGATTTTGTTATGGGGCAAAGCTCAGCCCTTTGATAGTTTCTGTCAAAGGAGAACAGCCTGCTGCTGCATGCAAGAAGGAAGCCCATTAGTGTTGTGGCATTTACTGTGGGAGCAGCAAAGTGAAACTCCTGTGAAGTAAAATCCCATTTCCTAGCAGAGCTGCTGAAGGCTGGAGCTGTGACCCTGATAAGATGCCACTAGCTGCCATGGAGCTCGTGGGGAAGAGGGACTGCTGACAAGTTCTATAATTTATTACCTAATGACTCACACTGAACCCACACTCCAGCTGCTGATCAGTTCAAGCCATATTTTCTATAATGGAGTAAGGGACTTGAAATTTATTTTCAAGTTTCTGTTAAACCTAAACTGTATGAATCAAGAAGTATTCCTAGTTACTGATTAAGAACTAGAGTCCATGCCAGGGATGTGCTAAGCCTGGGAGCTCTTTTCACAGTGTGATTCTGCTGTGAGTCTAGCAGGTTCTTCCCAATTGCTCCATCTAATAGGATGTCTACTAGGATGTTTAGCTCTGTCTAATCTCACTAAGTGGGGTACAGTCTTGAACTGTCAAGCAGCTACAACATGGTCATTATCACACTCTCCAATATGTTTTGTGGTCTGTGCCAAGGTCTTTTCAAGCAGCTCCTAGAAGTGGTTCACAGGATGCATGAGCCAGGAACTGGCTGCAGTTGGCAGCATGGACTGGGCAGAGAAGTTAGACAGGACCTGAGTGTGTTGAGCTATCCCAGCTGCCCCGCTGGGAGTGTGATTAGTACTAAATATTAGCAGGTGACCTCTGTACTGAAGCATTTACAGGCTATACATGCTGGAATGAGGTATGTGAATTTCCAACACCTTCCTGCTAACTTAGTCCCAGTTTCCAAGAAAGGCCCTTTATTGAAAATCCAAACTACTGCCAAATGGTAAATTGGTGTGCTTTCCATGTAACTTCTAAAGCCCTGTTTTTCTTTCTCAGCACTGATTTGGTTTAAAGCAGATAGGTAATAACCTTATGTATTTATGTACTGCTTTTAAATAAGGAGCCAAATTTTGGAGTTGCTTCTGTTTGTGCAGTGTGCGAGTGTTTGGGTACATATGAAAGGTGGAATGAATACATAGTGATCTTTCTGCATCCAGGCAGAAAGAATTTGCAGCTCTGGTGCTTCCCATGCAGATAGAAGATAAATTACTGCTTTACCTCCTCTAGATTTTTTGAAGGGAGTCTTGGGGCAGAATGACCATCCAGGCTACAAGCTGGCTACCCCAACACTGCAGGAAGCTGGTTGTATCTCCCCTCTCACAGCACCTCTGTTGGAGTCCTTCTTTTCATTACTTGGCTTTTCAAGAACAGTGCCCAGTGAGGTAATTCCCTGTTTCTCATCTAAGAAAACTGAAGTAATGCTATTACATGAATTGTTCCAATAATGCAGTTAGCTACCTAGCAGAAACAGAAATTGAGATTTGAGAACTGGTTCATTAGTCTAATAAGATGTTGAGAGTCACATCCCCAAACACAAACAACATGACAAGCCTCTGTTAAGGCCAAGCACACTGGTAACTAACTAAAATTATATAGGCATCTAAGTATCAGTGGTGTTTAGGATCTGAGGAACCTCCACTAGCTGCTGCAAGAAAAATGAAAAAATGAAAATTTGGAGGACTCTTCAGATATAATTTAAGTCTACAGTCTCACTCTTTGATTTCAATGGGTGGACTCTAGTCTCTTGAGAGACATCTGCCCAACCTGTTCATAAAATCCTCCAAAGAGGCAGATGAGAGCCTGTGCAAGGAAATTTGTTGAGAGCAATCCTGCACTGCTCTTAGAAAAGATTTATTTATTGATCTCTACTCTATAAACACTGCTTGTCCTTGAACTGGATGGATGAATCCAGCTGAGACTAATGTCATTGCAAAAATGAAAGAATTACTTATCAGCTAGCTGCCTCTGTCAGCCATGGGCTAAGCACCAGTTCTTAGTGGTATGAGATAGGCACAAATCCTAGCGATTGAAGCCTTAAAACGTGATCTTCATCCTTTAAGAACAATGCAACCTGTTTCACCTTTGCTTACTGTAGAGACACACAGAATCAGTGAATATCCACTTTTTTGTGAGAAATAACACAGTTTAACCTGGTGACTGACAGGTTTCTGCAAAGGCAGACTCTAAAGTGAAACAGATAAAAAGTGAACCATCTGCCCCAGGAAAGCAAAGAAAACTTGAGAAGGGAGAGAATACAATTACTAGCACAAGCCCCCAAACACAAATAAAACACAAGTAAATTATAAAGGAAGAGAGGGATATATTCATTCTAAGTAACACTGAGAAAATGTAAATTGAAGTTTAATTAAGCAATAATCCTGAAGTAGTGGAGCATGTAAAAGGCAATAAATATTGAAATACATAAATGCAGTACTTTGGTAACGGAAAAATGCAAGACAGCAGTTGCTGGTGTTTCCGAAATACTTTGGAACAACTGGGCAGCTACATACCTTTACCACTCTGCTTTAGATGAAAAATGCCACCAAAGCTCTGTACTTTCCTGGTTGTGGTTATGCACACTGTCTCTCCTGCTCTGATGGAGAGACATTATAATCCAGGGAGGAGAAGATTCCCTCTGGGAGCAGAGTTCAGAATGGTTTGGGTTGGAAGAGACCTTTAAAGATCACCTATTTCCAACCCCTCTTACATAGGCTGGGATTGCCTCCCGCTATACCAGGTTGCTCAAAGCCCCATCCAGCCTGTAAGCGCCTTGTACTACAACTCTCTGCTAGCAGCCAGCTGCCACAGGCCATTCTCAGAAGTAACAAAAGAAATGCAAACATTTTGCAAAGGGAAGACATTGACTGGAACATGTGAAAGGGGAAACCTAGTGCTGACAATGAACTGTGGTACACTGACAGCGGGTGCTGTGCATGCTAAGCATATTTCACAGAGCAGAGTAGTAGACAGGAGGAAGAACACAAGCAGTGGCAACGTAAGATCTCTTTCTCCTTTAGGACCACTGTTTCGAATGATCAAATCCAATGCAGCATCTCTGTGTGGGGGTCACTTGCTACTTCCACTTGGGAGTGGTGCCTACTAGTAACAGAGTCAATGCCTAATGCATATTTTACACACCCACTGAATGTCAAATGGGACTGAGTTACGGTTGCAGATGTAATTTTTATGGTCAATTTGCAGCTTACAAGAAGTCTACATGAATATGCATTAGTGCTGAAGTTCACAATTTGTGTTTTTCCACTTTGGTAGATGGGCCCAATCCAAACCAGAGATACATATACATTAACTCAGCAGTGCCACTGAACAGCTCTTTCAAATCTATTTAAGGCATTAGAGGAGGACAAACACAGTGGTCTCCACTGTTACTTAGGGAAGGAAACGGTTGTCTTTTTGTTGAAACTTCTTCAGGAAAATACTGGAACAGGTTGCCCAGAGAGGTTGTGGATGCCCCATCTCTGGAGGTGTTCAAGACTAGGCTGGACAGGGCACTGGGCAGCCTGGTCTAGTGGGAGGTGTCCCTGCCTATGGCAGGGGGGTTGGAACTCGATGATCTTTAAGGTCCCTTCCAACCCAAACTATTCTATGATTCTATGATTCTATGAAAAGTTGACAATACAGAACATTTTGGGTTTTGTTTTTGGTTTTTTTTTTTACTTTTTAAGTAACAGACAATAGTCTGGGAAAGCAATAAAATAATCTATTTTCATAACATTTATGCCTTAAGGTAAACAGGCACTGTGGCAACAAGGGACTGAAAGGCTGAAAATTGGAAGGAAAAAAAACCCCTGTAATTTTTCATCCATCTTGGCATCCTAGATTATAAAATTATAAAATTTCACCTCAAGGGAGGTGAAACCAAGAAGAATTACAATGATCTAAGCAGAAGCTGAGTAGTCAGGGTAGCTGAGAAATGCTGTGCTACTGTGCTGCACAGCTATGTATGTAAAGGAGAACTGGAATTCACAAGTGTGAGAAACTTGCAGCAGGAGAGAAACTTGCAGCAGTCCCCAGCAGTGAAGGTGAATTATGGCCAGCCTGAAGCACAGGTTCAGTACCCTCTGCTTCTGTGGAACTCCTGTCACAAATATTTTGCTTGTATTTGGCCAAACCTTTTCCTACAAAGGGGCAAAAAAGAGTTCCTCCCACTTACTCTATCCTCTGTAGTTCTGAGTACTGCTGGGAACAACAGTGGCCTGCTTTTCTTTTTGATGAGAATGCAGATTTATGGCCCATAATCTATACGTTCTGTCCTACCTTTCATGCTCGCTCTTGGAGAAGGGGTAATTTGGCCCAAATTTTATCTAAATCACTTCATCAGCCCAAACAGAATAATGTTGTTCTCACAACTCTAATTAATACAAATTGCCCTAAAAGTCTCCATCATTTTGCACTGTTTCCACTGTATTTGCAAAAGAGAACGCATTAAATCACAATGCTCTATTTCACTTGGAAATATATGCATAAATGCAAAGGAATTCCTCAGTGGCTGCTCTGAGGAAAGGTTCATTTTGCAGCTGTAGCCTCAATTATGCCAGACATCCATAACTAAGTACTTCAGTTGCAAGGGGGTTTTCACTGCCAACATTATATTTCCATATAAAATGTGTGACATTCTGCCCTCCTGCAGTTTCATGTGAACACTAACTGTATGAATTTGCTTTCTCCCTCCCCCCTTCTACAACAATTTCTGCAAATGGTTAAAAAAAACCACTGTGACATTTATTTTGAAAAACTATTTGAAAATAACTGTTTATTCCTTTACTCACTGTTTATCTGACAGTAAAAGCAATATGATTAAGAGTATTTAATAACACTTAATAAAAAATATGAATGAAAGTTTTCTGCACTTCATGTATAAACTGTGATCTAAGTAAGTTAGAGTAATGTGTTTTTACAGAGGAAGGGGAGCCAGGCCCAGCTGCTATTAATGAAGATCAACATATTTAATGTGTGAGGCCCTGCAGGCACAGAAAAAGAAACTATTGCAACTATGACAAGTTCCATGTCTAAAGTGAGAAAAAAATCTTGCCCAGACTGATTCACTTTTGCAAGATCTGCAAAACATTGAGGCTAAAACTCAGCAATGGAAAGGGTCTTTGAGACAAGTTTTGATATCACATGCCATATATGTGCTATTTGTACTAAAATGTGACAGACAGCATATTCTGCAATGATTTTTTTTTTTTAATACAACAACTTATTCCCTGGAAGTAATCTTATTCCCAAAAAGTACATTTAACGAAGTACATAGACTATGTACACAGCTGCAAAAACACTCCACCTCTGGCTTCTCAGATAATCAGAAGAGGCAGACACACTGTTCCCAGCAGGTGGTTCTGAGATTGGCTGTGGGAGTGAGGCACAAGAGCTGTTAATTTTCTCCTCACACTGCATTCAAAACCCCCACTGTGATGAGACAAATTAAACCCATCCCAATGTGCTCAAAGAGAAAACCCCTTTTGTCCCTGAAGGTACATGCTGTTTCAAAGTGCCCTAAAGGTAACCTTGTAGAAACCAAACCAAGCAACAAAAATCATCCTCCCATGGCTGACTGCAAAACCTACCAGGAAAAGGTCTGAGTTGCATACAACACATTATCAGGCAGAAAATCCTCTGCTTTCTTCTGTAACAGCTACAGTAGAAGTCAAATGTAGCAAAACAACTCAATACATCTCATTTTGACAAGCTGTCATAGAGATGATAATCCAAGCTTGTAACAGCCTCAGAGAATAACTAGTCTAAAGCAGGAGCAGTTGGCTACACCCCTTTCCCAGTAACTGCCCTACTTAAAAATGTGGCTGGGAAAAGCACTGACTTTGTTCAAGGTTACAGACTCTTACTGATTTCAGCTCTGCTGGACGATACTGTTCTTTATTTATTTGTTGACAATTTTTTTCACAAGATAATAATCCACAGCCTTCCTTAGACATACATAGTTAGATATCCTCTGGGGAAACTGTAGCATAACACCAGAGATCTAGTATCCATTGCCATTTTTCTTGACATTCTTATTAAAAGAAAAAAAATTTTGAGATAACTGAATTGGATCCCCCTCAGACCATGATGCTCTGAGAGGCTGGTGAATCTCTCCTGCCTTGTGCAGGTGCCATGTACGCATACTCAGTCCATTGAACTTGTGCCCCTTTCCAAATTCCCCAGCCTAATTTCTGAAGTTTCAGTGGTGAATGGAAACTTTTTGAAACTACTCAGGTTCCTCTTGGAACGTATTTAAAAGGTTGCTTTGGGCAGATTTTTTTTTTTTGTCTCTTAAGCACTCATAACTTGTATTAGCGCTGTAAGCCAAAACCTCATTTTTTGATATTAAAACTCTTTAACAGAGCTGAGGGCAATACATCTCCACGTAAAGAACCACCACTCCTATTTTTCTTTATGCTTTGTCAAAATAATAAAGCCATAAAGAGATCCAATGGGCAGAATCTGACAGGTGAAATTTTGAAAAGGAGATCTGATTATGCTTCCTAAAGAGACATTCCCTCAGCACCACACTCTTCCATGGAATCAGACTGTTAAACTGGTTTTGAGGTCCTGTGGGACTCCTTGTACCACTCAGTCTGTAAATAGCAACGGATGCAGAAACCTTCATAAAAAAAATGAAATAAAATATTTCACATAGACCAGGTCACAGTGATCCAGGTACTTGTGGCCCCCAGGTTGGATTACTGCAATCCTCTCTATCTGTGAAGGAAACCACATAGGATGGTTTCCCCTATTAGAACTGCCCATCTGCTGGCCAGCCCAGGACACTCTGTATATATAGATGTGGATTCTCAGCTTTTGGGCTGACACCCTGGTGCCAAAGTAACACAGTTCAGAGAAGTCCTGACCCAGTTAATACCACTGAAGGACTGGCCTTCACTACCTTTGAAAATGCCTCTCTTTCTGTTCATTTAGAGTAGTCAAGTTACAAAGAAAGGGTCGAAAGGAGGAAATTATTCTTCAAAGCTAGCACCTCTGACCACTTCTAAACCCACAGGTAAAAGCAAACCCACTGAGGATTGGCTTGGCCTCACCCCTCTTCAACATCTGCAGTGATCTGTGAACTGGAAGGGTTTTTTTGCATGCCAGAGCAACTCCTCTCATCCTCTGAGAACTTCCGGAGTTACTGCAACCTCTCTGTGTCTGGCTATGAACACCAGCAGTGCACAGATGCATGCAGTGCTCCTCCTGGGCATCCTGTTACACTGTCGTCAGGCTTGTGTGTTGCAAGGCAGACTGCAGACAATCAGCTGCTCTCCTCTGCTCCTGCACTGACGGGTTTTCCTGCTGGCTAGATCAAGGGTTTTAAGCTGAGCACAACAAAGATGCAGAACCACACAATGTTGAGCAGTTGATTACTTATTCACTAGAGCTGACTACCAGGAAATCTTTATGGAAGGGAACTTCACTCTATTTGCAGAGTCATGACTTCATCCTCTTCTGTCTGCCCCCATGCATAGAGGAAAACAATTACATGTTTAAATTTAACTCTCTCTTGTATACAGGAAGATATTCTTCCTGCCCTATAAAACAAAGAGGTGTACTGTACATTAATCCCACTGGAAAAAGGGAACAACCACAGCTGCAAGTATGACTAATAACTGACCCAAACTTTTACAGATGGCAAACAATTTGTCTCAAATCTGTAAAGTTAGCTCTTTTTTCAGGCCACTACAGTACATATGGGAATAAAATTTAATTGAGAGAGAAATGGAGATTTCTACTTACTGATACAAGAAATAAGATCATTAAATCTTTCCTTAGGAAAGACAGGATTTTCCAGTCCTCGGAAATAGAGCTTAAGTACTCCAGCAACTGAGTTAATGTCATGGTTACTTTGGTCATCCGCCAAAGGATTTTCACCTTAAAAAGTAAATAAAGTGAATGAAACACATACAGAAGCATTCTAGCATACAACATTTTTATAAGTGAGTGACTTTTTTGTTGTTGTTGTTTTTGTTGTTTTTAGTGTGTGGGAGGTGGCAATATAAGCATTCAAGTAAGATAATAAACAGTGATTTAAAAATCCCAGGCTATGATTAAACTAAAAGCTGCAGCCTAAATAAAGCTTCTTTTAAACTACACAACCTAGTGACCCCTTAGTTCCTGATCTTCCAAATAAGTATTTATGGACAATTTATGATTTACAGTTAGTAAGTAAAAAAAGTCAAATGTTCTTATTGGATAGGCTTTCTGAGACTACTCTTTGTGAACTTAAATAAAGCAAATCTAGACAACTCTTTGAAACGGAAATCTGTCTTCATACTGAAAAACATTCAGAAATATATGCATTTTGTGAAAACACTGCATGGGAACTTAAATCCTAAAGGCCATGACTGAACTGTGTGCAATTTTAAATACTTTATCTTCATTTTGAAATACTTTAAAATGTCTGCATCTTCCTGAATAACACTAACAAGGGGAAACAGTTAGCAATAAGGTAGATTTTAAAGGTGGAGAAGGATGTGGCCTCAATTATCATGCAAAACCAGCAACTCCATGTATCTTGTCAAAGGTTTAATACAATTTGTCTCATGGGGAGAAAAACACAGATTTTTTTTCTTGCTTTTAGTCAGAAGACTTATTGCTCTAAGGGTTTTCTCATTCACAGATGATCTACAAAAGGTTTTCCTGCAAATTAAAAAGAACAGCTTCTAAAACCCAAGGAAAGAGAACTTAAGATTTAAAAAATATATATAACTGGTATTGTTTTAACCCAATTAGGGGATCACAGGATCTTGTCTCCCCTAGCAATACGGCCCAATACTGAGTATTGTGAGCCACTCTTATTTAAAAAGCTGTTTTCACTTCCTGGTATCTTTCCCATAATTCTTCCTCATGGGCTGAAGTTCCCTTTGGGAATGAAAACAGTGTTTGAAAATGGAGTGATGCTTTCACAACCCATATTCTCACTGATTGTGATGCCACTTTGGCAGAGGTACCAGAAAGTTGAGCACTAGTATCCCAGAAGATCAAGTAACAGGGTTTTCAAACTAAGTAGTCTTTGAATCTAATTAAAAACCATAGTCTTTCCTTTATGGGGATCTTCAAAATAAAATGCAAGACATCTAGAATTTGAAGTTTATCATTAACAAAAGACTAAAGCTACAGTTGATTCAAGAGTGATATGCCTTGTCTAAACTAAACAAAAAACATCAAGCTCTTAGGATGTAACAGGGGAAGAACATGCATGTCATCATTATACTATCTGTAAGCATATGACAGTGCAGAGTTCTAGGTGCAGTATACAAAGTGCATACAAACTGTTTAAATAACCAATAAAATAATTAGAATTTAAAAGATTCGTGTCAGATATTAAGGTGCTCAAATAAATGAAAACGCAATTACCTCTCTCAAATGAATTTTTAATATCATTGACTTCTACCTGGGAACCAGACACTCTAAAAATTCCTTGATGCTGAAGACCTGCAGCAAACATAGGTGACAATGGTGAGAAACAATTCTAGCTTTCAGAACACTTTTAATTTCTATTTTAAAAACAAAGCTGTGATAGTGGCAAATGCATTATGCAAAAGATGCACAAAAAAATCTATGCAATAATGAAATGACGTAATATGCTTTAAAGCTTACCATACAAATTAATAAATCTGATACAGCTTTCCACAATGAGAGGAATGACTTGTCCTGAATCCTGCAAAAACAAGAGCAGAAAGACTGAACTGCAGATCAGAAAGAGGATATGTCCCTACTATGGACTGAATGTGAAAATGCATTTTCTCGGTCAATCCAGATGGACATACAGTGCTCGCAAAAATACACATAAGAGAACACATAATTTCTAAGAGACCTCTCTTCCATTTAGGAAGAGAGGGGAAAAAATAAGTGAAGAGAAAGGATTATGGTTTTTCATTAAAATAATTGACTCAGGAAATTCAGTGACTTCATTTCTCTACCTCAGCCACTGTGTCTGGCTAACACTGTATGTGACATCTAAGTTCATGCATGTGTTTTTGATTTTTGAAGCAAAATGAGTTAAAGCAGTGAATTTCCCTTTTAGAATGCTTATTCTTAATAATAATAATAATTTGTGGTGAAGATTATCTTTTTGCATCCACTTATCTTACCTTTCTTCTCCTGATGGAGAAAATCCTATGTGTATCTAATGACATAGGACCTGATTCCTTGAGGTTCTTTTTGCAACTAGTTTTTATTTTTTTGGTAAAAAAATGTTTGTTGCAGTTGACAAGGCCTCTTCTGGACCTTCTGGGGTACCAAAAAAAGCTCTTGGAGAAGAAACATAAATGACATTGCATGGGGTATACCAAGTGTCTCCTTCCTGACCTGAGAACTCATAGGTCTTCTGCTGATCTGCATGCCTTAACAGAGGCTAGATGGTGGCTTAACATGTTCCAGGATGCTCTAACTAGCTGGTAATACACTGGCTGGTGAACTGCAGCCTCTGAGCTGAGCATGTATTTCAGTTGCTCCTTCTGAAGACACAAAGGTTCTGGGAAGGGGAGGCCACAGCCGACCTCTCCACACATGCCACTGGCAGAGCTCGGGAATCAAAGCTCCTGCTCTCAGCCACGGTACAACATTAAAGTCTCTGCTTCAGATAAGCAGAGGAGTTTCAATAAAGGGAAAAAAAATGCTTGTGATCATAGGAGGAAAAGATGACTGTACACTAATTTTCAGTTATTGCTATTTTTCTTTTAAGCTGCTGATTTTCCAAAAGAACTGAGACAGTCCTTTGTCTGTATGTTCCTAAAAAATAGATGTTTTGCACCAGGAACATTAATGACTACAAGCCATGGAATATCTATTAGAGACACAAATCGTATGATTAAAAATTATTCAGAATGTTGGTGCTTATGCTGGAAAAATTACAGTTTCGTAAGCAATAGGTACTTTTGAAATCCTTGTTTTGGAAGCTATAATTTTTCTTTCCAAATGATTTTCAAATACGTAAGCGCTCAGAGAATTGACTAATTCACTTGAAAGTTTAACATAAAACCAGTCTGTACTACAATACCATGAATTCAAAAGCACCCTGTAACTCAGAATACGTGTTTCCTCTTTCAAACTAGTCCTTCATTTTCATGCTAAATTACCCTAATGGGAAGATTATGAATTAAGTCCAAGTAGAAGAAAAGCCAACTACTAAAAAAGTCTGAAAAATAACACACAGTGAAGCAATGAAACAGTGCTATTCCTGAGATAACCTAACTCCTGGTCTTCTGTATGTTGTTTTTGTGGGGCTTACAAAAATCTGTACAGCAAATTATGCTATTTAAATTGTGATTTGTTTGTCTTCTAACTTAAAGCTAGAAGACTGGCTAGCCAAGAATCGGCAACATTTGGATGAGCATTTTCTGTTTGAGTTGTGTCATGATTCAGTAACAGCTGAATCAAAAAATCCCCAAGGAACAGGTCAGTTGCTAAAACCAGGAATACCATCATCTCCACCGAAACAGAGAAGTCTGGCTCTCCAAAAAGCAGAGTATTAGAATACATGCACAACATGCACCTGTATCTTCTGTTAGTACACCAGTTCATGCCACAAATGTAAAGCTTTTGGAAAAGATAGTGTTTGCAGTAAGAAATTAAAAAAAAAAAATTTCTTTCATACCTGGTTTTGGAGAACTTGTTCAGAACCATCCACAACTTTGTAATAAGTACCTCCCTGAAATAATCTAAACTAGCAGCTTTGATTTTGGATTTAATGACAGGGAAATAATTTGAAGTAACAATCTGTATTGGTGAAATAAGATAAGAAGATTGACCCTACTGCTGCTGTGGATTTTATCTGATGTGTGTAGTCAGTGAATGTATGTTGGGGACTCATTATTGCTACTTATGATACAAAAATGTAATGAGCAGCAATTTGGTGTGGTACTGTAATCCTAGCTGTAACTCACTAGCTGTAATCCTTTTGTGCCTGTCAAAATGACTCACCCCTACCAGGAATGACATGGGTAAGGATGCTTTCCTAGGTAGGCTCCCACACTAGTAAATCTGGTATGCTGGTATTTAATTTACTCTGGTAAATTAAACTATCTGCATTGTTTTTCTCTTTCCTTTTGAAAGTCAAACTCTGTAGGACTCTCCACTTGGAAGTGATAGTCACCCACAGTGCCATGTAGGGTTCTCCTCTTCTCTAGGAGGGAAAATGGTGGGCTACCAATTCTCCTGATGTGGTCTCTGCTTCTCTAATCCAGGGGCTTTTTGTTGTGGGAGTTTCTGCTTCTTTGCTTATTGCCATCCTTGAGTAAGACACTGTTGATAATGTTAATCTCTTGAATTGTGTGATGATTCCCTGGAACTTTTTGCACCTCACAGCACTGCCTGTGTAATAATGATAGTTTTCCCTGTAGTTGTATTGAGGACTGCTGAAAGCTTCACTCATAGACAGTTGAACTAGTATGGTGCCACTGAGCACAGAATTTGTTCTGCAAAACATTCTGCTGCTAGCCGCATTGTACAGGAAGAAAGAAATATCCCTGTAACATGCAAATACAGTTTATAGAGCTTACCATCAGGAATTTAATTCTCGGCGTATTATTACATTTTTTCTTAAGATTTCTTTCCTTTAGCTCAGTCAGCTAGTGTCCAGAGGCACTAATTAACTGTGATGGTTAGGTGGTTTGTTATGAATTTGGAACTATCCTACAATCCTACAATTATTCTACAATCATTTGAGTTGAGCTCAGATTCAGTTTTGCATGCTGTACTCACTCACACACTTATTTCTTAATGCAAACTTTTCTCTCCAGGTCTTTGAAAGAACTAATTTAGAGCCAGGGGTGAATGCAACCCGAGAGCAAAGGCAGAGATGGTTCTCTTGTCACCAGAACTATACCTGATGTCTCGTGTGAGAGTTCCTTCGGCCTCGGCTAGAAGCATTATTAGAAATAAAAGTACAAGAAAGAGGAAGAAAGTAAATACAGCAAAGACACCAGATCCAGAATAGAGGTGATCACAATTTCACACAATATAATAAATTCCTAAAGTCATAGGAAATCAAAAGCTGGAAGTCAAATCCAGAGCAATACTGCTTCTCCTCTGATTCTGAATACTGAAAGTATCGAAAATGGTGAGCAGGAAATTGTGCTAAGTCATGAGATGTATTACATCCTGTCTCTACGTGAGGCTAAATTTCCTACTAAAACCAGCCATTCTAATTGATTAAAATAATCAGGAGGCTGACATGAGAAATCAATCCAAATCTTTCCTTCTGACTTCAGGAAGTATTATATTGATCAACCGTAAAGAAAAGAGCCCCAGGACAGATTTAAACATAATGATCTGCCTCAGCTCATATGAGTTGGTGACCATTACTGTAAGAAGTTGTTGAGATCAGCCACTGGGGTGGCTTATGCCAGTACCTTGATGAATGCCTCCAAATCACCATTAAACAACTTAGCATTATACTGTGATCGGGGTCTGGGCTTCCTGTGTTTCTGGGGATTAGGGGGAAGATTTGGAGGCCTAAGGGAAGGGAATATGATTACTGAGCAAGGTAGAATTCAGTCACACAATAAAATGAAATGTCTGTACGCTCATGGCAAAACAACAGAGCATATTAAGGACAGAAATAAACACAGTACTTAGTAATAAAGAATTACCATCAAATTTAAGGGTAGCATAGCAGCTAAAGCGTGAAGAACTCCCCCATTAAAAATGCATTACTTATGGATAAATATTGACATTTTTTATGAAACCCTGCTTTGCAGTTTTACCCATATACATTTATTCCAAACACTGCACAATTGGAACGGCCTTTTTGTTTCAATCATGCATGAAATGCACAGCAACCAGTGGAATTCATCGTGCCAGCCATGGCAGAACACAGATCACTCAAAGCACCTCTTATTGAGCAGAAAAGTTGCTTCATGCTGGAGAAGTTTCAAATGCAAATTAAAGCTGCTCAACAGATTCCTAAGGTGCTGTGAAACCAAATCATCTGCATTTTCAATGAGCCAGGAAAGTTAAATGGCTTGAGTCTTCCACGTCCAGCCATTGATCTCTTCATACAGGAAAAGAAACACCGTGCAAATTAGCTAAAGGAATTGTAAGAACAATATCAACTTGAAACAAATGAGGTGGCATTAAGCAACAAAAAAGAAAAAGAAGAACATACAAAACTCTAGCCTGCAAAACTTTTACCTAGTATGTTACACATGTGATGACTACAACTGAAAGAAATTACAGGAAATAAATATCACTCTCCAGGTAAGTTTTGTCAATGTCATGGCAGTCTGCATGCCAACAGCTTTCCTAGTTCCCCTGGACCAGCAGTACAATGTTTCTTGGGTTTTTTTTTCAAAATCAGAAAAAAAAATCAAATTTTCAGGGGAAACACAGGAAACAATAGTGCATTAAGTGATGGGACCTGCTATTTTAAACTAATTTTTAAAGATATTCTCTTTGCTTCTACAAGTTAACTTTGACCTTGTAGAGCATCTCCATTTGCATGTCTTAAAGCCTGGAAATTAATGCTGGAGCAATAGGCAGGTCCCATATATAGTGCAGGTGCTGAGGAATGGATGTGCTCCCTCAGACTCCTCTGTGTGACCAGCTGCAAAAAGACAGGATGCAAGATGGCTTCAAGATGGTCCACTGCTGCACTATGGTAAAATTATTGCCTAAATCCATCATCTTCTTTCAGCTGCTTACAGAAGAGGGAATTTAGGATGATGTGAGCTGATGAGTCACCTGAGTTAAGAAATAGCATTTTTCTCATTAAACATAAGCTTGGTCACTTCTGTGCATTCCTGATAGCATCTGAGGTCAGAGTTAAAGATACAGGTTACAAGATGAAAAGCAATTATGAAGAATGCAGTGATTTGTTACTCATTTTCAGTCTGGTTCATTTTAAGGAAAGGAGGTAAGTCCGGCTTTTCAGAGGTGTGATGGCCCAGGGAGTGGTGGGCAAATGGGAGCTCTGAATCTGTACCTGCATCCCCAGGATTGGGGGTCAGGCATAAGAAACTAAACAAAAGCACGTGGTCCGGCAGAAGGATCCAAACTTCTCAGCTGGGAGAGCAGGACATTTTGTTTTTGTTTTTTTTTTTTGTGTAGCAAGACCATTTCTGTCCAGGAAGCACAAAGGAGAAAGAAGGCACTGAGCAAGGATGTATAGCATGGAAGAGTGAGATTCGGAAAACTGAGCTGGATATTGCAGTGATACATACACACAAACAGCAGCTGCAAATCCAAACAATTGCTAGTGCTCCCCACAGTCTGATAGCCAGTGCAGCAGGAGAAGAGAAGCCTCCTGGGGGGACCTCGTAGTGGCCTGCTGGTATTTGAGGAGGGCCTACAGGAAAGCTGGAGGCCAGGGCATGGAGCGATAGGATGAGGGGCAATGGTTTTAAACTAGAGCAGAGCATGATAAGATTACATATGAAGAAGTAGTTCTTCACCATGAGGCTGGTGCAGTGCTGGAATAGGTTGCCCAGAGAGGTGGTGGAGGCCCCATTCCTGGAAACTTTCAGGGCCAAGCTGGATGAGGCTTAGAGCAACCTTATCTAGTGCAAGATGTCCCTGCTCACTGCAGGGGGTTAGACTAGATGGCCTTTGAAGGTCCCTTCTAACTTAACACATTCTATGATTCTATACAGTAACTGCCTGGTACTGTACCTGTCAGCATGCAGAAACAGAAATGCTGAAAGTTAAAGCAAGCAGAGTCCATATGTAATTTACATAGCAACAGCAACAATATCATATACCCCTATGAACTTCTTAAAAAATTTGTAATTTCTAAGATTTTGTTACATTTGTAATTCTAAATCAAGTAAACCAAAAGTATCTTACCTTGTTGTCATGTTTTCAGCCCTGTGACCTAGAAAAGTTCAATAAGTAGAAAACCATCAGTCGTAGGTTTTAGGTAGATTTTTTTGTATCTAAATTATACTTGGCAAATTACTTTTAACCTGAACTTCCTTGTTAACAGCAAAAGATAGACACTTACACAACAAGCAGGCCAGTGCAGTTATCTACCATCTCCATAGTTACATTTAAAATACAAACACAACTCATGTAATGGAATAACTTTTAAGAAGACAGCTCATAGATTGAAGAGTCACTTGATAAGGTAATAATTTGAAGTAAAAGTCCAAACAACATCAATTGCTTGTTCTCCTGTATTTTAGCGGCTAAGTCAGTATGGAAACAGCTGTGGTGAGATTAGATTACATCTGCCCTTGTGCCTAAAACATTTCAACTTTTCCCAAAAGGACATTGTGCCCTATTAATTTATTAGAATTCTTCGAAGTTGTCAGTAAAATACTGTATAATATATTTAATTTGAGAATAATTTGGATTCATTTATTTAGACTTTCAAAGGCCCCTGATAAGTTTCTTCACAAGAGATGACTAAAGCAACTAAACAGCCATGGACCGAGTAGCAAAGTACTCAAAAACTAATTAAGAAGAAGGAAGTCAAGGGGAATTAAATGGTCTTTTTTTCATGATGACAGAAGTAATTTACTCAAGCCTTCCCATTAGGACCATTTATGTAACATGTAATACATTTATTCATGTCTTGGGGAGATCCCAGCAGCTAAGGAGGTGGAGCACTGTGCAAATGACTGAAAGACTTTTGTATCAGATCCTAAAAAAACTGTGAAACCCTTCGGAGAGGTTTAACAACTATGTAAAGGAACAAGAAACACAATTGCAAATGAAATTCAGTATTGATAGGTTCAAGTAAGATATTAGGAAAGAAAGAATTAAACATCAGTGCAGCTATAAGAACAACAGACAATCACTCTGACTCTGAAACCCACTCTGAGCATCACTTGGGCTATGCCTAAATACACTGCTCAATTTGAAATTGACTCCAAGCTTGTCAGACTGCAGAATGGATGGAAAACCACTGATATGCAAAACAATCTTAAGTGGTAATGTCCAAGTGCACCCAAAAAACTGACAATCCTAATCTGAAAATGTATTTTGCAGTATCAGAAGAGTAGGTGTCCACAGATGTTGTCACAAAGAATAATCCCTAGGAAAAGTAGCTGACATTAATAAGATACGTGAAGACTGTTGGCATCTCTTTTAGAGATGTGAGAAACTGGGATGTAAGATAACTTATGAAAGAAAAGGGGCAAGCCAGGGACTTCTCCATATTTATCTAACTAAGAAAAGTTCACAGAGACTAATAACCCCAATCATAAATGCTAGTAAACCAAAAAATACTAAAAACCCAAGCCTGGGGAGTTTTAAACACATTACTGTTATTTGACAAACTAGGGCAAAAACTATCAGGAACATGGGCAATTTCTTTTACAACTGCTTGTTCTCTTCTCTGCATTTTCCTTTGCTTTATTCATTTCCTCATTCAATAAATAAGCCTTGGGTCAGAATTAATATGAGTACCAGTGGGCTTCCTATTTTTAGTATCAATTTAATTTGAGTATTTCTCATTTACTTTTTCAAATGTGTACACACAGACTCAGCACGGAGCACTTAGTCTATCTCCCTTGTGCAGATCATGAATATTTATTGCATGTGCTGGGGGAGCATAGTGACAAAGCATAAGGAAAAGGCTGAGGTACTAAATGCTTTCTTGGCCTCAGTGTTTAATAGTAAGAACACTTGATTTCTGGGTACCCAGTTCCCTGAGCTAGATGACAGGGACAAGGAGCAGAATGAAGCCTCATCATCCAAGGTGAAACAGCAACCTGCTACACCATTTAGATGCACTCAAGTGTATGGGATCAACCCAAGTGTATTGAGGCAGCTGATGGAAGTGCTAATCAAGCCACTTTCCATCATTTATCAGCACTCCCATTTCACCAGGAAGGTCCCAGTTGACTAGAAGTCAGCAAATGCGATGACCATCTGCAGGAAGGGTCAGAAGGTGGATCTGGGGAACTACAGACCTGTCAGTCTGACCTTGGTGCTAGGGAAAGTCATGGAAGAAATAATTTTGAGTGCTGCCACATGGCATGAAAAAGACAACCAGATGATCAGACCCAGTCAGCATAGGTTTATGAAAGACCAGTGTGACTAACCTGATATACTTGTGTGACAAGGTAACACCCTTAGTAGATGAGAGAAAGGCTGTGCATGTTATTTACCTGGACTTTAGTAAAGCCTTTAAGTAAATTCAAGGGCTATTTGACTTTTTTAACTTACAAGAATGATGGTTTTAGCTCCAAATATCAGCTCTGGATGTAAACATACACGTTGGGGGTACTATTTGCACTATGCTATGCTATGATGATGTGACAACAACTATGTGCAAAACTAGTGTTATCAGCACAGGTGAACTATTCGGGGTTACAGCGGGTGGGTTGAAGGGAACTGTTCAAACAGGACAGTTCAAGCATGCCTGAGTATGGCAGAATAGCCCAGAGCCTGATGGCAATTTATTACTTAGGTCATTCTGCTACAGAGATTTTCTTTGGGTTTTCTTTCACAGAATCACAGAATGTCAGGGATTGGAAGGGACCCTGAAGACCATCTAGTCAATCCCCTTGCCAAAGCAAGAACATCTAGATGAGGTCACATACCATTCTTTCCTTATTTGCTTCCAATATTCATTAGGCAACAGATTTTGTTGCCTTTTATACTTCTCCATTCAGTAAACGAGCATGCATTTTACTGAACTTCCAGATAACAAACAATCTCTTTATTTTCCCAAATACATTTTCTGTGAACCTCTGAATGAGATTTTTCCTCTTTTTTGACAAGCATCAGCTGCACATTGTGTGAATAAACTGCTCAATGCACACATTTAAAATGAAAATTTCCATGACAAAGGACATAATCTAGTTAGTTGACTAGAAACAGCTAGCATCTTCTACAGTCCAGTCTTTTAAGAAAACACTGTTTATTTCTCACCCTTAATCTCAGTTACTCATGGACTTGGTTTGGGTCATAACCACTGAAGTGTTAACAGCTCTGTAAGCACCTCTACAACTCCATTTGTGGACCTAGGCTTTTGTATTAAAAGCAAGAAAAGATGTGATAGAGGTCTAGAGCTATTAATTAAGTTTTTATTCATCCCAAATACACAAATACTTTGTAGAAACCTAACATTAAATTAAACCTATGAGAGGCTCACTACTGACAGAAATGAGGTGAGGATTTCAATGTTTACCTTCACTGAGTTGTTAGGTTGTAAGAAGGACATTCATGTCCATGTGTTAGAAATGTTACTACTAGCGAGTTCACTGTAAGACATGCATCCTGCATAATTTGCAGTTAAAATACTGTCGCTCTCCATGAACTCCTAAAAAAATCCACAGGTCAACAAATACTGTTGGGAAGTAGTAACAGTACATTTGTCACAGCTCTTAAATCACATTCCACTGACTGTGTCAACTCTCCTTTCAGACACGAGATTTTTCATTCAACAGTTCCATTTCCAAATATAGTCACTTGTCTAAATATCTACTCAGTGGAAATAAAAATCTGTTGAAGAAATAAAATAAATTTATAGTGCATAGCCTTAGCACAGCTAGTAAAATTCATATCTGCGCTAACTGGACAATTGAGCTTTAAGTTTTGTAATTTGCACACTTTTGGCAGTTCAGCGGATTGACTGTATAGTCTGGAATCACTTTTCAGTTTATTGTGTGATATTTACCTTCTCCGAGTGTCCTCTGCAGCAAGTCATGTTTTGCTTGAAGTTTTGTGATGAGATTGCTACCTTCCAGGTATTCTCTGAATTTCTGTAGAGATGAAGAACAGTCTATTACTATGTATGTGACACAAATTCCAGGAACTTCCACATAATGCTTTCTTCCAAACGTTTGGTTTGTGTCACATAAATGAGGAAGCCACCAACGTACCATAAAATAGAATTGCTCCGTTTCCTGCTGGTTAGCTCTTCTTTTAGCAATGCTTGGCTTACTCAGGTATGTCTCAGAGACAGTTGACTTCACAGATTCCGTTGAGCGACTGTGCTGGAAACACTCTGACACATCATAGTCTTCAATGGTGACCATATCTTGTATTGTCTGCAGGGTAGCCTCTGTTGTTTTCTTAACCTGTTGTTAAGAAGCACAATTCACCAAATGAGATAGTATAGCTTAGAAGGGAAGCTAATTACACAAAGTAATTCTCTGGCGCGCTCCCTCAAACTGGTTTGTGAATGCAGAAAATCAGATGTACTCTGACAGATACGTATGTAGCAGAGGAATGACATGACTGAGATTCTCATCTAGTTCTCTGCTTTACCAGAGCACAATCCACAAACAAGGATGTACTCTTGTGGTGACTGTATAGCACTCTCAAGCATTTGTCACAGGATTTACTTATGGTCTTCAATCTGGGGCAAAAGGCAATAGAGAAGACTGATGCAATGCTCTGAAGGGTCCGCTCTCCCATGTATGGTCAAGATGCTGGACGGAATGTGTGTATCCAAGGGTCTGGCTGCCAGAACATGTTCTTCAAAGATAGAAAGCCTGTGAGTGCTATGGTGTGGAGCACAGTGATGTTTAGACCACAGAAGTGGAATACACAGCTGGAGGAGGGGGATGAAGAAAGAACAATTTACATTAGCTTCACGGCACTTCCTATGAACTGTGGAGAGCACAGTCACTCATAGTGCAAATGAAGCCACGGAACAGGAGATGCAGTGTTTCTGAAATGCAATAAAGTAATTGGCAAGATTCACAAGGATGTGATTTACCTCTTAGTTCTCCTTTGAAAGAGTCTCCAGTAAGAGACTGAATGAATGTCAGGGATTGGATTCTATGCACACTTCTACACTTCTATTACAGGCAAATAACCTTTTTGTGCCTGCTAATATAATTTCTGTCCCTATTCTCTTGTATTTCACTTTACTGAAAGAAATAATCTTTCTCCTTTCCTTTGTCTTTGTTAACCTGAGATAGTGGGATTTTTCAAGACTTTTGTACATGTCTCATGGACATCAATACTTTGTTCTAAGCATTCAGCATACGATAGAGAATAAGAAAAAACTGGAATCCTGAAAATCTGGCAAAACCTAAAACCTAGGAATTAAATTATCCCTATGTTCCAATTTAGGAACTGATTCTCATTTAAACTGAGAGCCTTTAACGCTGCCTTAAACTGAATAAAAGCACTGGAAGGCCTCTCTCTGCTGCCACAATAAAGGAAAGAGAATAGCATAGCTTTTCTCTATTTTAGCAAAAAATGTATGTTATTTTACTAGGTGAGTTATTCCCATCAGAGGCCTTCAGTACTTGTGTTTATAAATAGCTTTAGCTGAGCGCACAAGAGATTTTGACTCAGTTAACCACAAAAGACAGTCCAAATTCCTCTGTACTTCAGAAGTAGTAATTTGTGGACTACACAGAGGGTAGTCACAGAATACAATTGCACTCAGTGGCTTTCTGCCACAAAGTTTTAAATATAAGTGCTCTAAAATGTTTTCACTGAAGCATCTGCAAAACACTGTTCACTCAGTAATGTGGATGTAAAGACATGTAAAAGAAAGTTCTTAAACTTTCCTATAAAGCAGACAGGACCCACGTTTAATTAAAAGAATTAAAATAGCTCATACAGATTGAAGCCATTTCAGGGTCAGTTACATGCTTTTTGACAAAGGAGAAAACAGTGCATCTTCCTAAAAATGGCATTCAACACATAGCCCATGTAAACAGAGATCTTACCTCCTCATTTTCGATTTTGAGTGTGGCCAATCTTGACTGTAGTTGCTGATACCTAAGCATAAGCTCTGATTGCACAGGTTGCTGGGCAGTGACCTGACAAACCTAACGAAGAATGAGAAGGAAGCATAAGATGCAAGGAAAACTCATTTGATTCGTGTTCCGCTTAAACCTAAGTGAATCCCTACCAGAACCATTAAGATCTAATAAAGGAGACTATGAAATGTATCCATGTAAACTGCAAGTATTTTTATGTTACAAGGTGTGGAACTACATTTTATGACTACAAGGCACAGCCCTGATATATGGCTATGAAATGCAGAAATGCAAACCCTGGAGTTACCTTCAAATAATGATGTATGCAGGTCATTCTGCATTCTGCTATGGGCCTTTAGTGTAGCAGGACAGGAGACTGCTGGGTTCTTGAAATTTCCAGATAGAATAGGGGAGACAGAAGGTGAAAAGGCTGCATTTCAACAGCTCTGCTGCTTCTCTCAAATAGCAGCCACAAACTCTGTTATGGGTGACGCCAGTAATGAAGACATAAAACCACTGCTTATCCTGTTGGTGAGCTGAACCCAATTGGCCAGCAAATCCACAGCAATGTCATTATGAGTAATACAGAATATAGTAACACACAACCGTTTTTACTTGTGAACTCTTGAAGAAGCTCAGAACAAAGCTGCCATTTCTACAAAATGTTACTTCTGATACACTTGCTTTTGGGTATCAATAACAGCTTTTACCAAACTCTTCATAAACCTCTATCTTGGTGTACAAAAAGAGTGATCGTAGGGATACCTGTCAGTATACAGACCTCATCACCCATATGAGACTGGAACTCAAATTTCATTGGTGGACAAAAAGCAGTGGGGTACATCTCCATGAATCTCTGCTTGTCACTTCGTGGCTCCAAGCTGTCAACTGCATTTTCAATGATGTCTAAGCCCTCATGCCTGGAAGTTTCAAGGTTATACTCGGCAGAAAGGTATGTTCTTAGGGCTCTGTTCAGACTAGCATGGTATCCAAGATCACAACACTAAAAACACACAAAAAATAACAGAAATAAAAAAGTAAAGGAGGAATATCATTCCAGTACTCCAAGCCTCAAATTATTAGCAAAATTTTCTGTCCTGAAATTCGTCTTTCTTTAAAGTACTTTACAAAATGTGATGTAAATGAAAACACAGTATTGGAGGGAAGACAGTAAGTATTCTGTCTCTACATTCTATTGCAAAGATTAAAGCTTTATAAAGTGTACAAGTATGACATTCTGTTTCCATCTGTTTATCAGACACAGATATGCAATCACTGTATTTACACAGAAAAGGTCTGAGACATCATGCATGACTTCGCTTTTCAGTATTATTGTCATATGTAAGCCTCAGATGATCTTGATCCCACCTGACATAACTCTACCATCTAAGTCAATGCCAGCACCAAACTGAAAATGGAACAACTCATGCTCACCATGCCTGTGCTTAAAAACCCGTACAGATGTCTCTAGCATTAGTGACCCATCCAAGATGCTTTTTAATGCCACAAGAATTATTTAATATCCTTTCTCCTGATAGTAAGAACATATTTACTGTAAACACCTTTTTACCTATGCTCAGGCAGAGCCAGCAATGTATTAAATGCAGAAAACTGTAATTCATGCCTTTCTTTATAGGGGTGAAAATAACACTGGAATGTAATTGAAACCTAACTGGTAGAACATGAAGTTGTGTTTGTTCATGAATTTTAAACATCCTCATTTTGCATTATTCATGATTGGTTAATATTTTAGAGAAACAGCTGAATATATTTTTAAAATGTCACAGCAATAAGCATATCAAGTAATTGTTTCCTTAATTTTGCCCCCACATTACACAGTAAACAGTATCTTCAGCTTCTGCTCAAGGAGCTTCCACATAATAGTAGAGGTACTGACAAACCTGCATGTCACTCCAATAGTGGCACGTCAGTCTGCTAACAGTTGCATACAAAACAATGTTCTTTGAATATGAAAGATCTGTCCCAGTGTCTGGCTTCGGCAGCCAGGGAGCTCGCTGCCTTGGAACATCCCTCAACCACCCATGCTTGGTGTACACTTGCAGTTTAAAATTGTCCTTCCCCACAAGAAGTGACAGTGTTGGGTAAAGAATGAACTTGAATTCAGTCCCCTGTAGACTACCTTTATATGCAGCCCTCACACATGGCTAGTACAGACCCCGGGGACTCTCTTGCTTATTTGAAAAAGGAGAGAAAAAGAGGGAGACAGAGAGACAGTCATACAGTTAGACACATGGCATGGGAAAGAGCTTTTAGGTTATTTACCATACCTAAATCTGTATGTAGAAGAGAAAGAAACCACTTACTCTGCTTTAGTGAGGAAACTGCTGTCTAAAATCTGACAACAGAAGCCTGTTTTATCCACAATAAAACTTCCAGAAAGACTAAGCTTTCAATCTTAGTGAGTTACTGCAGGTGAGGGCAGTGTCTATTAAAAAATCAGTTGTTGAACCATTTAAAGAAATCAGCACACACATAGGTCAACCTCTCTCTTTCGCTTTTATAGAGTGGAAATCTGTGTTACACTTACTCACTAAAACAGCTTCTCAACTTTTAGACTCAAGCACATCCATATTTCAAAGATCTTCAGCCTAAAAAATATTGTTTCTAAAATGAAAAGTCTCTTGATGTTTTCCTCTTGTTCTGTGTCAAATCAGATCTCATGTTTAATTCACTATATTGGATGAAAATGGCAGACTAAAAGTGCTGATAAGAAAGTGGATCAGGACAGCTGTTTTATTTCATGTGCATTAGTTTCAGAGAGACCTCATGGAAGATTAAACTGAGAGGAAATGAGAAATAGAGGGCAATGCCAGGTTCAGCATAGCTAACTATCCATGTGTTATAAAACTGCAGGCACCTCGACCCTGAATTTTGGCTCTAGAGGATTAATCTGAGTATTAATAGAAAGCTTATTGATTTGCAATTAGAGCTCTGTGGGTTTCAGATGCTGCTTTTTTGCAAGTTAAAATATAAGATTGCAGCCTTTATGCAGTTGCAGTATCAAGAACTTCACTATTTAACCCTTAGTCTACTCAGTAACTATCACTATGGTCATCTTTTGCAGACGATGATGGATGATCAGGGTACCAAATGCAGTCTGTCAGCCTCAAGTGCAGCAAAGTATGCTGCCAGACTATGACATTTTTTTTGCAATGGCAATGCCAGCAAAGCAAACTAATGCCTTATCACCAGCAGCTCTTTGAATGGAACTTAAAATACCTGAATTTGGCATTTTACTACAATTTGTTATTCTATTTTGTTATTTTTCAAAAGCAAAAATGAACATCAAATTTCTTCCTACTGCCAGGCCATAGTTAACTTCCTTCAAAATTTGGAGAGTAAGACAGATTTAATTTGGGAATGCCTCTGCCACAATACCAAGTCATTGCTTCTCAGAATGAAGGGCACCTATTTAATCTGCTGTTAGTAGTGATGGTTTGTAAAGAAATGTTGTCTAAAATGAAGATGGCATTTTTGGTATTTGTTTATTATTAAGAATGGAAATTTAAGGTACTGCCACTGAATTGTTGCCCCCACCACATCCTACCTAATAGGCTTGGAAAAAAAATCACCATCCTTTCCAGTGTAGCAAAAGAATACATATATATACACATACACACACACGGATGTACACACAATTTTCAGGAAAAATCTGTAGATTTACAGAAAGCTTTGTAAAATTCAAGCAAACAACCACACTGCTAGCCAAAATAAATATGAATCTCTGAGTCTTGCTTACCAGCACACCATGGCAGCCCCCTGGGGGGCTAATGAAATCTGCTATCAGTCTATGGGCCAGAGAGATGAGAGTTCAGTTGGTGCAGCAAGATAATGAGAAATGAGAGGATGGATTCATAAGGACTTTTGGTTGGGCAAAGTAGATTGAGATGAGCAAAAAATTGATTCTGTAACTTCTATTTTTTTCTTACTTGGAATTAAATCTGAAACAGTCTCAAGAGCATTTACTGTCTTCATTACACCCCAGGGCATATTTAGTCATGAACAAAAAGAATGGCTGTGCTTTGCACAGAGATTCAACCAAAACAAAGTGCTCTTCACTTCGTTTCTGGAATAATAATAAAATGGTAATGCCAATGGAGAAAGAAATACATAAAAAAAGGCTTAACCTCTGAATAAGTCACTTTCTAATCATACTGTTACATGGACATTCAAATCAAAGGGATCTGGTACATAATACACATAACATTTATGAGAACTTATGTAATAGATTGTGAGCTCCACACACTCTATTCTAGTTTTAAACTTGGTTCTATGAATGATTAACAAAGAACCTTTACAGAATAAATTAAATTCATAACAGCTAAATGTTCCCTAACTTTCTAACCATCCAAAGCATGCAACTGCAATTAGAGATTCAGCAACTCTGCTCTAAGAAAGAGCAACACATGAATATTTTATTTATTCCAGCAGCAGAGCTACAGCCAAATTGTTTTGATCACTATTTCCTAGCATTTATCTTCAGATCGTATGACTGCACAGTAAGTCTGAAAAAAGGCCCCTACATTCCTCTTATAACCAGGTAAATCTAATAAACTAATTTTCATAGAAATCTTCAAGTAAATGAGTAAGAGCGTGTGCCATATGGACAGATGTTGGTACTAACAGAATAGTAGGGATGTGTTTTCTGTTGCTTCTCTGAAACACGCAATCTAAAAGGACATTTCTACATACTAGATAAAGTTTTTTTAATTTAGCTAGAAAAAAAAAATCTGTGCTACTTTTTATAGGACACAAATAAAGAAAAAAACCTAATCCTATCCACTCCCTGAACTAGATTCTACTGTATAGTCATCTGAGAAGAAATATTTAACAGAAAATTCAAATTCCTCTAGTACAATCTGCAGAGGACAGAAATAGATTTTCCCTATCAAATCCTGTTTACCCTTCTACTTCTTCGCAAATGTTGGTCCCAGTTGGCAGCTCACTGAATGCATTAAAACATCCAGCTAAGACTCCAGCATTATTTTTATCTTGCTTTTATCACAAGAGCTTAAGATGAACAACACATCATCATTTTAAGTCAGAAGCTCTGAGTCTTTTAATGAAACGAAGGAGCTGAACAGTTCAGCCTGAGTTCAATCGAGGAATTGCAATTCAGGATTTTCCATACGAGCTTCACAAATGGGAAATGCAATGGAATCCAAATTAAAAAATATTAATGTTTTTTAGTACAGAAATAATATCCCACAACCTTCATGAATCCTGTTACAAAAATTATATTAAACAGTTCACTGTATTCTTCCATGAATTTATCCCATTTTTATCAGACATATTTTTCAGTAATGTAGGAAAACATTCAGTTTCATTTGTGGGCAACACCAACAGCTTGGGGAGATGTAAATCCTTTCAATGTTAACTGGAATTCAGATACAGAGGAGAAGTAATCCCCTTCTGTACTGGCAAAGAGAGAGTTCAGGCAAGCACGGAAAGGCAGGCAAGGCAGATGGAGATGAAGTAGAGAGAGCGGGCAAAGAATGAAATCTCTACCACTGTTCTGAAAACTCCATGTCACATCATGACATTAACAGATTTACAGAATGAGACAGTCTGGATTGCTGCAGCATAAGGCCAGCAGGAAGCATTTCGCACATTCCAATGATAAAACCTGCACATCTTGCCAAGACTCTTGCATTTACAAAAAGTGTTTCTTTTGTCAAATAGTAAATATTCTGTTGAGACACCAACGCTTTCAAAGCATATTCTGACTAAATACAAACGTCTAAAAGACACTTCATTTAAACAAGCTTACAGTCAGATTAAATTGGCTCTGAAGCAAATTTTGGTTGCATGTGTTTACAGCCCACTCTTACAAAACAGTGATGCAAAGAGCAGCTAGACTTTCCATTTAAATTCCTTAGGGAAGAGTAATTTCTAAAGCCATTTTGACAAAAGAATCTTATTGTCTACATTGGCCCATGGTTTGAAAAGCTATGTAAAGTAGGTACGATTTTCCTGTGTTATTAAATATTGTAGATCAATCTATTGACAACTAGCAGTTAGAAAGCTCCAGTCTTCACAATTCAAAACACTAACTCCAAAGAGTGCTGTCTTTGTATACGTATGCTCAGAGAACTTCACTTCTTCTCCCCTTGCAATCCTTCAAGGAGCTCCATGCCCAGGGTTTCACTGCCAAGCAATATCAGGGAACACTGATGAAACAGGTAAGAACCAGGTGCATTTTCAAACCTGAGAAAGTTCTGACCAAGTAGAAACATGGAGATGTTCACTGGGAAATGTGAGCTCCAAAGGCAAGGTAGAAGAGACGGCCGCACAAGCATTTTTCCAGGGGTGCATTTTTCCTTCCCTTCTGAATCATAGAATAATAGAATAGTTCGGGTTGGAAGTGACCTTAAAGATCATCGAGTTTCAATCCCCCTGCCATAGGCAGGGACACCTCCCACTAGATCAGGCTGCTCAGTGCCTTGTCCAGCCTGGCCTTAAACACCTCCAGAGAGGGGGCATCCTCAACCTCTCTGGGTAACCTGTTCCAGTGTCTCACCACCCTCACT
>VZTY01006271.1:0-14401 GCA_013400935.1 Turnix velox | reverse complement strand
TGAGGGCTCCAGAACTGGACACAATACTCCAGGTGGGGTCTCACCAGAGCCAAGTAGAGGGGAAAAATCACCTCTCTTGACCTGCTGGTCACACTTCTCTTGGTGCAACCCAGGATTTGGTTGGCCTTCTTGGCTGCGAGTGCACACTGGTGGCTCATGTTGAGTTTGTCATCAACTGACACACCCAAGTCTTTCTCTACGGAGCTGCACCCAAGCCACTCTCCACCCAGCCTGTATCTGTGCTTGGGATTGCTTCGACCCAGGTGCAGGACCTTGCACTTGGCCTTGTTGAACTTCATGAGGTTGAACTTCATGATCTTATGCAAGAGGTTTCCAAGTGTCTATATATTATTCTAATTTTATGTACACAAGCAGCTATAATACAATTCACAGATATCCTGATGACCATGCTAAAAATTCCTGGACAGGAACAGATGCTACTCTCCACTGGATTGCCACTTCACTGAGGATGGGCTGTATGTGAGCATCGACAGCTGACCAAGCAATCAATGCTGACCTTTACAATCAATGAAAAGCTGGACAATGGAGTTAAATGCATAAATAATTTAATTTCAAGCACATGCTTGCATGTGATCAATCAAAAGGGTGTGATCTCCACACATTGGATTTCCAGTGGGCAAGGTATTTGTACCTACACTACAGATGCCTGAAAATCTGAGGAAATTAATCCCAAGAAGCCATTCTGCACTAGTAACCTAATTCACATTGTGTACATATTCTGTATTTTATTAAATTTTTAAAAAATCCTATTAAAAAAAATTTGAGACAAGAATCAGCATTCACCAGCAGCTATAACATGGAATCTAGTATCTGACTATATCTGTAGCCATCAGTGGGAAGACACAGCACAAGTGTGAAGGAAAAGAATGAAAATACCGAAGACCAATCTTGTAATTTTTCACTGGTGATTCAGCAAAGTATTTCAGCACATGCTTCAATGTTTTCCTTTCCTGGGAGGGAAAGGACTTGAGAGGTGGGCCCATGCCAACCTCATGAAGTTCAACAAGGCCAAGTGCAAGGTCCTGCACCTGGGTTGAAGCAATCCCAAGCACACATACAGGCTGGGTGGAGAGTGCCTTGAGTGCAGCTGGGAAGAGAAAGACTTGGGAAAGTCAGTTGATGACAAACTCAACATGAGCCACCAGTGTGCACTTGCAGCCAAGAAGGCCAACCAAATTCTGGGTTGCACCAAGAGAAGTGTGACCAGCAGGTCAAGAGAGGTGATTTTTCCCCTCTACTTGGCTCTGGTGAGACCCCACCTGGAGTATTGTGTCCAGTTCTGGAGCCCTCACCACAAGAAGGACACTGAGCTATTGGAGCGCGTCCAGAGGAGGGCCATGAAGATGGTCAAAGGGCTGGAGCAANCAGTGAGGGTGGTGAAACACTGGAACAGGTAACCCTGAGAGATTGTGGACGCCCCCTCTCTGGAGGTGTTCAAGACCAGGCTGGACATGGCACTGAGCAGGCTGATCTAGTTGGAGGTGTCCCTGCCTATGGCAGGGGGGTTGGAACTCGATGATCTTTAAGGTCCCTTCCAACACGAACTAATCTATGATTCTATGACTCTATGAGGGAAAACATGGCACCTATCTTGTACCTCTCCAAGCACTGGAATTGCACAACTGTTAAACTGAAAGAAGGCTGTTTCTTCAGGGCCTACTCACCAGTGAAGGCCCACTTGTGCAATGATTCCTTCAGGCCCCTGATCCCCTGCAAACTGTCTGCAGTTATCACTACTTTGCAGAAGCTGATCCTGTCTCATTTCACTGACTACAGGTCCCAGTAAACAAGGTTTTCCTTATTGCACCCTACAAAATCAGTCGTGATTTTAGAGAAGGAAATAAAAAAGCTTCATCCTCTAGTGACAAGTTGTGCAGATAAGTTTCAAAGAAGAGAAGTTCAGACCTACCTTCTCTCACATTTTCCATCAGGTTAGTAGCAGCTTGCCAGAATGCTTATAATGTTTTCATCATGATCTCTCTGATCGTACAGAAAGTCTAAACAAACTTCTGTTTTTCTTTTCATTATTTACTATCCCAGCCAGGGAGAGAAAAGGGCACATAAGTAACAATTTACTAATTTTTATTGAGTGTAGTCCATGAGTCAAACCAAGCAGATGGCAGCATGGATCAAAACAAGGCAGAAAAGGAAACTTTACTCCAGTAAGCTCTGAGTACAAATGCCTCATTAATAATCAACAAAACTTATAATAAACTGGCTTAGCACATTCTGGGGGGAAAAAGGGTTGAAATTAAAGAGTAATCTTGAAAGCATTAGTACATGTTAATACATGTATAAGTAAGCAATCTCTCCAAAAGAGAGAGTGTAAAAAGATGAAAATAAGCATCTCCCCTGGGCAGGGGTAACTTGCTGCATTAAGGAACACTTAGAGCTTATAGAAGTCCAATACAGACCTTGTATAAGGTAAGCTACATAAAACAGTGTACTTACTGTGTAAAGCTCATTAAGAACTTTCATTAAGTCTTCATGAAGCTGAAATGCAATCTCTTTGCTCTGTAATTAAACAGAAATAATTAGGAAAATGCCCACAAAACCCGCAATGTACATTTGCTGCTTAACATTCATGTTCATTGTAAACAGTGAATACAATATTGCTCTCAAAGATACTTCTCTAAGAGAGTGCTCTAAAAATAATGATTCAGGGAGCTAGAGGGACAACATCTGGACAGAAGTCTTCTAAAATCAAACTCAGAAGTAAATGGAGAGATTTACCCATGAAGCATTTTGGAAAGAAGGTGCCAACAGAAAGGGTGCAGTTCAATGTTATGAGCCTTTTGAATAGAATAAACTGCATATTGTTTTACAACTGCTATGATATATACAAAAACTAAACCACATGGAATGCAATATTGTAGAGGGACATCTAGCACAATGTTACATTTACAGTAGTCTTTGTTTCTAGCACATGCAACTATCTAAATATTTATGCAAGATATAATTGTGGCTCTTCTTTGAAACAGATACCCGACTGCAAAACACTGCACAGAGTGGGCTGCTGCAACAGCTTTGTTTAGCTTTTTTGGACTGTGTCTTTACTTCCATTCTGTCCCAGAAAAAACATAAATGCTTAGCTGTAATTATTAAAGAAAGCAAGTATGTCAAAATAATTGCAGTCTCATTCAAATATATTCCTTTGTTAGTTGTCCACAGTGATTCAATCAGATGAAAACTGTTGCAACTGTGCAAGAGTTGAAGGCATTTGTAACCACAGCCTTAGAAAACAGCTATAGAATGGAGTTATGGGACTTGGCAAACTGCCTGCCTACATTTCTTCTGTGCTGCTCAGCATTGCAACATCCATGCTGAAAATGTCAGCTTTTTTTTCTGTGAATAAACTGATAAGCAGTCCGGCTTCTAAAAAACTCCAGCTTTATGATAGATAATAGCCTTAGCTATGAGAAGTAATTTGTATTTGTACAGAAGCCAAAGTAAAATCCTCAGGGACAGCTCATCTCCAAAACTGCTAACACATACTAAAACACCTGCAGGAATAATGGTTTCTCAATGAGAATTTCCAGTGCAACGCCCACGTATGAAGAGGAACCACACTGCACATCCCACCCACTGCGTCTTTCAGGAGGATGAAACAGCAGCATACAGTAGCTGGAACAGAAAACTTTGAATTTTATAATCTATTCCTACTGTCATATTCCTAACTCTGGGCAGTATTCTAAGAAAGCTGCCGTGTCACTTCTCAGTATTCACTCCAATCCAGAAATGCAAGATGGTTTTTAACTGACAAAGTGCTAGAAATAGAAGATACAAAACACTACAGAGAAATTCTTGTGTTCCCAAGGGCATTAACTGTAGTGGCTAAGGGACTGTGAGACAGATGGTCTGAAGCCGTTATACAGAGCTACTATGGAACTTTCTTCATTGCTTATACTTTTCAAAGTCTGCTATTTTTCATGAGTTATACTCTACTACTGAAGGGTCTAAAACATAAAACTAATACTTTTCAACTATCTAATCCTAATAATATAATATGAAGTATAAAAATTCATATGCATTACAGTGCATAGAGAGCTTGTAAAGAATTGGAAAAGGACTGCAGGTTTGCAAGCTGCTTTAGAGAAACACAGTAAAAGCTTTAGCAAAAACTCTCAATTGCTTTTTATTGCTTTACATTGGCAGTCTGCCCCTATAAATTAGCAGTGCAGCTTTGACACAGCTTACATGTCTCAAAACTCCAAGAAGTGAAGGCCACCTGTTTTCTCTTGGTTAGATGCTGAAGGCATCTGGTCTGGTTTTTAAAGTTTAGCAAAAAGGACAAAACATACAAATAAGATGGATGACATTAGGACTGGACGATGAAAGCATACACGTGCAGGGGAAAAAATCATAGTGGAGCTTCTGCTTCAAGCAATTTATTCCTTTCAACTGCTGGTCACTATCATCTCAAAGCTGATGACAAGTCAAGCCCCCTGTACAGCAACATTGATTACAAGGCAGCATGCCTTAACCCGGCAGAAGTCTGTTTGAGAGGATGAGCGAGAAAATCTCAACTCAACTTTCTCTTTTCCCTTTGCAGATTTTGTTGTAAGTACAGAGCAGTCCATTGAAAGATGCACCTCCTTTTCTACTCTTCAGCTACACCTTAATGCAAATAGCCACCTGATGAGTTGAGAATTCAGAGAATGGATCAATATTTACTAGGATCTGTTTCTTCTCTCTGCTCCTATAGAGTTTGTCGCATATATGACTCTCCCTTGCCACCATGCATACATGATCTTTCCCAGGCAACATATTAATGAACAGTAAATTTAAAGGTAAATAGATAAGATTACAATAGAGCAAAAAGGGAGGCACTTTTAGGATGGGAAAATAGGCTTTAAAATGGGAAACAAATAAGAGGGAGGTGATCAGCAAAAAGAGTAAAAATGAGGAAGAGAGAGCCTGATAGGTTGATGTAGTGATGGATAACATGTCAGTTGTTGCCTCTTTCTGATGGAAGACTTTGTAGGAATTGCTCAATTAAAAAATAAGGAAATTTGGTAAAGCTTAGCAGTACCAAAGAGATTTATTTTCAAGAATCAACACATTTTACATTACCATTTAAGATCAAGAAATACTGACGCAGGTGACAAGTGATATGGGTTTTAGTGTGTAATATATAGGGGGTTAGAGCACCAGATAAGAAGTGCATTTATTTTTTCAGCACTTAATGGCTCTCCTATTTCTCCTTTATGCTACCAAGTCCCTGCAATAATTCAGCATTTTTGAACTGTGTGCTCCTCTAGCAGCCTGTCCTCAGGGTAGCCAAACCACAGAATGTAAGATGCTGCACCTATTTTCCTGGAGCTGAACTGATAGTTCTAATCAGGCCATTAAAACCTGACAAATAACTGAGGTGTTTCTTTGTACTTTATGTCCGAGAGAAATGTACTAGCATCTCTTAACCGAAAGAACAAAGAACATAGTAAAAATATTAGAGCACATGCAAACTCATGCTAAAAATCCATTCAACTCTAATTAAAAGCATTAAGAAGCAGCAGCATATTTTTATCACCTGATAGTAGGATAAGTCCAACCCAGGCAACAGATAAATAAGCATACTTATCAGCTTTTCGGTATGTACTCAACATTCAACACATCAGTTGTCCTACTGATGTTGTAAAGACATATATTTGCAGATTAATAACTAAGAAACTTAAAATTTTGTTCCACATTAACACACTTTTATTGAAGCATCTAAGAATTTTTCCTTCCATTTCAATTAGAGTATAACTGGGCACAAAAACTTTACCCTTTTGTTTGATTTTTATTTTCTGAAATTTAGTATGTGTTTGAGTTCTTCCTGGAACTCTTTAGCATTTGTTTTCAGCACACAGAGTGCTACTCTCAGTTGCATAATTTAGGGAAAATATTCTGTGACTATTTCTTTTAAATGAATCTGCAGCTGGTCCCTGGGGGAAGTGATGTGCAAGCCCTTCTTTTAATGAGCTTTCATGAGCCGCAGTGACAATGACATAAAGAACTCATAGTAAAATTTTATCCTAGATTTGTCAGTCTATAGCAACAAATAGTTTCACAATCCCTTTAAATGTTTAAGAAAATGGTGCGAAAGATCTCTATGTATGCCACAATCTTTTTAACATCAAATAGATTTGGCAGGTAGTCATATTCCTGCTAATAGCCAGATTATGGAACTAAAATATTTATTGTGCTTGGCTTCTACAGCATCTTTTACTGTAAACACTGGAAGAAATGTTCATCTTGGCTCATTATGGTTTCTGTCCAAAGAAAATACATGTTTATAAATTATAAATATACAAATCTGCTTAAGGATTTTGTGGGTATGTGTCTGTACAGTTGATTATTAATGCTAGGGAAACCAGAAACACTGCATGAAATGTTATGCATAATACTTCTCCCTTCTGCTTGACATTTTTCCTTACTGCTTTATTCTTTAATTGTCCCCATGAGGCCATCTACCCCATCTGCCTGAAGAAACACAAGTATGCAAGGTTTGAACTCTGCTACTTTATGTTTGCAATTTTATGTGCAGCATGAAGACCAGGCATGAAGAGCAAGCAGTTTTATATGCCAGTAACCAAAAAGAAGAGGAGCCTAAGAACCTATCTGACATAATATCATCAGATAAATACCACAAATTATCTGAACCAGATCTTGTCTTTGTCCCACATTTAAACAGATGCTGGCTCCTGATTCCTGGAAAGAAGAATGACAAAGACCTCCTGGGAGAACAAAAATAATATCTACATGTTAAGAAGGTCAGGAAAGCCATGTACTGTCGGATACCTGAATACAATACAGCCCGGCCCACCAGAACATGTAAGGTAGAATCAATAGAGATCATTCCACCAAAGCAATCCAAACGTTGAGACAGAGGTATAGATGCACACAAAGGAAGAATGAGAATGAGGAAGCACAGACAGTGAGACAGGAGCAAGATAAAAAAATCCAAGGGGTACAGACACTCTTCATCACTAGATTCATACAGATCAATACTGAGTACTCCACACACCTTTTACAGATGTCCATTAAGCATTTCTGAGATGGTATACAATACACCTTAGACTGCTCATTCACAATCTGACAGAAATTATCAATGAATCGTAAGATTTTTGGATTGGAAAGGACCTTTAAAGACCATTACAGTTGAAGCTGCCCATTGGGACTAAATTTAGATGTAGACAGTTTATGCCCTTCATCAATAAAGCACGAAAATTTGCTAACAGCTTCACATCCTGCACAGAACTTATTTTTCTCTCTGTCCAATGTTGTCTACCTCCATTTATAGCTCCATTCCCTTTTCACAGGAGAAAAACTGGAGCTTGATCATCATTGAAGTCCTAATCAGTCCTGCAGCTGGGAACTAGCAGCAAACAAACTACCAGTGCTCTGCAGTGAGCACTATAGCAAGAAATGTGTAGACTGGGACTCAACGGAAATACTAACCTTCTCCAGTAATTATTGATTCCTGACTGACTATCCTAAAATTGCATGCTCAGAATTGATACTGGTGAATAACCACTGCCATATTCAGGCCACATGCCCATGGAGCTCACTTACACCACACTGAAGTGCCAAGTGTCTTTCCATCACCCTTCCCCTCTCATTAACTGGTCTGGCTCAGATACCTTTACACAGCCTTTGGCAAGCTCATTCTGCCCATCCTCCACCCCAGCTAACAGCTGTTCAGTGTGACACTGTCACGCTGAGTCTCAGCTGGCAAACCCCACTAGAAAGGTAGGTCAGAGCTGTTTTGGATCTGAACTCCACTAATGTGAGCTCTAGGTTATGAGTCTCAGACAAATTCCAGGTCCAGCAGGTCTCCCCCAATTCCTTTCTCTTCCTTCCTTTGTAGAAGACCCAAGTTAGAAATAAAAAATCCAAGAGCAGCTGCTTGCTTTTTCTTCAGGGAGTCATGCTAGAAAAGAGAAATTTGAAATGTTGTACGGTCCTGGGCACAACATGGAGGAAAGAGAGGAGTCTGTCAGGAAGGTGGGACACTATGTCCTGTTAATGCACCAAAAACATCAATGTATTTTCCTCCTTCTGACAGCTAAGCTGCAGCAAGCTCCATTAATAAGTTATGAGTGGGTAAAGGACATGGACTCCTCCGTGAAAAACTTTAGATATTTTTGTGCAGTCCATGTGGAGAGAATAAAAAGAAAAGTAAAATTTCCAACAGTAAAGAACAGTGGCAGTGAACAGGCTAGACTACTAACGCACACTAGTAAAGATATTTCTGAGCTATGATATAAATAACTTGTAAAATACTTTTATAAATAACTATTCCAGATTAAATAAAAAAAAATTTCTACTGCTCCAAGCAAGTCTGAGATAATCTCCACACAAACAGTCCTGATTTTCTCCTTACCTTTCAAACTTTGATAATAATCTTCCATATTAGCAAGTTTAGTGGTTTGTAAACTACAGTTCTATGCATCAAATATATTACATAATTGGACCATTACTGATAAGGAGGTATATATTTCAACTCTAATTATTACTGCTACAGGTTTCAATCCACACCAATAAATTTGATTTACATTTTAACTTTTTTTGGTCCAATTATGTGCTCCCTAAGTGATTCTTCTCTCCATCTTACTGCTATCTATCTAGGATTGCACTCAGGAATATGTGAAAACAGTTCCCAATTTTGACAACATTAATCTGGTACCCTTGCCATCATTTAGTCACACACTTTGCATTCTTTAACCTTCACTCTTTTTGAACTCTTTTTTGTTTTTGTATGAGGCTTGCCTACCACTGTGACTGACTGATGTGCCTCTATAATCTACTTTTACTTCAACACATTTTAACAACAATGATCACAAACATACGACGTGTATCTCAAATTAAGGCTGCCTAGAGAGTTTGCTTAGCATAAGAGCACATTGTATGAGTAATAAAAACACATAATGGGCACATACAAGGACAAACATGAACAGAGACAATGCTTAAATTATCTAATAAATGTAGTTATGTTATCAAAAATAGGAAGGGAAGGAAACACTTTTAGGATAATCAGCATACACTACCATCTTTACACCAAGGCACTGCAGGGCACACCCGTGCTCTGGCTTGAATCTATTTCTCTCATAAGGGAGTTTCAAAGAAATACTGGTTTTACAAATAATTCATTAATACAGAGTTACTATTTTGGGAGTCCTAAGTGAAGACTGTTTCCCCTCCACTTGCATAGGCTAGCATACTTTTGAGAGAATAGGCTTTTTTCCTGCCTTTTGGATATTTGTGACTCAGCTCTTAAGGTCACCAGCATATGAAGCAGGTTCCCAGGCACTACAGCGCTAAGGATTTGCTCTGAAAGAACAGTCATGAAGAATTTATACGCGTGCTAAAACAGATTTTATGCTATATGTGCTGAATCTTCTCCTCAAATACTACCTATTAGGACACCCTGCATCTTACAAGGCAGATGGTGGACTGCAGGATAGGCATTACCTTCTTGAACATTCTGGTGGAGTCTTCGCTTATCTGCATGAACCGCATGATGACATTGTTCAGGTAGATATCGCTCAATGTTGCATGGTCTTTGCTTTCTCTTCTCACTTGGTTCAGGAGTAAGTACCAGCAATTCACTGGGGACAAGAGGTTCTGGTCTTTCCTGAGGAGGAGATACATACATGTATTACATATAGAAATGAAAAATTATTAACACAAATAGCTGTCCAACATTTACAATCATAACTTATGTAAAAATGGCTCCTTCTGAACAGTCTGCCAATCTGTTCTTAGAATAACTTTGGTTACACAAGCTTCAGATCACTCTTTTAAAACATATTTTACAAATCCCATGAGGTGTGGATGCAAAAACATCAAAAAAGTCTAAAAATTCAGAACACTGCAAGCCACCTGAGGGTATAAAAAAATCTTGCCATGAAGCTTACAGTTGCTTATAGATGGAGCACATGTGTATTCAAAATCAATAAACGTCACTGCCGAAAGAGTAACAGTAACAAGTTTCTGACATTAGTAATAATCAAGAACTGCAAGAGCATCCCAAATCCTTAGTGAGAAAAATTGCAGGTGAAGCTGTTTCACTATGATGGAATTGCACAACTACTATAAAAGTAGAAGAAAATGTCACAAATATACATATTCTGTGATCAGTATTCATACATTCACAGCTCCCATAAATACACTGCTGATCTCAGATGGTTCAATTACAAGACAAACAGCAGGACTGGACTTTCTGCACTGTTGCTCCAGTTCTGAATTTCCTTGATGGACTTTTTGCATTGTAGTTTTTCCGTACTGTAAAAAGTGAAATCCCCGACAATCAAAACAATAACAAATTATTAACAGACAAAAGTCTTTTCTTAATCATCAGTGCTTAGCTCTGCTCTGAATCAGAAGTGAGTTAGGGAAACTTCCCCATTTTGTTTGAGTGTTGCTCATAGCAAGAAGTTTCAGGGTTTTACCAGCCAGGTCAGCCAAAAAAAGCACCCCTGAAGGGCTGTGCTGAAATTACTTTGTCCTCACTGCTTCTGTGTGTCCCAAAGCCAATCTTAGAGACTTTCTTGCCTTTTCTGGGATGCAGGGAGGGGAATGGTGAGAACAGCATGAGGGACCAAGAGTTAAAGTGACTTGCTGCAACCTCTTCTCAAAGCAATCAGAGAATTGCAGAACAATACCAAAGACAGGACTCCTGTCCTGACCCATGTGCACATCTGCCAGTCTGTATTTAACACATCTTAAAGACTAAGCAAAGATGTTCAAATGCACAGGGCAAGAAGATTTTGCCACAAGCAGAACAGAAGCCAGGGCTCTCCTTGAAGTGGTGACATAAGCACATGTTACTTATTTCAGGCAATCATTGAGTCACCCAACCAAATTTCAAGAAATATATGTTACTGCTCTTTGAACATGCAAGCTGTATTTGGATTAACCTTTTCTTTGCCACATGTGTTTAGAAAGACATTTCTCTTGAAAGAAAAGCTTTGTCTGTAAGTCTACAGCACAGTCCTGACTTAACTGTGGAAAAAGGTACTTATTTTTCAGTTTTAAAAACACAAACCATGGAATTATAGAAACATTTATGTTGGAAAGAGTTCAATCATTAACATATCATCATACAGTCTACCAACTAAACCATGGTCCTGAGCACTAAATCTACACATCTTTTGAAATACCTCCAGGAATGGTCATGCTAGTAGTCCTGCTGGCCACACTATTTGTGTAGGGTTGTTGTGACCTGGCACGAAACATTGGTTTCTACCCTTATAAGCATAACATGGCCAAGCAAATGCATTTGTTTCTCAGCTCAAGTCAGGAAAACAATCAGATAAGACTACGCCAACAAGTAAAGCATATAAAAACACTTTAGAAAACATGCTGCACATATGTTTTGCCACGTACAACCTGACCACTTTTGTTTTGTACACAAATTACTGTGTACATTAAATTGTAAGCAAGCAATAGCTCTTAATTTTCAGGAGTAATAGTTATTTTTTTTCTTAATGATTTTTTTGGACAAAATTTATATCCTTCTTATTTTTTACTTTTAATAATGATTTTCCTTTGTTTTGACACTTTAAAATATTCTCAAATTCACTGCAATCAACTGGAACAGAGATTTCATGCCTTTTTGGTACTCTATTTCTTCTAGATACTGGCTGTATTTCAGGTGGTTTAAATTCTGTACAGTAGGTTAGGGATCATACATGCGCAACCTACCTTTTAAGAAACCAAAACCACTTGTCAGAAGCTTACTTGAGTAACTGCAGAAGGTCAAATCAACAAAACAGTATTTAGATACCTGTTTACCTCCAGTTGCAATGAGAACTGCTATGCTAGAATTTTAAATGTGTCTTTGAACCTGGGCTGATCCTAACAGTAATCAAAAATAGCAGAAGCAAAGAATGGTACAGTGCTCCAGCAATGGCTGACAGGCAGCCAAGGGGAACGGAAATCTCTCTTACTTGTACTGCTGATGATCCTTTGTACTCCTTGTTTTTGCCATGAACCTCTCTGCCAGTTTTTCCAAGTTTCGAGAATACTCCATCTCTATTTCTGACTTCTTGCGGAAGAAATCCTGCAGATCCTGAAGAAGCTGCACTCTCATTTCAGTCTGCTGCTCCAGGCATTTCTGCTGCTCGATGAGTTGAGCTCGGATCTCTAATGAAAGAAGCACATACACCCACAGATCAATGAAAACAAATGAGAAGTGACAGTAACCAATCAAAATTATACTGTGTTCAGCATACTTCAGCATACTTCAGCCTCTGCAGCTACACCATCTGGCTCTGGATTTCAGGTCCTGTGGTGGGACACAGCAGTGACAGCTCACACTTATGCCACCACACGCATACACTCCAGATCACAGAATGGTCCCAACCACCACCTGCCTCACAAACTGCAAAGGCTTAGGACTCTGCTGGGCTCACGTGAGCAGAAGATCTGCCTCCCCCTTTCTTGCCCATTCTCTATCTGGCATTAAGTACAACACCATGTCTCAGAATGACCTCTCGCAGGAGGTTGTGTGCAACCATTTGAACAGCAGCTCCTTCTCGTACCCTGAAAAGCAGCAGGCTAAACAAGCAGCCTTTGAGCCAGGATCAGCCTGCTGACTGTCAGGTGGACCAAGACAGTTGGTATCATCATATTCACCATGGGAAGAACCTTGTGACAAACTCTGTAGGCATTATCCACCATAACAATACACAGATGGCCTTCTACATCTGCCCCATCTTTGCCAGGGAGGGAACAGGTGTACTGTACAAGCATTCACCAATCTTTTACAGCATATATATACAGGGAAATGTATAACTATGTTTGGAGATAGGTATTTGAAAATTTGCACAAGATTTCAGAGACTGAGGTCAATTTATTACCATAAAGCAAGATCAGACAATTTAGAAAAGAATGTATGCTCACGCACTTCAATTTCTTGAGTGCTAAGCAGATAATCACATTCTGGGAACAATTAAGTCTAAAAACATCCCTCTGATTCTCTCGAGAGATTGGTTCATTAGAGTTACATCAGCTGCCCACCATACTGCAATCTGACTTTGTGGAGTAAACATGGGAGCAACTGTTTTGTGATCTGAACAAATATATATATTTTTTAAACAGACTAACGCTATAAAAAGGAGCCTGAAAATAATATGCCCAGTGATGTTCACATAAATGCAAAACTGTAGTGAAATTTTACTCGATTCTTAAGGATTCAATCATGTTGTGGGTAAGAAGATGCTAGAAATCTTGAATGCCCTAATGATTGAAATAGAAAAGCATTCTATAGCACCCTGCTATCATAATACAGAATTGCAAACCAGTGAGCAGCAATGACATTGCAAAAAAAGTATCTGAAGCAGCTAGGAACTAATGCATCTTTACTGTTCTTAAACCAGGTACAAAGGCAGAGATCCACTCTGCTGGGATTCAAGAGACATGTATACTAAAATACAGTAGGATGACCACAAGAAGTGAAGCCAATGTATTTAGTGGAGGAGGGGGTCACTGCAGTGTTTTCTCCCTTATCTCCTTTGAGGTACCAGCTGCTGGGTTAATCATTAGTGAGACCATCCATTTTTATAGTCAGGGAGGTGAACCAAAAAATTCATGGTATGGTCTTCATTTAATCTCAAATCAGTTTGTTGGAAAAGGACCATGCCTCCAGCAAGGATGAGCCAATGTAGTACATCACTGTATCAACGACATCCATGTATGCAGAAAAAGAAATCACATTGAAGCTGGAAGCTTATTAACAGAAACAAAAGCCTGAGACTACTTTTTTGGGCGCCCACTACTTTTTCTATTACAGTTTTGCGTGCAGGAAACCAGTTGCACAGATTCACTGAACAGAAACAACAGTTTTGGACATCAGCTGGAGTTGTGACTAAAGTCAAATACATGTACATAGTACTCTTTGGCCTTTCCCACTCTGGATCTTCTACCAGTTACTTTAAATGAAGAACTCAGAGTTCGGTTCAGAGTTCTGACTATTTTGTAGGTCAGTGGATCTCTCTGCTGTAATTCCTTTTTAGGCCAGCTTTTACCATAGCAACAGGAAAGATTTTAGGAAAACGAATATATGAATAGAGATACAGGAAACAATGAACAAGGAATGACAGGTATGAGAAATTGCACTAGCTTTCTGATGCTGTCTGCATTTCTAGTGGACAGCAGTGATTTTCTTCAAACTTTTATATAAGAAAACAAAATTGGAGCATGATTTCTGAAAGCTGATGATGGCTGTAGAAGACCAAACTCTGAGTAAGATCGTAAGTTAGGGCTACAGGAGGACTTAAAAAAGAAATACTTTCTGGACACAGTTACTCCCTATTTGAATATTTGCAAGGAGAAAAGAATTTGGTTCCAAAAGGATGTGTCCCTGGCCTCCAACTGGAAGAGGAGGGCCAGA
>VZTY01006268.1:0-17770 GCA_013400935.1 Turnix velox | reverse complement strand
AGTTTCTTGCCCCCCCAGTCCCCCCCCTCTTTGTAAGAAAAAATGTAAAGTTGTTGTATAATTTATTCCTAATTTGGGTTTGCTGCAGTCATCTTTTCCAGCCAAGCAGGGAATTGTAAAAGTTTCCAATAGAAAGAGCCAAGGAACTTTGATAATGCAAAAATTGAACTGAATGATACCCTGCAGCAGGCCATAACTCAATGGAGGGTCCCCTTTGTGACCCACCATGGGATGGGGGCTGGCCAGGGGTCAGCCCCTTCCTGGGAGACCCCAAGAAGGTTGTGGGGTGGGCAAGCTCAATGGCATGGAGCTGATGGTGAGCAAGGACGTGAGATAGTGGCTTTGCAGCCCACCCTCCCTGGGTGCTACTTTGCCCCCATGCTCACCACCCATGGCCTTTTCTGTCCTTCCTGATCCCAGAAAAATGGGAAAAATACAAATAGCCAACCCACAAAACACAGCCTCAATGAATGGCATCATTCTTGAACCCTTTTTCCATCCCATCTCCCAGTGCCTGAGTTGGGATTCCTGCTGCAGATTAAGTTTTCCAAGTTCAGCTGTTAGGGCTGAGTTTTTTTGCCCAGGAAGGGGTTTTGGGTTTGCAGCAGAGAGAGAGAGAGAGAGGTGTCGTTCTTCAGGATGAATTAAGGGGAGGCATAATCAGCATTTCAGGATCAGCTTTCACGTTGTTGCACAGGAGGTTCCTCGTCAGCTTTCTAAAATACTGCGCCGTGCTCCAGCCAGCTGCTGAGCTGCAGAACCCTCTCTCTCTCTCCCCGTGCTTTGAATCACTTCCAAAGTTGTGCTGAGAATTTGCCAGAGATTAAATTTTTGATTTTTTGCTTTTGATGCCACTTGTCAAGGAGAGACAGCAATAGAAAGGGTTGTTCTCTGATAAGACTTGGCCCCTGCAAGGGATCTCACCTAGTTAATGCTCCTCAGACCCTACCTGTGCCATGCCAGTAAGGGATTTGACTTCTGCACAGCCATAGGAAGATGAATCCCTTCTTGCAATGGTTTCATTCCAGCCCTTTTCATAGCAGAAACCAGTAGATGCCATCAGCATCCCACGCACACCGGGCCCTGGTGGACTCCTAAGACCTTGTGGTCAATAAAACAGAGATAAAATTAGAAAAACACCAGGGCATCCAGGGCCTGAGTGGGGATAAATATGGGGCAAACAGCATCAGGAGAGCAGTTTTAGGTAGGAGTTGCTCAGTTTCTCCCCTCACTTGCTGTAGGAGGATGCTCCTGAGGATGCTCCAAGGAGGAGGCTTGTGCAGACAGCCAGGAGAAGCAGCCTCTGCAGCTGAGACAGAGTTTCTAATTTGTAAATATTGGACATAAAGACACCATTAAATTAGAAAGACACTCATTTCTACCTCCATTCCCTCTTTTTTAAGTTGCCAAGTGTTAGTTTTAGTGTTAGCCCATAGAAAATAAGATTTTTTGGAGCCCACAGCAGGTCCCTGGAGTCTGTTTCTCACCTTTAGAGAGGAGTTGGTGCTGGACATGTGGGACTTAGTGCTGGTGGTAGCTCAGGAGAGGTGAAATCATTGCCCAGATGCAGCCCATTTGGCTGTCAAGACAAATAGGATATTACTCTGGAAGAGGGAAAAAAAAAAAAAAGAAAGGGGAAATCCATCTTAATTACAAGCTAAAGAGAGTTTGATGCTATAAATCTGAACTCTGGTGACAGCAGGTACGTTCAAGAGGCTTCAAAATTCACTGTAACAGGGGAGTTGCTCCCTCCAGAAGCCACATCAGAGTGAGCTGTAGATAGGAAGATGTCTCTGTTGAAATAAGGGAAGGAGAAGCAGTTCCCATTAGAGCACTAATTCATAAATCCTATATTTCACTACTAAATATCCCTGTCTATTGATCTCATGCCCAATTCTTTAGACTTTGTTGCTTCCCCCCACCTTGCTCCAGCTGAGAAGGGACCCTGAGATTATGAGAACTGTGTCCCACGTGATGCTGGCTGAACATGTACCCTATGGACTTTGACCAAAAGCCCTGCACCTATTCAGAATACTGCATTTTATATAGAAATCCTTTTTTTTCTTTTTAATAAGCAGAGCAGATGTAAAGCTTAAATGGTTGCTTTTTGAAAAAAATATTAAAAAAAAATCCTAGGTAGGTGGCAGGTTTTTGCTGCTATAAAATTAACCAGTGAGCAGTGGGGGTTGTGCAATTAGCAGTTTGCCTCATCAGCTCCACCTCAGCCTTGTGCCACCAGCACACCTCCCCTGACACCCAGACTGGGCAAGGACAGGGCAAGCAGAGCCACCCCATGGGCAAAAAGGTGTGAGCCTGTCAGTAAACCCAGCCCTTTCCAGGACAAGCTGTTGATTTATCTTATTTTTTTATCAATTAATTTTTTTTCAAGGGCATACAGAGTTGCTCTTTCACCCTGTTGCAGATGCTCTGCTTTTTTTTGCTGCAGATGTCCATCTGCTAAGATGGGTCAAACCTCTATAAAAGGTTTAAAAATCTCACTCAACACAGGAATTAATCATTTTGAGGGGAAAGAAAAACTGTGAGTTGGGATAGAAGGTTTTAGGCTGGAAATGATGCCAGATCACAGCTGGGGAAGCAGGGTCAGAGACACCAGCCAAGTCCCTCCAGCTCTATGGATGGAGACCTCATCCTTCAACCTAAAACTGGGGGTACAAAAGCCAGATGACATTTTCAGGGTGTCCCAACAGCCAGGTCAGCAGCTCCCCAGCACTGGGCAGGGCCAGGAAGACATAAATACTTGAAAAGCTCCAACTATAGGAGTAATCATAGCAATAAAAAGTGATAAGATGCTGGGAAGAAAGGAGCAAAGATCTGCTGCCTCCTCCCAGTTGAGGGCAGTTTCAATTTCTCATTTCTTACTTTAGTCACCCCTCAAAAGAAATATTTAAAAGTCTCCTTTGGGGTGAATTCTCTCCCATGACACATACATAGGGTGAAGCAAATGATACTCAATTAAAACCACAGGAGTAATTTAGCAGAGATGAGTAGCTGGAGTGGAACACAGTTACCTTCAAAGGCAGAGTTGCAAATTCTGGGTGCTGTGGCTGCAAATATACAAAGTGACTAAAAAGTTGCCTTTTTTTCCCCAGGCAACACATAGACAAGTGAGATCAAACCTATCTCTTGCTTGCAAGAGCCTTACCACCACTTAGAGAAGATGCTCAGGCATAGATTTCAAGCCACCACCTCCAAAACAAGCTCAGATCCTCCTTTTTGAGGTGGAAAAAGGAAGGAAAATTTAAAAAAAAAAGCATGGGAGCAGGACACAGTGACTCTGAGTAAAGGAAAGGAGTAGAAACCAGAGCAAACAGGTGTCTCTTACTGCTGGCACTCACATTTTAGGGGGGTTGATGTGCAAGTTGGCAGCCTGGCCACCAGTAGCATCATTTTAGAAAATATTAAGTCAGTCTCCCGTGTCCAGATAAGCTGCAGGACTGTTCTTTTAATTTTAGATGTGGCTAGAGCTATAATTAAAAAAAAAAAAAAGTGATGTTTTATTACCTTCAGAGCAATTTAACTCCCTTCTATGGGGTTTGTCTGCAAATAGTTGGAGGGATGAGCACTATCAGCTGGAACACTGGTGGAAGGGAAGCAGATCCAGGTCCCTGGAGTGGTGGCACTCTGTGGTGGCAGAATGATGATATTTCCATATCATTGTGCAAGAAGATATATATTTTTAATAATTTTTTGTCTTCCAAGCCCCCAATATTCTGCATATTGACAGGTGCAAATGGAAAAGCTTCCTTCTGCCCAGTAATCCTGGATGGGTAAAGAGCAACTTGGAGGAGAATCTCTCCATTGTAGGGCTATTTTTTTTTGCACTCAAAACCAAAGTTAAAGCTATTCTACCTTTTCAGCTAGAAATTCCAACCAGACAGTGGATGTTTGAGAGGGTTCATCCTCCAATGACAGTCTCTGGGGTGCCAAAGCACTTACTTCTGAGTCATTTTTACTTTGGAGATGTTGTGAGCAGATGCTGAACATCCTTCAGGGAAGCTCTAAGAAGCCACTTGTGCATCTTGCTCTGCAAAGCTGCAGCTGAGCTTCACTCTGGATTTGCATCCAGGGCATGAGTTGGGATAAACATGGGGAAAGCAGCATCAGGAGAGCAGTTTTAGGTAGGAGTTGCTCAGTTTCTCCAGGAGTGGTGGCTGCAGCTCCTGAGGATGCTCCATGGAGCCCATGGAGGAGGCTTGTGCAAACAGCCAGGGGGAGCAGCCTCTGCAGCTGAGACAGAGTTTCTTATTTGCAAAGATTGGACATAAAGAAAGCTTTTTTCCTCCCCTCTTTGAGCAGGAAAACTTCACTGAGCAGAGCTGATCCAGTTTTTCTCCATGGCTGTTTGGTTAGCCTACTTAGCTTGCAATTTTGTAACCAAGGCTAGATTTTTTTTTTCTAGCCTGCTCCTTGTCAGATTGAAAAAAAAATTAAAAAAAAATCACTAGAAGCTGAGCTGCATCCACTTTAACTGCACTTGGATGAAAACAGTGGGGAGAAAAAGAAAATAAACCAGCAGAAGTTGCAGATGAGATGCCAAAGATAAGGCAGCAATAGAAAATAGTGCAGGAGCCAATGGTTCCCTGTGTCTGCAGCAAGAGGCCTCTAATGAAGGCTGAATCAGCAGAGGCTCAGGAGCTGCTTTTGAAGGGGAGCCTTTTCCTAAACAAAAATATGTAATTGCACTCCATGAAACAACATTTATCAGGGCCAAATGGCCTCAGAGCATCATCTGGCTGTTCCATGGAAGTCCTGGGCAGCATGTTTCTGCTTCCAGTTTCATCCTGCAGCAAGGCATGATCCCAGAAGGTCCTCATTTGTGTGTTTCCAGCAGGCTTGGACACAAGCAACAAGTTGTATTTTAAAATTACAGCTCCCTCTTGTTGCTCCTCTTCAGAATGTTTATTGCTTCTTCAGTAGTTCAAGGTTAGAGATAGGAAAAAAAACCCCAAAGAGTCAAAGCCCTTTTGTTGCTTTGACAGCTCCAAAGTCATGGAAGTCCCCATCTGGCAAAGGTAAAGCTTCTCAAAAAAGAAAGAGAAGGGATTTAAAAGGCTGGTTCTAAAGGTGTTAATTACTGGGTTTCTCCCCTTGGACTTGGTCCATTATTTCCACTCTCAGCAGCATCTCTCATACACAGGAGCTCCTCTAGACTTGCCTGCTCACATGATGGAGATGAAACCCTTGAGGAACCCAGGGATAGGGGTTTGGAAGGTCCTTTTGGCCTCACCCAGGGATTGAGCAGTCCCTGCTGCTGCCCTTGGCACTAAATCCTCCTTCCTGGGGCAATTCTCCAGCGCTGGCAGCGGGTGGCCCTGCAGAGACACACTTCCCAGCTTTGATTTCAACACAGCCCTTTCTTTCCCGGGCTGCTTTTAATTGCAGGCAATTAAGGGTCTCTAGTATGAAGAAATAAAACCCCAAGTTGAGCTTTTGTAAAGGCTGGGATTGATTGCTTCTTTCAGGCAGCTGATGCTGTGGCTTTTTCCAAAGGCTTGTGATCAGGGCATTTCTGCATGTGCTGCCCAGGGATTAAAGCACAGATGGGTGACATTTATTGTCATTTTATGCAAGAAATGAAGCACCTGCATGAACCAAAACCAGACATCCCCATTCTCCTGGTTAGAAGGAAAAGGCATTGAGCATCTTGGTTTAGTTGGAGGTGTTGCCCATGGCAGGGGGGCTGGAACTAGATCTTTAAGGTCCCTTCCAACCCTAAACATTCTATGATTCTATGACATGCTGGCATCAAAATGCCCAAAACCTCTTTGGGATAAGCTGTGTCTTTAGTAGATTTACATAATTTAAGCTCAGTGCTTCCTAAAAAAATGTCTCAGCAGAAGCACAAACCACAGCATAAAGGTTTTGGTAGCTCTGAAGGAGCAGTGAGTCACCCCAACCCTTGCTCAAGGTGACCAGAATCAGACCAGCTAGGACTCTGCTGTCAGTGATGTGCAGGGATCTGAGCTTCTTTTTTTAAGCAATAAGTTATATTTTAAAGTTAGGTGTATTTCTGGTGGTAGGGGAAGTGTTTTCAACTCAAGTTTGGCCACTCTGGAAGTTTGGGAGGCAGAGGCTGAACTCCTTTTGCAGGTTGGCTGCTGCAGATGAAGAGGATGCTGATATGTGAGGCAGAAGCTCCCTCCCCAGCAGACCTCAGTACTTAACCAGACTAATTAAATGTTTTCCAAAACCACAAGATTGACCTTCACTTCATGCCCACAGATTTTTCTCTCGTTTAACAAGTGCAGGGCTGAGAGAGGAGCCTATTAAAAGGAGAAGAAAGTCAAGGCTCTGGGGACTGTTGCTTTTCAACCCATTCCAGAGTGCTTTCTGCTTTTTAACTACCAGAGATGGAAACCATAATCCCCTAATACCCTACCAGGAGCTGGAGACAGAGGGTGCATGGCTCAAATACAGCCTGAAGTCTGATAAAATAGTGAACTTACTTAAAAGTCAGGTTTACCCAGAGGTGCTTGCAGTCAGCTCCAAATATCCACATCTTTCTGTGAGCAGGGAAATACCCTCTGTGGCACAGAGCAGCCCTTTGGGAGACACCCTCTAAGGATTAAAAAAAAAAAAGAAAAATAAAGCAATTAACACAGGCTCAGGCTTCCTTACCTTTCCCAAGGACACCAGCAATTAGCTCACAGCTAATAAAACTTGGAACATCTCTATGGAAGGGTTGAATTCCTGCCAAGGAGTGGGTTTTTACAGGGAGAGCAGCTCGGCACGGTGCCGCTGCGGGAGCGGACATGGCAAACCCAAAATAGTCCCCAGCAGCTGGGGAGGGTGACACAGAGGCTGTGTTTGCAGGGGGGGACTAGTAGTAAGCTGCTCTATAGGGACAAGAAAGGGTGAGTTTGCAGCAAGCACCTTTTTGGCAGGAGGAGGGACCTTTGGGCTCACACCTCCCCCAGAGTGACAACCCAGGGACATGCCCTTGCTGGGAGCCACCTCCACTGAGCAGGGCTCCAGTTTCATTCATGTCATTAGGCAGCTTCCTTTAGAGCACGTGAGGATTTCTATTTAATTTTTTATTTTTCTTCCCCTCAAAAAAAAAAACGTTTGGTACTTCCCTCACTAGAAATCCAAAGCTTTGTGCCTGATAAGAGGCTGGGAGAGCTTCCTGCTAGAGGAGAGCAATTCCTCCTCTGCCTCTTCCTGCCCTCATCCCAGAACAATGCCAACCCTTCCAGCAGCAAACACCATTGACTTTACCTTCTCACACCATGCTGTGCAAGCATCTCCTCTTGGGATGGAAGGGGAGGAGCTCCTTTTTTTCTCCCAGGAGCCTGCTTTATAAAGGCAGGGATGCAGCTGAAGCTCAGGGAGCAATCTGGGAGGTTGAATCAGAGCTGATGGGGAGCAGCTGGAGCCAAGCAGGGCTTTCCTTTGGATGTGTGGGGTCTCAGGAATTGTTTTGTTGGTTTTTTTTTTTTCCTTCCCCCTTAAAGGGAAGCCAAATAGGAATTTTAATTTTTCTTTTCATGCTCTGATCTTGCAACTGCTCCTGCACGTGCTGGGCTTGGGAGCATCTGAGTCCTTTTGGTGGAGTCGCTGGGACTGAATGTGCTCACACAGAACAGTTTATGAGGCTGGGGATGTATTTTGCCCCGGTTGCTAAGGAGGAAGGACACTGTGGATCCATGCAGATGATTTATGTGACCCTGCTTTCTAATTTTTCCCCCTAATTTCTGCTGTTCTTGCGAGGTGGAAAGCAGTGTGGTGTTTGTGAGTGTGTGTGCCTGTAGCAGGCGACCGTCTTGAGCACAAGGAGTTCTGTGGAGGCTGTGACAGGAAGGCTCAGAAAGGGGCTTTTGTATTCACAGCTCCTGATTTAGAAGGCAGGATGGAGAGATGGAACCTGGTGGGATTTGATCCATGTGGACATCTGTGGATAGAAAAAAAATCTGCCACGATGGTGGACCAGCTCAAGCTTTCACCCATCTCAGCCACTGATGTGTTCTTGGGGTGGCTGCTGTCATTGTAGGTCTCCTGGTGCCTCCTGTCCTGCTCTGCTGTTGGGATGGTGCCCAAGTTGCAATGCCAGGGCTTTGAGGGGACGTGGGTTTGGCTTTCTTGTGGTTGCCATTGGATTCTCACTCTGATTCTTGAGTGTTTTTGAAGTAGGTCCTACACTTCTGCTGGGAGATATTGCCAGCAGAGGGAGCATTTGTGAATTCCTTCAATCTCCACCCTCCAGGGCTGTCAAATACCATTTTAATTTAAAAATGTAGATAAAAAAATAAGCAAATAAGCTCTTAAGTTGAAAAAAGAATAGCAAGAAAGTGCTATAATGCAGAAGTATTGTCTGGGATGAAAACTTCATCACTATATTTGACAGAATCTTTCCTAAAATTCCCCATGAGAAGATGTCAAGCAAGGAAGTGGATCCCTTCCTGCCATGGCAGGACAACCTCCATGTGGGATTGCCACCAGATTCCTAATGAATTCTTCTGTTTGACCCAAGCCACGAGTGAAGGACAGAGTGTGAGAAGAGGAGAAGATTGGGTGTTGATTTGAAATTCTTCTGAGTGTTATTTGTGTTGCAGAAAAGTGGTCCTAAAATTATCTTCAGTCCAACACTTTTAGTGGAAAGAAAGAACCACCAGCTGGGGGATGGAAGAGTGAAGCTTGGGGACTGCAGAGAAGTGACTCAGCCCAGAGGTGACTTGTACAACTTTGTCACTGTTTATTAAACCTTTTCAACCCTGTTTCCCCCTGAGGAGCACAGTGGACACCACACCAGGAGGATTAATGCAGCCCTACTGTTCATCAGGGACCTTCTGCAGAGGAGGGTGAGCACTGCAGGAACATCTTGTGGCACATTCCTCTACTGCTGTGGATGTTCCCATTTGGCTGTAAAAGATACTTATACTCTATAACAGGCAAAATGAGCAAATCAAAGGGCATTTTTCTCTTTTGGGAACATGAATTGCCCATTTTGTCCTTAGGTGGCTTTGCTGGTGATGATAAACCAGAGTTTTACACACGAGCATCAGCTGATAGCCCTGTGGTTTCAACGTCCCAACATTTACAATGTGCTGAGCAAATTGAATCTCTGCTGGGTAAAATGAGACTCCCGTGGCTGCCTGGAGTGCCCTGTAACAGAAATAAAACCATCACCCACATTGGCCCCTGCTATTGATTGGATTTTGATACGTCCTGCTGCCAGGGTGATGACACCACGATGAGCATCTTGCAGTGAGATCCTGCATCCCACAGACAATGTCATCCTGCTCAAGGCTCTCAAGAACATCTCTGCAGAGAAACAGAGCTGCATTGACACATGAGGAGCAATGGTTCAGAGCTGAAGGAGAAATGACTGCCCGTGCTGCCCTGGGGATGGTGACACCACAAGGAATCAGTTTGCTGAGCTCTCCAGGGGACACTGTCCCAGCCCATCACACCCTCCAGATTCAGCCAGGTCCTGATTTTTTTCTGCATTTACACCTCCTGTCTCATTTTTGGCTGAAAAAGCCTCAACTTTGCCAGGGGATGCTGCAGGGCAGCATCTTGGGCATGTCTCAGGGAAGAAGATGCCACTTGCAAGTGGGATGTCACCTAATGCCCATGTGTGGGATGTCCATTTGGGTAGATGGGGCTGAGAAATGGGCTAAATCCCAAAGCTGGGTGCCCAAAAGGCAGGCACTTGCTGCAGCTCTTGTGAAGGCACAGCCTAGCACAACCTCTGTATGCATGTTCCTGCTCAGCCTGGCACTTCATCCAGCCTTAATAGGAAACACGTGCCCTTGGTGAGCACCAGCAGGACATGAGAACCTTCATAGCTGGAGCCAAGAGCCTGATTCAAGCTTTTGACCCTGCAGCACAGCCTGAAGCAGCGAGAGGTGGAAATGTCACCTTCATTTTCCAAAGCCATTTGCATTTTCCTGGGCTGGCAGCATATCTGAGGGCTCCAGGAGGCCCTGGCTTGAGAAGGGGGAAGTGAAAAAAGGCAAGTGGAGTATTTCAAGCATCTGGCCCAGCAGCAGGTTGGAACTGGATGACCATGGCATGACCAGCTGTGGCAGTGGGGTTGTAACTAGATGATCTTTAAGGTCATCCCTTCCAATTCAAGCCATTCTGTGATACTGTGATCCTACCTGGAGTGATGTCCAATGTGCAGGTGCACCCCCAGAATCCCAGCTCACATGTTGGAACTTAGGAGTTAGAGGTTGGAGCTGGATGACCATGGCATGACCAGCTGTGGCAGTGGGGTTGTAACTAGATGATCTTTAAGGTCAACCCAGGCTATTCTGTGATCCTACCTGGAGTGATGCCCAATTTGCAGGTGCACCCTCAGCATCCCAGCTCACATGTTGGAACTTAGGAGTTAGAGGTTGGAGCTGGATGACCATGGCATGACCAGCCATGGCAGGGGGGTTGTAACTAGATGATCTTTAAGGTCATCCCTTTCAATCCAAGCCATTCTGTGGTCCTACCTGGAGTGATGCCCAGTTTGCAGGTGCACCTCCAGCATTCCAGTTGACATGTTGGCCATGGGGAGCTTCAGTTCCTCCTCCTGCATCATGTGGGAGTGCCCACCATCACAGCAAAGCCTGCCCATCCCTTGGAGAAAAACATCTCAGGGCACTGAAGGGCAGAGTCCACCCTGCAAGGAGCAAGCTTGGCCAAAGGCTGGGGGAAAGCCTTGCATGCCACCATGTGTGAACATTTGGAAAGCACTTCACCCTCCTGCCTGCAGCACTTGGCTTCTGCTGCTTGTGGAAGCAGGAGGCATCTGTCCTCCTGCTCATGTTCCCCCCCTCCAGGCACAGACAGCAGCCCACCCCTTGTCCCACCTCCTCCAGTCCAGTCGGCAGGTGCTCTTTGGAGGGAGAAAATAAGAGATGAAGGTATCAGCAGTGAAAGCAGCCACGTTCTCCAAATCCTCCTGCACAAAAGCCCTTTTGTTCCCCCGGGTGAATTCCAAGAGCTTTTTCTCCAGTTTTGATTCCAGCAAACTCCCACTGCAAGCAGACGGCCGAAGGAGTTTTGGAAAACAAAAGCAGCAACTAAACCAAAAGTCTCTCATTAAAAAAAAAAAAAAATCCCCACGAGGGTCTGGAGGCTCTTGACAAACAGCTTCCCTGGCCTGAAATTCCTGTGGATTTCCTAATTGGAGATAAGCAGAGGAGAAAACAGGCTCCAGGCTGTGGAGGCAGCAGAGCCAGCAGACCTTGGCAGAGGGAAAACATGGGTATGATTTATGGTGTCCTGGTGACTGGAAGCAGTGACTGCCCCTGCCCATTGCCTCCCTGGAGCCCTGCTGCTTGGATTTCTCATGGAGATGGGGATGAGGGGAGAGGCCATGAGGCTCCCAACATCCTCCATGGAGTCTCTGCCACCTTCATATCTTTGCCAGCTCCATGGGAGGATGCAGCTGCCTGAACACTGGAGATACAGTGAGGGATGAGACCTGCTCTAGCAGCCAGAGGAGCAGAAAACAAAATCCTTTTTGCCATTGTGTTGACCTCAATAAGATCTCACTGACCTTTCAGCTCTTGCAGCCTCCTGTTGGACAGCCATCAGTGGTTTGCAGGTTGTGAGGACATCTGAGATAGTGTGGTGGGAGCAGAGGAGCAGGAGTTATTTTTTTCTCTGTTCGTGATGAGGGAAGCTTTGGTGCACCCGTGAAATTGGGTTGATGGATGAAAAAGCCATTAGGCAAAGCAAAGGGAAGAGAAGGAAGAAGCTCTGATCCCTATAGGATTAGGTTAAAATTAGGTTGACTGGTGGAAAAACCATTAGGCAAAGCAAAGTGAAGAGAAAGAGGAAGCTTTGATCCCTATAGGATTCCCACCAGGCTGTTGGAGATGGGGTGTGTGTAGGCAAACTGTTGGAATTCTGTGTTTTATCTTTTTAAGTGCATACCTCCATGAGCATCTCTGGAGGACCCAGTATGTCCACAGCATGAGAGTGACAGGCAGACTCTCTTTGCCAGTTGCACCTGGGTTGGGGCAATCCCAAGCACAGATACAGGCTGGATGGAGAGTGGCTTGAGTGCAGCCACAAAGAGAAGGATTTGGGATGTCAGTGAATGAAAAACTCAACATGAGCTGCCAGTGTGTGCTTGGAGCCCAGAAGCCAACCCAGTCCTGGGCTGCATCAAGAGAAGTGTGACCAGCAGAGGTGATTTTGCCCCTCTACTTGGCTCTGGTGAGGCCCCACCTGGAGTTACTGTGTCCAGTTCTGAAGCCCTCAACACAAGAAGGACATTGAGCTGTGGGAGCAGCTCCAGAGGAGGACCACAAAGATGATCAAAGGGCTGGAGCACCTCCCTTCTGAGGACAGGATGAAGGAGTTGGGGTTGTCCAGCTTGGTGAAGAGAGGGCTCAGGGGGGACCTCATAGTAGCTTCTCAATACCTGAAGGGGGCACCAGAAAGGCAGGGGTAGGACTTTTTAATAGGATATGTGAACTAGGAGTAATGGATGCAAATTGGAAAAGGAGAGATTCAGGCTGGAGATAAGAAAGAAATTCTTTACAGTGAGGGTGGTGAGACACTGGAAGAGGTTGCCCAGAGAGGTTGCGGATGCCCCCTCAATCCCTGGAGATGTTTAAGGCCAGGCTGGTTGAAGCATTGAGCAACCTGGTGTGATAGGAAATGTCTCTGCCCATGGCAGGGGGTTTGGAACTAGATGATCTTGAAGGTCCCTTCCAACCCAAATCATTCTATGATTCTATGATTACATCCCTCTGTTCTCTCTGTTGACACAAACCAACCCAGCTGCCTGCAGCCCTCTCTCAGGATGCTTTTAGAGGAAAATGGATGGAGTGGAAGAGATTCACTCGCATCAGGAAATTACCTTCAGAATTGAATTACTGAAATACACAGGCTGTTGAAAGGCTGGCAAACAGGTTCTGATATTTGCAGAGTTTGGTGACATTTCTGTGTGTTTCTGCTCTGCAGGATCCAGAGATGAGCCTGCTGGAGTCCTTTTTGCTTTACCTTCTCCCAGTGTTTTGTTCTTTGTTTCTCCACCAGACTGTCAGAGCTAAAGCTTGCAGAGAATGAGAGGTGATGCGGAAATCACTGGGTCCAGGCTTGTTGATGGGCAAAGTAGTTAGTGGTTTGGGTATTTCCACCTGGTCAGCAAGGCTTGAGCTTCTCTTTGACAGCATCTGATCAGCCATTGCTTGCTGAAATGTGAGCTGGGACTGGACTATGGATAGGAGATGTCCTTTGCAGTTGAAGACCAAGTCTTGAAGTCATGAAGAGCTGTTTCCTGTTGGGTGTTTCTGGAGTATCTGGGACAAAAAGTAATTAATTTATTGGTTTTATAAGGCCACATGGCCTTTCCTACTGCAAAGTGGGGACAATCGTGGTTCAGTTCTGCAGAGCCCAGATGCCAGGTCCTTCTGGTTCCATGGAACACCAGGGAATTTTCATTTTGGGCAATCTTATTTAGTGGGAGGTGTCTCTGCCCATGGCAGGGGGGTTGGAACTACATAATCTTAAAGTTCTCTTCCAACCCAAACCATTCTATGATTTTAGGGATGCAAACTTTGCTCTTCTGCCTGAGTGCAGCTGATTGGAGAAAAACAGCTTGTTTGTCTTTCAATGCCTTTCAAGAAATCAGACAGAAAGTCTTTAGGAAAGAGAGAAATAGTAAATCAAACAATTTTATCTCTTAAAGAAGTGGGAGAAAGAGGCATTTCCCTCCTGTGAAACTTTACCAGCAAATGATATGCTAAAGAGTGTTGTTTCAAAGAGAGTGTTGCTCCATGGCTATTTAGCACAGCTTTAATAATAAATTGTGGTGGAGACAGAAGTGGTTAACATCCTTTGAAGGAAATGGGAGCTTTCTGTGGCGAGAATCCATTTACTTTGGATTATATCACAAAATGTTTTTGACTGCAGAGAAAAGTCTGGAGACTGGGGAATGGGATTTTCCTTCAGAAGGAAGATTGTTTGCAGTTAAATGTATGTGGGTAGTGAATTCCTGCCTTCCTTTTCTTAATTATTCTCTGTTATGCTTCCTGCCCTTTTTTTTGCTGCAAAACTTTCCTTTCTCAATATTGATATTTACTGCTGCCCTAATTGTGAGGGGCTGGTGACATTAATCTCTCTCTCTGCTCCATCAGTGCTGGTGGGAAAAGGTTAACAAGTGCTTTGGAAGTTTTATTTTTCTCCCCTCCCTCAGGAACTGTGTTGAAAGCCTTCACAGGGAAGTGTTTAATGTGTTTTCATTAAGTTGGGGTCTCTTTTTCCTACCAAGAAATCAGAGTTTTGGGGTTTTTTTTTTAAAGGTGGCAATTTCTCTAGCACCAGCCAGTTCAGTATTTACTATTGACTAAATGCTTTGCCAGAAGAAAGTGGATTTAAGCTTGTGTTTAAAGTTAACATTGAGCATCCATCTGGATCTGATGTGCTTGGGCAAAAAATGGTACCTGGAGCATCTCCTACAGCAGAGCTTGTATCTTCCAAAGGTTTTCCTAGGACGAATGAGAAAACTAGAAGGAAAAAGGTCAAAGAATCTCTGTGCAAACTGTAGAAATCCCTCTTTTTCCTGAGATTTTTACTTCCCTACAGACTAGCTTTTACCTCTTGGGGAAACTAAGAGCTATTCTTCAGTGATTCAGAGGGACTTTGCTTCTTTGACTTGGCCTTTTCTGTGCTAGATGGGAAGCTCTGTGAAGCAGAGAATTGACTTTTTTCTTTCTTTTTTCCTCCTGTGAATTTGGAGCACTGTAATTTTGAAAAAACAACAGCAAGTGTGGGCAGTGGTTTCCAATAAATGCTTTTCCTAGGAGGTATCAGTTGGGTTGTCACAACCTGTCCCATCCTGGAGTGAGAAAAGGAGCAAGTGTGATCCTGTCTTTTGGAGCAGCCAAGGAAAAAAAATAGATCTAAAATAAAAAAGAGAAAGGTTGGCAATCTGAGTTGACTAATTGCTTCAAAAAGATCATTTTCAGTTCTGGGTGCCAGCACTTTGATCTGTCACCCCCCCCAGCACTGAGATGCAGGCACCTACTGACAGGAGTGTGTCTCATGAGGGGAAAAAAAAACCTCTAACATGTAAATTTTGAAAGGGAATATTTGGAATAGAGACCAAAAGTCATGCTTGAAGGATATAAATTGTCAGGTTAAAAATGTTTAATGCTTAAATTAGATGCTTGTGCTGTTTTTTTTTTGGGGGGGGGGGTATTANCTACTGACAGGAGTGTGTCTCATGAGGGGAAAAAAAAACCTCTAACATGTAAATTTTGAAAGGGAATATTTGGAATAGAGACCAAAAGTCATGCTTGAAGGATATAAATTGTCAGGTTAAAAATGTTTAATGCTTAAATTAGATGCTTGTGCTTTTTTTTTTTTTTTCTGGGGGGGGGGTTTATTACTCAGCCAAACAGGCAGATGTTTACCTTAGGGTTTGGGTGACATGACTGATGTTTTCAGGTTATTTTATCCCTGAATTGGAAACCCCGTGCTGAAATGGGGCTGGATGTGTTTAGTCATCAAAAGGTTCTTGTGTTTCTCTAGTCTGCCTGGCTCTTGTGTCTGCCTGCTTGGACCCTCTTTCCAGGAGAGCCTGCATTTGAAGTGCTTCAGAGCTTGAGCTTCATCCAGCTCAGAAAAGCTTGGCTGGTCAATGTGAGCAAAACCAAATGTCTTTGAAGCTTGCAAACTCGAATTCTGCTTTATTTTTTTGCACAACTTTTAATGACAAGAGAGGTGAAACAGAATCAGGATCTGGGTCTGGACTTTCAGATTCAATTGTAAAAAGGTTTTTTCATCCCTCCAGGCTTCACAGTTATGTATCTGGAACTTTTAAAATCTAAGGAAGATTTTAAAGGGTCTGACATGGGTAGAGATGATGAAGGAGAAATACCTTTCCCTTTGCATTTTCACATTTGCCAGAGTTCTTTGCCTGGTTTCTGCACCCACTTGGCAGGCAGACCTTGCAGGTTGGAGCTGAACAAAGGCACTTTCTGTTTTGAACTCTCTGCCCTGAGCCTGCACCACCAGCCTGGCTGGGGCATTTATCTTAAATAAGGCCAACAAATATAGGCAAGCTGTGTTTTGCAAATTAAAAACAACAACAACAGCAACAAGAAGAAACCTTTCTTTTAATTCCACCTCTTTCTTCTTCTGCAGGCAAGAAGCGAAACCCTGGGCTGAAAATTCCTAAAGAAGCTTTTGAGCAACCACAGACGAGCTCCACGTAAGTCTGCAAACACTAAAGGAAAATAAAAAAAGCAAACCATGAGCCCCAGCTGCCTTCCAGCCATGGTCAGGTCATGGCCAGCACCCAGAGCTCATGCCTGTGTGTCTTGGGATAAGATGAAGGACATGAGGAGTAGGGACAAAACACCTTGGATAATGCTGGCATCATTAGGGAGGTCAATAATTTAACAGATCTTACATTTCTCTTGTACCCTCAGCTACATACAGCCCATCCCTGCCCATGGTACATCTTCATGATGTGCCCACAGAATGGGAAAAAGCAAAATAAGCTCCTGATTTTAACCAGTGTGGCTTTTCTGCCACCCAATTTGAATAGCATGCATTCAATCAAGGCATAAAAGTGCATCCCCTTCCCTAAAAAGTTGGTGTTGCAAGAGAAATCCTCATGATTTTAAGGCAAATTGTGCAGCTCCAGCCTGCTTTGGCTTTCTTGGCTTCCTTGAGGACTGACTTTTATTGGGCTGTTTTAACCTGTGCTGTATGACTTGGGTAATCATTCACAGGGGTTTGAGAACTTTATGCACCTTCAATCTGTTCTTCATCCAGGCTGGTTGAAGTTTGGTGCTTGCCACCTGGCTTGCCATGAAGCTCTCTGGGTTCCTGCATGGGGAAGCTGGATGAGAGAAATGCCAATTCCAGAAGCTTCTTTTCTGTCCCCTTTTTGGGATGACTTTGTGGATTTTGGCTGTATCTATTGACCCTGCAAAGCCAGGAGGCTGGTTAGGCTGCTCAGGGATGTGAGGACTGGCAAAAGGGGTGGCCTGGGGGGACCTTTTCTTTCCTCATTGAGGGAAAATTGATCTTTGCAAAGAACATTTCACATCTTTTCCCTTCTCTCTCTTTCCTTCAGGCCACCCAGAGATCTAGACTCCAAAGCCTGCATCTCTATTGGCGAGGAGGTAAGATGAGCAGTGACAGTGAGGAGAAGACCTTTGAGGCCAGGTGACCAGCCTGGGCTGGCTGCTGTGGTGCTGGCTGCTTGTCCAAGTGAGCTGCCCCCACAAAAAAGGGCAAATTAATAAGTTTAGCCCATTCTGTTTGAAACTGAAGGCAGCTGATGGATTAAAAAAGCTGAGAAGAGCTAGCCTGGGAGTTTGTGTGATCCCTGACAGCCACCAGAGATGATCAGCATCTGGTGTTTGTGCTTTTCCAACACAGGAGCAATGGCGCTGTGGCCAGCTGCAGGTTGTCACCATTCTGCAGCACATGCCCCCAAATGCTCACTCTTTGCACCTCATGACACCTAGGTCTCCCTTCACATTTTCCACCTTGGAAATGTCTACCTTGCCTCAATAAGGTCCAGCTGATTCTCTGGAAATAAGGATTATAAACCAAGTGGATTGATAACAGCAGATTTCTATGGGAGAAGCCACGGTGGCATTTTCCATCCCAGCCCTTGGAGGACCGAGAACCTGGAAGTTGCTGGTGGCTGGGAGGGATACTGAGGTGACTGAAGGGACAGGAATGCCATTATGGGGCACATCCTCATCAGAACTCTGCTAATTACTGCACAGCCCCTGTGGACCAGAATTTTGCTTCAAGCCTCATAGAATGGTTTGGG
>VZTY01006266.1:0-42645 GCA_013400935.1 Turnix velox | reverse complement strand
CCCAGTTGGGGAGTAAGTATAATGCTTTTATACTTGTCAAAGCAGCAGCTGTGAACTACTTCTGAGTCAAAAGGTCAACAAACAACTGGGGAGTCAAAGTCCATCTTCAGCAAAGGGATACCTTCAAATTCAGAGGGTTAGTCATGAGCCAACCACATAAGGAATAGCACAGCTATTACAAATTCCCAGGTAGGGGAATTCCCAGGTAGGTCCTACTTCTCTCACACTACCCTGCCAGTTAGGCATTTGCATCCTTTTGTTTTTCTCTTCTCTAAAACTTCAAGATCTCTCTCAGCTTCAGAACCTCCCTGAGAGTATACCCACAAATACTGCTTCCTCCTCTTGAGGAGGAACTTGCTGTTGCACCTGTCCCTGCACAGAGCAGAGTCAGGTCCACAGATTGATTGTCTCTAGCAACCATGACATGCTGCCAACATTCCTCCCCTCTCCTCCACACATGCATGCTTACCCTTTCCCTGATAATCACACGCTCCAGTAAACATTGGGGCACACTTCTAGCTCTTGCAGCCAAATTCACACCTCCTAGCTCTGCCCCATCTTCTTTTTAGGTAGGTGCAACCTCACACTGCTTGTGCTGGCAGCTGCCTAGTAGCTAGTGAGCCACAAAGAGGAGAGGATGTCATGTGTGTGGCTTGAGCACACAACCGGTCATTGCAGCTGGGTAGGTCCTGCTTAGCAGCAATAGCAGGAGACTAAAATGGTGAAAAAGGGGAATTTCTGTTACACACCAGAAATCTGTCAGAGGAGTCCTCTATCCGAGCTGAAAAACACCTGCTAGACATGGTAATTGAGCTTCATTCATCATTTCCCCTTCTAAGTACCCAGTGGAGCTCATAGATCTCCTTCCAGATGTGATTGCAGCTCTGCTGTCCTGAGGTATGAGCAGAGGCGGTAGAAGCTGATCACACAGGATGTGGTTCAAATGGTGCTGCAGACATCACCCTCTTCAAGTTCAAGACCTCATTTCAAACCCTACCAAATGCAGACAGACGTCATTATTGTCTATAAATATGTAAAGGGTGAGTTCCAGGAGGATGGAGCCAGGCTCTTCTTAGTGACCTCCAATGATAAGACACAGGGCAATGGGTGCAAGCTGGAACACAGGAGGTTCCACAGAAAAATAAGAAAAAAACTTTTTCACTGTGGGTGGAACAGGCTGCCCAGAGAGGGTGTGGAGGCTACTTCTCTGGAGGCATTCAAAGCCCACCTGGGTGCCTTCCTGTGTGGCCTGGTCTAAGTGTTCCTGTTCCATCAGGGGGATTGGACAAGATGATCTCTTGAGGTCCCTTCCAATCCCTGATAGGCTGCGATTCTATGAGAAGATTCACAGGGCAAGCAAGTCAGCCCCCATCCTGCAGGGAGTCAGGGTCACTTCAGAGTGTCTAGTGAGTAAGCCTCTACAGCACCACTCCTTACCACAAAAGGTCTGAGAACAAGTTCTTTCCCAAATGCTTAATGAGACCCACAGAAGCAAATAATGAATGTTAGATGGGAGCCAGGGTGATTAGATGGAGTCCTATAAGAAAGCTGTGGGGAGAGACTGTTTGACAGGGCATGTAGTGACAGGACATGGGGCAACATTTTTAAACTAGAGCAGGGCAGGTTTAGATTGAACATTAGGAAGAAGTTCTTCACCATGAGGGTGGTGAGGCACTGGAATAGGGTTGTCCAGAGAGGTAGTGGAGGCCCTTTCCCTGAAGGCTTTCAGGGCCAGGCTTGATGAGGCTCTGAGCAATCTGATCTAGTGCAAGATGCCCCTTGTCACTGCGAGGGGGTCAGACTAGATGACCTTTGAAGGTCCCTTCCAGCATACTGTGTTCTATGACTCTATGATAAGATATACAGACTGCTGCCAAAAGAACAGGTTAAACAAAATTGCTAGTATTACAAAATAATTATAAAATAAATTTGCAGTACTTTTTAAAATTGTCACTTATATCAGAAGTAGAATTTGAAGACCGTGATCATGCTTTAGCAATTATTTGCATCAGTAAAAATGCATTTATATGAATTCTGGCAAAGCATTGGCAGGAATTCAAAGGGGATTAGGATCAGGAGCTTTATAGGACTCATCTTTATCAACTGTTTTGAACAAAGGTGCTGAAAAGTCAGAACAAATAGAACCTTGCTTAACACAGGAGGGAAAATATTAAAAGGAGAATGGGGGCAGGAGAGCAAGCAGCCTTCAATAAAAATGTAAATTAAACATCAAACCCTGTTTAAATTGTTTTTCCATTAATTTCCTGAGCATTTCCTTAATTCATTTTCTTACTAGTTAGGAATCAACACCTTCTGATCCATTACTGCATCTCTACTAAACTCCATTACCATCCAGCATTCCACTGCCAAGCACCTTTGTTCCCTTGGAGTAGAATTTAATTTCAGGCTTGTTAGACACTGAAGCACAAAATCAGAAGCCAGGCTGTGGGGAGAGGCTTGGGGAAGCTGAGCAGGGTGGGAAGTCAGGAGCCTCCATTTTACCCTTCCCAAGCCATAAAGAAGCAGTTTGCTCCAACCCAGCCTTATCATCTCTTGCCTTCAGTCCAACAGAAGCTCCTTGCTAAGGCTCCCTGTCACTCTTTCACTCAGGTCAGCTCCAAGTGTGGGCTTTTGCCTGATTCTGAGTGTTTTCATATTACTTTGGTTGCTTTTTTGACATCTTCTCCCCTTTTCTGCCCCATGCCATCCACAGTTTCTTGCAGATGGGAAGCCTCCTTCTCCCCTCTCTAGTTAGTGTCCCCAAGAAAGGTAGGAACCCCCACAAGGACACTAAATCAAGGCTTACTCAAGCATGTACACAGCATGATACGGGGCTTTGCAATAAGCCCATTATTCCCTTTCCAGGCTGATGACAGAGCTATTTGGATGGACTGCAGCAGTGGCTCCTTGGGGTGAGAAAACCAAGGAGCCTGGTGACATGTAAGCTGGACAAGTGGTTTAGGCTGCTCTGGTGTACCAACTACTAAGGAAAGAAAGAGGAAGTTTAACAAGGGCATTCCATTTGGCAGGAATGTGATTATTAGTAGAAGAGGGCTCTTGGGGTCACGACTCTTCCACAGCTTCAGAGAAAGTGATTATTTTCTGCTTCCTGTACAAAACTGAACTACAAATCATTGTTCATAATGCTTCAGAGGTTCAGCTGGTGGACAAGAAGCAACAACCTTATCCTCCGATAACAAGAGCAAGTTTGGTGGCTGAGGTATTTGTAATGATTCAGTGTTTTAGGAGCAGTTCACCATCTTAATGTTATCAGTTTTCCTTGAGAGGCAAAGAACTGTTAGATCAGCTTTTGCATCAGATACCAGACCTTCTAAAATTTCACTGGAAAAATGTGTTGAAGCCCTAGTCCACTTGACCAGCCCATCCATCCATCCATCCATCCATCCATCCATCCATCCATCCATCCATCCATCCATCCATCCCAGCTCATCCAGGCATCCACAGCAGGCAGATGTTTGCTTGGTAGCAAGTTGGCACTGTAGGCTACATTCAGTGAATGAGATGAAATTAGGAGGAATGAACATTACTCTTCACAGAGGAAAATTGCTTGCAAGACAATGATGTGAGATGTTATGAGTGCTTCAGGCTCATAGACACTAGATGCAAAGCAGGCCTGATCCCCAAATGAACATTCCTATTCACCAGGGAGGCTGGATGGCAGAGCATCCTCAGAATGTCAGAAAAAGTAATTATCACCAGAATCAAGAAAATTTGAGAAGCTGGAGCCAAAATAGAAAAACATTCTGTAACCACCCCCTGGGATACAGGCAGCCTGAACATTGTGCCCTATCAAGTCTAAGACTTGTACCTCACTATTGGAGTCTTTTGTCTTGATTTTTGAGCACAGGTCACGTTAAAAGAAAGCTGTTCTGAGCAATCCCTTTGACACCAAGGGCTGACTTTGACCTGACCTGGACTTTAGAGCTTTTGAATATTCATGCAAATGTTCAAGTTGACTTTTGGAACCAATGAACTGAGATGGAAAAATATATTTCTATGTCACTTTAGTAATGGGTCTTTAATGAATTTGAGCATATAGACAATATATAAAGCTGAAGCAACTTTTCTCTAAACATTCTGTGATTTAAGTTTCCCCAGAAATGTTCAATAAATAAATAAAAATCCTACTCTATTAAATCACTGTAAGTTATATTATCTCTACAAATTTTGAATGAAGGCTAATCCAATTTTCCCCACTGTTTTATCAAAAGCTTTTGCTACCTCTTTAGTCTTAATCTGGCCAATCTAAGGTCAACTATGAAATTTATAAATTCTTTTGATATAGAAGGCAATACTTAGTAAGGAAAGTGCAATACATTCACTTTTTATCTTCAACAGACATGAAAACGTGCTCTCAACCATACAGAAATACAGCAGTTTGATAAAGCCTGCATTATGAAAACAAACTCATCACTCTATTTGTCAAGAGAAACATTTAATACTGTGATTGCTGAAATGCATGCTGATGCAGCCTAAAGACTGGTTAGGACTAACAGAACTGAAAAGGAGAAGTTCCTCATGATTGCCTTAAAAAAAAGGAATCCATTTTGGTCTTCTTTTCAAAGCCCTGGTCAGATCTAGCATGTCCCAGTTTTCTGACCTAGAAACCTCTGCATCATAAACTGGAAAAGTTCTCATTTTCTGCTGTTTGCTGAAGATACCTCTAAATTTCGGACAGCCTAAAGAATAAGAGGAGATGGAGCTGTTATAAATTTCCCAAGCAGGGTATTAAATCTCACAGCAAAGTAATACTGCCTGTTGTTACCCAAAGTAAATACATACATAAACAGAGTGACAAAGGAGATGTTCTGGCCCAGTTTTTCCATTTTCCCCTTTCCTTTCCCCTTTCCTCTTTTCTTATCCCCTTTCTTTTCCCCTTTCCTTTCCCTACAGTGAGACTCCCTACTTTTAACTCTGGAGCCTCCAAAACCAGGGTTTTCTGAAGCACTTGCTGTCTTTCAAAGTCAACAGCAAATTTGTTATCCCTGATTTCAGCAGGAGCATTTAGCTTAGAAGACACACTTAGAAAACCCTGCTAAAAAATGAGCAAGCTATTGCCAGACATCATCATTGCCTCCCTCTGTAAACGTGCCTGCCTGTGCTTATCTCGGATACTTCACCAAGTTCAGCTGGATTAGTTAAATGTTAAGTTCATGAGAGACTTCCAGACTAGTTTATGCAACCAAACCTTTGTCCTTTTCAGCTGTATCACCTGTTCTCATACAAGGCTGGATTTGTAAGCTGTGTATTTAAAAGAAGCATGTTGTTTCTCTTCCCAGCCACGCATCTCTTTTGGATCTTGGATACACCGTGCAGATTTTCATTTAATTTTGCCTTTTGGATAACTTAGAAAAGATGAAAAGCAGCGTTTTTCTGCCAGTAGCCCCAGAACTGGGGAGGCTTGCTGAGGACCTGGGCAATGGTGTGTCGCAGCCGACCTCTAGTGGAAGTACCACAGCTTGAAGAGACTACAAACAAGGTCAGGAAAACTCGAGAAAATTGCTCAAAAAGCATGAGAGCTGGAAGAGATAAGGTATGGGCTTAGGATCATGATGCTCAAAATACAAATGTCAGCAATTACTACAGCTTAGTGAGAATGAGATAGACCTTTCTGCTGCTTCCTTTTAAGCGTAAAAACTCTCACAATCTCATTTTTCCATGATGTAAGATGCTAACTAATAATAAATGGAACTTTCTCCATACTTTAAAAAACACTGAGGTTTTTTTTTATATTGAGACATTTCAGTTACAAGGGAAAAGAGCTCCATCTTATGAGTGGTCTCTCAGCTGAGATCTCTAAGGTTGTAATCAATGTCAAAGTGAGAAAGCAGAAGCTAGAGATGAGGTCAGTGCTGTCAAGTGCCCCTGCTTTAAATTCACATAATCCCTTTTTCTTGTCCCAAATGAGAAACATGCCAGAGAATGGACTGTGGCAGAAGGGTGGAACCCACATCTTACAGACTTCTTTTAGTTTTTCTTTTAAGAAAAGGCCTTTCACTGGATGCTGCAGAACTAAAAGGCGTTGCAGGAAGGGTACTTCCATGGTCCTTGGAGAAGTGCCTAACTTCTAGCATGGCCAGGATGCCAATTAGAAATCCTACTGCCTGTACAGGATCCTGGCTCAGGGGTGTACAACATTCTTTTCACACACTCACCTCCCAAATCTTCACATGCCACAAGAACTTTAAGTATGTTACTATTTCAGGGTTATCACTCCTCCAGTATCTGGATCTGACATGATGCTGCCATTGCAAACTTCAAAAACAAGAGTGTAATGGGAATGGCTGAGTGTTGAGCAACACAGCACCCATTTTTAGAAGAACTGAAATGTTTTCTCCTCATTTCAGGCTCACTCAATGCTTGGAAGGATACCAGCATGCCTTCATCCTCAAAATGCCAAAACCACTGTGTTCCTGTAAGTTCTGTCATACTTTTTCCCCTTTTTTCATCACTTTGACAGGTGTGTTTAACACTAGGGACTTGTTTGGTTGGCTCATTGGTGTTACTTTTAGGCCAAGTTATAATAAACTTCAGCCCTTTTTCTGCTACTACTTCTGCAAAGGTTTTTGAAAGTCAGCTGATTTTCCTCTTCCCTAACACTGGTGGGTACTGCCTATAAGCACAAATACTCTAGTAGCAGGCTGCTAAAGTTCAGCAAAACTCTTGAGGTTTAGTGGAAATACATCTAATCTAATTTGTTATCTCAGCAATAAAGGGCCATCTGCATTCTCTATTCCGTGCTTTACTTCAGCTTTGGTTTTAATGTCATGTTTAATCATTCTGTTTTTTCATCTATGATCTAGACAGCAGATGAATGAAGCTTATGATAGTAATAGGATACTGTTCTGCAAATATTAGATAACTAGATATCAAAGATCAAAATTAGCTAGACCACTTCTGGGTTGCTTTTTAATACCAACAAAGGTATCTGGTGAATTCTATGGTACATTAGGGGTAGGACATTTTAATAAGATATGTGATGGGAGGACTAGAAATAATGGATGGAAATTGGAAGGCTAAGAAAAGAAATTCTTTTTGGTGAGGATGGTGAAACACTGGAACAGGTTGCCCAGAGAGATTGTGGATGTCCCCTCTCTGGAGGTGTTTAAGGACAGGCTGGACAAGGCACTGAGCAGCCTGATCTAGTGGGAGGTGTCCCTACCTATGGCAGGGGGGTTGGAACTCAGTGTTCTTTGAGGTCCCTTCCAACCCAAACTATTCTATGATTCTATGATTGGGAGTTTTGTGCTCTTGTCTGTGCATTGTTAGCTCACTGTACTCGAAATCATGGATCATCCCTCCCTTTCCCATCCTGTTCACGTGAGAGGAAGGTGGGCTGCTCAAGGGGCTCCATTTGGAGAGAAGAGTTTAACCCCTGTATCACTGATTCTTAATATCTGTGGCAGTGTACTTCTGAGGCAGGGCTGCCACGGGACTCTCTCACAGTAGAGAACTTCTTTCTTATATCCAGCCTAAATCTCCCCTCTTCCAATTAGCATCCATTACTCCTAGTCCTGCCATCCTGGACCCTATTAAAAAGTCCTACCCCGGCCTATGAGGCCTATGAGAAGGCTACTATGAGGTCCCCCATGAGCCTTCTCCAGGCTGAACAACCTCAACTTCTTCAGCCTGTCCTCATAAGGGAGGTGCTCCAGCCCTCAGATCATGTTTGTGGCCCTCCTCTAGTCCTGCTCCAACAGCTCTATGTCCTTAGGATTATCTGTAGGATTTATGGTTTTAAAGGAAAGCTTCTAATTTCTCACCATTTATTCTTAAAACTCTTGAACATGGAAAAATTTCAATATTAATATGAATTCTTGACAAAAGCATTTACTAATGTGTCCTAGTTGTCTTGGATGTCAGGATATTTCTGGTCAGCCTCATTTGTTCTGTGGTAAATGGGCAGATGCTGGAGAATCTAGGGATAAAAACAGATCTATTGTTATTCACTCACTTAGAAAGCATACAAACTGTTCAGCTGCAAATTGAGTAACAGAACACAAAACAGAATAAACAAATCATAGCTATCCATTGTGTATAATTACAGAAATTTATTCACTGTCAGGGACTTGCAGCACTTTCACAATAAAGTCATTAAAGAAATAAGATAAAAGAGCTATTCAGATTTGTCTCCAAAAAGTGACACTTAAACAAATTCTCCCCAAGTCTAGATTATTCATTGGCATGACTCAGAGCCTTGGTTGTGTCCTGCTCTATTAAAAACATCATCACAGTAATAATACAGACAAAAAAGTCTCTTCAAACTTTCTCTGTCTCATCTTGGATCTCCTCAAATCCAGCAACCCATCATTATCTAGGCTGCACCCAGGGAGCTCATTATTCCACTACCTAAATTCAGCTTTGTCATTGCAGTATTTTCTTTCCAGTAAACCAAATCTTCTAAAAGAACTGAAAGTCATAAGTACACAGTACAAATTCCTTTTACACTGAATTTGATCTTTCTCAGTTTGCTTTTCTTTTCCAAGGCCTGAATGTTTCATAATCATATTTCACTGTTCAAGAAAATGCTTCATCTCACCTGAAGAAAATGGAGAATGCCCTTTAGAGAGTGTAAGTGACACACTAACCATGGGGTATAAATCATCAGATCTTCCTGTGTCATTATATTCATGGGATTTTTTCTTCCCTGTCAGGAGACTTTCCCTTGCCACCTGAAAGCCTTGCAGTGACATAAGAAGGACATTGATCTGTTGGAGGGGGTCCAGAGGAGGCCACAAAGATGATGAGAGGGCTGGAGCACCTCTCTTCTGAGAACAGGCTGAAAGAGTTGTGGTTGTTAAGCCTGGAGAAAAGAACGCTCAGGGGGGACCTCATAGATGCTTCTCGATACCTGAAGGAGGCAACATAAAGGCTGAGGTAGGACTTTTTAATAGGATATGTGATGGCAGGACTAGGAGTAATGGATCCAAATTGGAAGAGGGTAGATTTAGGCTGGAGATAAGAAAGAAGTTCTTTCCTGTGAGGGTGGTGGGACAGGGGAAGAGGTTGCCCAGAGAGGTTGTGGATACCCCCTCAATCCCTTGAAGTGTTAAAGGTCAGGCTGGATGAGGTATTGAGCAACCTGGTCTAGTGGAAGTTGTCCCTGCCCATGGCATGGGAGGTGGAACTAGATGATCTTTTCAATGGATGACTCATCAAACTATTTTATGATTCTCTGATTCTATAACTAATTCACTTTTGTTTATAAAACAGACACTGCTATTTTTGCCTTTCTGCATCTTCTTGTATCAACCCGAGGCCATAACTATTCCACTGCATAAGGAATTCTAGTTTGAGAGCAATTTTTAAGGTGTATTTCCTCTCTACATGATTACAAATGTATTTGTATTCAAATACAAATACAAATGGTCAATACAAATGTATTTCCAACCCAATGAGGAAAAGGGCATCTCAGTAAAAAGAAAGAATTTCTCTGAGCAGCTTGTACTGACCATGAGCAGACAGCTGACAGTGAGTGGCCAAAGACAAATGCCAGAGACCCTTAAGGTTAATAGCTTTTTATTTCAGTGGAAACAAAATCCATTGCTAACACTTTACTCTTCCTGAGAAGCTACTGTGCTAGATAAATATATATGTGTGTGCTATATTCCAGGTTTTGGCTCTTACCTGATAGGATAATGTTGCTCAATAACTGCTGTGTATACAAAATCTCTTCCATCTCAGCATGTGCAAATATTTGCTCTGGACTAGCCAAGTAATTCTCTCTGTAAAAAAACTTCAATAAAAGCAGAATTAACCAACAAACCATACATTTGTTTAATAACAGCAGTTTAAGGAAACTTAAGCAAAGCTTAGATCATCAAAACAATTGCTAATCAGTCACCAAAGACTGTGGTGCTGCTATATTTATCTATGAAGAATATATTTACCTTCCTAAGTTTTCCCAGTGGATGTATTATAGTGGGAATGAAAAAAAGAATAATTAAAAAAAAAGAATTAAAAAGAAAGAATCAAAAAAAGAATTAAAAAGAATTTTTAAAAGCATTTTAAAAGCATTAAAAAAGAATAAAAATNAAAAAGAATAAATTAAAAAAAAGAGTTAATACAAGGAAAATTACAGAATTCAGTCCACTGTACCTAGAAATTCGAATTCCACTTTAAAAAATTAAAATAAAAATAACTCTACAACACAGGTGAACTAGAACAGCACAAAAGCACCAAGCAGGGAACTGGAAGATCCAGTTGTCTCAGCCCATCTAACCTGGCTTGGATTTCTACCCTTTAAAGAAATAGAAGAGGAAATTTTCACATCTTGCAAGGAAACTGCCAGCACTGACAGTTTCGCGACCATTTTCAGGGAAGAGTTTTTATTTTCACATGTGCACAGTGCAGCCTGCTGGACCAAAGGAAAGAAAGCTCCTGGCTCTTCCCAGCAGCCAGGAGTCCCAGTGAAGGCGAGTTGGCTGCTGTGTGCCCCATTCTCCAGCAGCTCTCCAACTCCCTCTGCATGGCAACAGCCTGAATAACAAGAGGTTTTTCCTCTGCCAGCTGTAACAGAAGCCCATGGCGAATAGATCTCTTTTTCAAGGTATTAAGAAAAATCAAACCACAACAAAACAATAGTCTCTGCATTTAATTGTGAGCCTTGTAAACGAAGGTTGCAAAGCCAGGTCCACATGTCAGGAGGATGGAGCCAGGCCTCCAATGATAGGACACAGGGCAATGGGTACAAGCTGGAACACGGGAAGTTCCACACAAATGTAAGAAAAAACTTCTTCACAGTGAGAGTGACAGAACACTGGAACAGGCTGCCCAGAGAGGTTGTGGAGTCTCCTTCTCCAAAGGCATTCAAAACCTGCCAGGACACATTCCTGTGTGACATGGTCAAGGTGTTCCTGCTCTGGCAAAGGGATTGGACTAGATGATCTGCTGAGATCCCTTCCAATCCCTGATATTCTGAGATTCTGTGATTCTGCCCCCTCTATGGAAGTGTTTAAGGCCAGGCTGGAAGAGGCACTGAGCAACCTGATGTAGCGGGAGGTGTCCCATGGCAGGGGGGTTGGAACTAGATGATCTTTAAGGTCCCTTCCAACCCAAACCATTCTATAGTTCTATGATTCTATGGAAAGAAAGGTTATGCTGTTTCACTAGTGCACAAACAGAATTATGACTCTCCCTATTCTGTCTTTACAGGCCCAGATTCCAGAAAACATACCATTTTCTCTGATTTTCATTTTCAGTTACTACTCAGTAAAAATAAATTAGATTTTATTTAAAGCCAGTGTATATTGTAGCTACCTGTAAGCCTTTCTTTATTTCTTTCCATAAATAAAGGCAATACATCCTTTGGAACTGGAACAGAACAAAAGTGGGGAAAAAAAAAGCTTATCATGATGTTCCATTCCAGCTGGTACAAACCAATCATTTTTCAAGCATAGCATAATTCAGATGGTGGAGTTAACAGAAAGCAAATTTTATGGCATGAAAACTCTTTATTAACTGAACAGAATTTTTTGGCAAACTGTTTTCTTCCACCTCCATTTTTCAGTCAGTGCCTTCAAAAAGTCTATCTGGATGCTCATCAGTTCAATGGGTACATATTTCAACCCACAACTATGCATTGGAGCTCCTTGGCAAGGATCCTTAACAATGTAGACAACTTCCCTCCCACATCACAGAAGGGGGGGAGAGAGGGAGGGAGGTGAGAAAACCTCTGAAAGAGAACTAAATTTTGATTCTCATGCATCCATATACTTAGAGCAAGCATACATTAAGATTTAAATTTAACTAAATAAAATTAATGCAGGCAAATTAAATACATAGGTGAAAACTGGACTATTAAAGAAAAAAGAAAGATTCCTGAGTCTTGTCCAATCATCCAATTGTTCCAATTGGAACAATTTAGAGTCCCAAAGTAGTAGGAATGTGCCCTAAGGCAGAAAAAGGTAAATCTGTTTCTTATCTGTCTATCCTCTTCTTAAGGAGCTCTTACTCAGGACAATCACAAACCTCCTGGCTTAGATATCAGTGATGAATTACTACAATCATTGGAAAGTTTTAATTTTAGCCTGTTATTTCCTGTGATATTCATGTTAAATTGGTTTATTTCCTTCATCTTTAGAGCAATCTTCCTTGTGTCTGAAGACTTATAACCTAGAGAAAATGGAGATGTAAGTCCAGCTCCTTTCCTTTTTGTCTCAAGTGTTCTAGTCAAGTGTTCCTGACCTCTGTTTTCCTCCAAATATTCTCTGGATGGTCTAAACTTTCCAATAAGGATAATGCCAAACCTGGGTATGTTGCCATAGCTTGAATCTTCAGTTCAGGCAAGCTGAGGAAAACAGAAAATCCATCATCAGAAGTAAGAGCATATGTTTTATTATCTCCCCATTTCCTTGTTGGGTTTTTTTTTTTCTGCTATAAAATCATCATGAGTTTGCATGGTATTCTTATTCTGGAAATGTCTTTTGGTCCACATAAACATCTGCACTTAGTTACATTAGCCAGCATCCAAATCCCAGTGAGATCCAGCCTTGATTATTTTGCTAAGAGTGTTTTTGCCAGCTCCTATTCCCAGAACACACTGGATTTATAGCTATGTCCAACCTCCAGCTTTGCTGGTTAGAGGAGTGCAACACACATGCTCCAACTGAATGTCTTTTGTACCAGGACAAAGTCTTTCCAGCAGGCTTAAGTAAGAAGCCATTAATTTGTGCTAGCATATTTTATTAGCAGCAGGAAAGTGAGCTATTGTTGGATACATTCTGATGGCCTGTATTTTTAATTATACTGTTTGACCTACATCTTCTCTCCAATTTCCTTCATGTCCAGGCATAAAATACGACCCTGGATTTGAATACTAACAAAACCTGTTGTGTCAATTTTGCATAACTCAGTGTAAAAGAACCCAGATTTTGAGTAAATAAGCCAATTAGTCTTCTTTTTTTTTTCCTGTGTGTATTTGTCTGCTGTCCTTTACAGCTAGATTCAAAGCAATCACTAACAAAAAAAAATAAATACAGTTTTGTCTGAGAAGACAAACAAAACCATGCGAGATATAAATCAAAACAAGGGTCTGTTAAAGAGTAGAGCAAGCACTTATTCAGCCAAAACATATTGTTCTTGTGAAGAAGCCTGATCTGACCACTGTGCTTTCTCCAAACGTACATTTATGGAGTTCAAGGCCAGAACTTTTTGGAGATGTGAAGCATTTGGATCCCAACAATGTTCACTGTGATCTGCCTGCCCAGTTCTTGCAGAGCTGAACCTTGCCAGCATCTGTGCACAAGGCTAACTTCACAAGGCAGTGTCTACAGAATTAGCCAGCTCTGCAGATTTATTTAAAGAATTGTCTTATGTGATTGACAGGAGACTCAAACTTGTGAATATGCTAATCAAGAGAGGCATAAGCTGATCTCCTACCCTACACACCCCCCACCTTCCAGAGATACAATCTGGAAAAAGGTCTTCATGTAAGAAGAGTTGTTTGGTATATACTTCTTGTGAAAAGGACTTGGAGATACTGGTGGATAAAAAGATGAAAAGGAGTCAATAATGTCCATCCACAGCCCAGAAGGATAGCCACAGCTTGGGCTGTATCAGAAGAGCCTTGGATAGCAGGTTGAGAGAGAGGTTGAGAGGTGATTCTTCCCCTCTATTCTGCTCTTGTGAGGCCCCATCTGGAGTAGTGTGTCCAGCTGTGGTGCCAGCAGTGGAAGAAGAACATGGACCTGTCTGAGATGGTCCAGAGGAGTGCCACAAGGATGATCAGGGTGCTGGAGCACCTCTTCTATGAGAACAGCCTGAGAAACTTGGGGTTGTTCAGACTGGGGAAGAGAAGGCTCTGGAGAGATCTCAAAGGGACCTACCAGGTAACTGAAGGGGGTCTATAAGAAAGCTGGAGAAGGACTGTTTGAGAGGGCGTGTAGGTACAGGACATGGGGCAGTGGATTAGACATTAGGAGAATTTATTCACTATGAAGGAGGTGAGGCACTGGAGCAGGTTGCCCAGAGAGGTGTTGGAGGTCCTGTCCCTGAAGGCTTTCAAGGCCAGGCTTGATGAGGCTCTGGGAAACCTGATCTAGTGCAAGATGTCCCTGCTCACTGCAGGGAGGTCAGACTAGATGACCTTTGAAGGTCCCTTCCAACTCAACAGTGTCTATGATTCCTTTTAATCTAATTTGACTCTGTCAGCCCATGCTGAAGTGCATCTGTTTTGCTTTAGTTTGTGAAAATATATACACTAGAGAAATAAAAGCTCCAGGAAAAAAAAAAAGGCAGCACAAAAGAATTATTAAAATATAATGAAATCTTCTGAATCACAGTACAAGCGATACACAAGTCAACTGATGTCAGCTCACGTACCATCTATTCATATTTTCCCCACTCAAATCCCAGCTCTATCCTGGAAGACTAAGGCAGCTTTTTCAGCTCCCTGTCCAGTTCCAAAGCAGGCAGAGAAGTCTGCCAGGAGGTTTGGCTTCAGCAGTTGTCCCTTTTCCTCCAACCATTCACCCCACAGAAAGGCAAACACAGCAGCTTTACTCTGGGACTGGGCAGCCCCTGGTAGCACGTGCATTTTGAAGATACACTAAAAAATTCTTCCATCACTTAAGCAATGACCTGTACTATACCTGGTTGACTGAGCCAAACCTGCTGTCCTCCATTGTAGCCCCTTGTCCAAGAGAGGACCTGGAACCCTCTTTCTCCAGCACCAAAGTGGCCTCTTTCAGTTTCTAGTCAACAAAAAATATTAGATCAAACCACAAAGGGAACAGGTGATTAATATGCTATATCCCTGCCCTGTCAAGCCCAGATGTTCCCACAGAAGCCTCATGCTACATAGGAGCTCTCAGCCCCCAGATGCAAGTTGTTGCCTCATTCCTGTCCTTGCCACTGTGCAAAGCCATTCTATCAGGTTTTGTGCATTTAGGGCAAATTGCTGGCATTTTTTTTCCCTCTCAAAACTACAAATGATAGATTTTGTCTACAGTTTGATGAGATCTTCTCATTTGCTCTCTCAAAAACAGACATAGAGCTACAGAGACTATTCAGTTACCACTGGTAATGGCAAACAAAGGTTTATCTTGTGGCAGCAGAGTACCTACAATCTGAAAAAGTTTAATAGCAGAAATACTTACTTTTCCATTTGTATCTGGTATCAGCAATTCCAGTGACCAGAAATGCATAAAGTTACCTCAGAAACTCTGTCTGTGCCAGGACAATAACATGTTTATAACTATTTTAAGTGTTTTTAAGCTTTTCTAAGCCAGAGATAACCCATAAGAAAGAAGAATGTCCATAAAATTTAACAAAGTGGAGAAAACTCATTCCCAAATTCCAGCTGACAACCCAGCCTTCCACAGTCCCAATGAAGATGTTTAGGGCATATAAACTCACCCTCTCAACCCCTAAAAGCTTACACACAGATCTCCTGCCAAAGACTGCTAGCAGTGTATTCTAAATTTAAATCAATTGTCAGAAGTTTTTCCTAATTCTTTGTCTTGAGGGGTGCCAGAGGCAAACTTACTGATACAAAGATTCAGTTTCCCATTAGGACCATTCATCATAATAGCCTTTATTCAAAACCCTTGCCAACAAAGCTTTCTAATTAGCTTTCTAATTTTTATTCTTACCTGCAAAGTGCCTTGAGAAAACAACTGTATTTTCTTTATACCAGAGATCTACATCAGAACTTCACTGATAGATTGAAAGATTTTTTTTTCCTGTGTACTGGTGTGCAGTTCTAAGTCTCCTTTGTAATATTATTTTATGCTGTGGTAGAAACTTATGTGGTATGCTGTTGATAAGAAATCTAGGCTTTTGATGGTAGCCCCTTCCATGCACTTACCAAGAACACTCTTACGTGTGCTTTACCCCAAGCACAGATATAGGCTGGGTGGAGAGTGACTTGAATGCAGCCCTGAAGAGAAGGATTTAGAGGTGTCAATGGACAAGAAACTCAGCATGAGCTGCCAGTGTGTGAATGCAGCCCAGAAGGCCAACTGAATCCTGGGCTACATCAAGAGAAGTGTGACCAGCATGTCAAGGGAGGTGATTTTGCCCCTCTACTTGGCTTTGGTGAGACCCCAACTGGAGTGTTGTGTCCAGTTCTGGAGCCCCAAACATAAAAAGGACATTGAGCTGTTGGAACAGGTCCAGAGGAGGGCCACGAACATGATCTGAGGGGCTGGAGCAACTCCTTTATGAGGACAGGCTGAAGGAGTTGGGGTTGTTCAGCCTGGAGAAGAGAAGGCTCCGGGGGATCTTATAGTAGCTTATCAACACCTCAAAGCCCTACAGAAAGGCTGGGGTAGGACTTTTTAATAAGGTCCAGGATGGCAGGACTAGGAGTAATGGATGCAAATTGGAAGAGGGTGGATTTAGGCTTGATATAAGAAAGCAGTTATTCACTGTGAGGGTAGTGAAACACTGGAATAGGCTGCCCAGAGAGGTTGTGGATGCCCCCTCAATCCCTGGAGGTGTTTAAGGCCAGTCTGGATGAAGCATTGAGCAACCTGGTCTAATGGGAGGAGTCCCTACCCATGGCAGGGGGGTTGGAACTAGATGATCTTTAAGGTCCCTTCCAACCCAAACCATTCTGTGATTCTACTCTGTCATGGTTTAACCAAGTCATGGGTTGTGCTTCTTATCCCAAATACTAAGACAGTCAATAAGGCTTATAGACTACTAGTATTAATAATAATGAAAATTTACACAATAAGAGACAATACATCTTCTTCTGCTGCAATGATCCAAACCTTCAGTTATTAGAGAAAAACTAAATCACTGTTTTTATTTGAACAGAAACTCTAGCCCAAATAATTTTGTAAAAGCAAGTCCTAAGTAATTCCTTGGCAGCAAGGAGAAATGGGACACCGAAGATGGCAGACAATTAAAAATGTGAAAAAGGTATAAACTTTTATTTGACAAGTTAACAAGTAAGCATTTCATTAATCCATTAAAACACTTTATCACAAATCAGTATAGTGGAATTTTAGCTAACCTACATTAAAGCTAGTTCTAAGGTGAACACAGTGACCTACTAGTGAGTAGGAAGATTAGAATGTCCATATATTCCTATTCTATTACAATTTCATTTTTTAAAGTATTTAATGGAATTAAAAATTTACCAGCTATCAGGCAACTCATAAATTTCTAACACAGTAAACTTCAAAATTGTTGTTCCCACATAACATCATCTTTTTTCAGCGCTGACTGAATTTTTTGCACATTTTTTAGCAGCTGAAGAGAGCTTCTGCTTTTCTGCCCAGGAGGACAAGATTTAGATAAACTTTTCTTTACAGTAACTACAGTCTCCTTTGCTTCCTTTTTGTCACTGCACTTCAGTTCAATAGGAGCTGCCCCTTGCTTCAGTTTCTGTGCTTTTCTCTTTAATTTCTGCCCCTAGAAAGAAAGATTGCTGATTAGTAATTAGAAGGCTACATCCTCAGAAGACCTACAGCTGTAAGCTTAATGGACTTCTACCAAACTTCAAATTTAAAAACCTTGGTGAAACCCACTGGCTACAACAGAAAGCACCAGAGAAAATCGACCTCGCCCACACAGAAAGCATTACAGAACAATGACCTCACCCACATTCAATAGGTTGCTGAAACCCATCACTCCCTAAGGTAAAAAATGCTTGCCTGAGAGATGATTCTGCATCTGTTACCAATTTATACTTTACAGCGGTCGTTTTTCCTTCCTGATTGCTCTGCCCTAAACAAAAGAACCCAAACAAACCTATAAAATGTGCACTGTTTGCTGCATCTCCGCAGTTTGCTTTGAAGCTTCACATCAAAATTGGAAAAAACAGAATAAATAAGGTTGGTTGCTAAAGAATGGGGTTTTTTTTAATAAGTCAAACAACAAGCCTTGACGTGTGCTTGTCATGAAAAGGTCACTCCCAAAGATAAAATTAGGCTGGAACCATTCCATAGGCCAATTTAGGCTTTAAGTCCATTTCTAAAAATAATTAACTTTAATTGCATTCTAGAGCATATTATTAACTGTGAAACGCAGAGATGGCAAAAGCAGTTTTAGTGTGACTGGTCCTAAAAGCAGAAATGTGCCACAGAAATATTTATTATCATTCTGTGATTCTATGAAATCTTAAGGTTAATCTGTACAAAGCACAAACAGAAACATCTGGGTGGAAAAGAAGGAGAAAAAAAATATATAGGGTAAGGGTTAGAGGAGTGGCCTGTAGTGATAACCAGGACATGATGGACAGTAATCAGACAGACAAACACCAAGAATGTGCTATTTACATCGTGATCCTAAGGGGTGTGCTCTGATAAAGCTGTACCAGAGCTGCACCAGATGACTTGCCAGGAGATCTGCACCCTGGTTGCACCATGCTGTATGTGCTATTCCTCTTCTCATCATCTCAAAATGAAGGCAAGCTGTAGCCATAAAGATACTCAAAAGGAATAGATAAAGATGCAGTTGCATGTTGTCTCAGGTTCCTAGATGATCACAGAATCACAGAATAGTTCAGGTTGGAAGGACCTTAAAGATCATTGAGTTCCACCCCCCCTGCCATAAGCAGGGACACCTCCCACTAGATCAGGCTGCTCAGTGCCTTGTCCAGCCTGGTCTTGAACACCTCCAGAGAGGGGACGTCTTCAACCTCTATGGGTAACCTGTTCCAGTGTTTCACTGCCCTCACTGTAAAGTAGCAGAAAATACAGCCTTGTCTAATTATACCGCCTTCCAATTTACATCCATGATAAAGTCATCAAGGTTCTGAGGCAAGGGATAACACCATAATTGTCAGCTCTCAAGAGAGGTTTATCCAAAAAATGTAGTTGATATTGCCAAGAGAGGCAGTGGGGACACAACCACTCAGCTTATAGATAATTCTGTTTATCCCAAAAGAAAACATGAAACAGAGAACTATTAGACAGAACTACTGACTCCATTTCTTATCAAATGATCCAGACCAAATTGCATTTCTTATCAAATGATTCAGACCAAATTGCTGCAAAGGGGTTAAGCCGTTCATCTACAGAAAAGTGATCTTATGTATGTAAATATGAAAAGCTGTTTTCCACTAACCTAGAGCAAACACTGACAGAATACACACAGGTTAGGGGTTAAACAAAACTGAAAGGCTTGTCTGGTTATGACTTTGGAGAAGCTGTGGCCATCAAAATTTTTCGTTAATAAAAAGCTACAAAATGTCAGTAATAGCTTATTTCTCCTTCCCTAGAGGGACAAGGCCCAAAGGAATGAAAGAAACCTCAACAGTTTGTCTTCACACAATGAGCAGAAGTGAGAGACTGAGCAAGGCAGCTGAGTATTGCAGAACTGCCACAGGACAGGAAGTTTTTGCGCTGGCACAAACACCCAGCTGCCAGCTGTAAACACTTTCTTCTTCATCTGAAGAAGGAATTGGAGGTACAAGAACACCGAGGTAGCAGCCTAATTGTAATCATCCCTAATCCTACCTTAAGCATCCCGGTGGCATTCTCGTTCATGACAACAGGAGGCAGAGTTGCGGCAGCCTTCAACTAGAGAGGTTATTACCTAGAGTTTACATCTTACCCCCGCAATAGCATGATGATTTTTCAGCTTGGATATTTGTTCTTCTTTCATCTCCATTTGTTTTACAAGGCAATCCAGCTCCCTTTCTAAACCTTTACGAACTTTGGGGTCTTGAGACTCCTGTATCTTCTTCAGAAGTTCTTGATGCTTGCTATTAAAAACAAGAATGCCATACTAAGTATTCATTCTATAGACTCTAAGATTACTTCAAATACTTTCAGTGTATAGCAGGAGTTGCTAGCTGTTTTGTCCAGAGTACAACAATTTAGAATTATTTACCCACTAATCATTACAATACACAATACACATTAATCTGAAATATATTCACTCTAAAAAAGAAAAAGTGTTTCCTGTAGGTCTGATTCTCCTATTCCAAATGTGGAGCTGATGTGCATCTTATTTCCCTCCTCCTTCCCACAATCATAACAACTACAGGTGAGACAGTGTACCAAATAAAAATCTCTAAAGAAAACAGCAGATGTGCAGCATGGTACTTTCACATCCTGCCCAAATTAGAATCTTAGGATAGTTTGGGTTGGAAAGGACCTCAAAGATCATCTAGCTCCAACCCCCCTGCCATGGGCAGTGACACCTCCCACTAGACCAGGTTGCTCAGTGCCTCATCCAGCCTGGCCTTAAACACCTCCAGAAAGGGGGCATCCACAACCTCCCTGTTCCAGTGTTTCACTAGCTTAATATGATTCAGAAAAGTATTGTTTAAACTACTACATTTAATTTATAGTTATTCTGACTGACAATTCAAATTAAAATATTCTGCTCCAAAAGACCTGCTGTGAGATGTGCTGGTTAATCAAATCAACCAACTAAATTAAAATAAAATTTATAGATACATGGGATCCCTAGATATTCCTTGAACACAAAGACCTTCTCTGAGATAAATAATCTCTTCACAAAGGTCAAAGCCTCTTTTCTGACTTCCAGGTAACTGTTGCTACTGCTTGACAGTTTAATTGAAGCAACTGGAAGTTGCTGTTAAAAAAAAAAAGCCTTGAATTGAATAAACAGGCCAAAACCTTCTGAAGGAGAGATTGGTTGCCAGTTTAAATTTTGCCACATTAAGGATTTCAAACCAATGTCAACATCCCAACTGGTTGAACCAACACATCCTCCTCTGTTCAAACCACTCATGGTGTTGACACATCTAATATGAGCAGCCACATAGCTTTGGCCCACAGTTCTCCAGGCTGGCATTAATGGCAAGATGCCTAAGAACACGACAAGTTGTAATCCATGTTTACTTGCATGGCTGGAATGACACATATACTCCCATCTAATGTGTTAGCTCCTTCCACACCCTGCTCATTTTCTGGCAGGAGGATGACCCTTTTTCACAACCTTCTCACAGGATGAGCAAGTTCTCCAGCTACCTATATACCTATAAAGTATGCACTTATGGAGAGAGCACAGAAAGAGTGAGGACAAAGTAGCAGGCTAGATGTTGTGACAGGCAGGCTGATGTTGTGATATCCCTGGCTCAGTTGTACTAAACTATTCTACAACTCAAAATGACTGCATAGTGCAGACCTGCTCAAAATTAGCACCACTTTCTCAGCCTTCTCCAAGAAAACACTTTTTGCTGTATGCTGTACATCTCAGAGTATGCTTAAAGTTTCTAAAAAGCACAGGTCTGAAAGTTTTTTCCTTGGCTATAGCTGAGACATCAACAGCAGCTCAGTTATATACAGGACATGGGAGCAGAAAAAACCAGCTAAGAGTATATCTCTTGTTCACAAGATCAGCTAAATATCAGGACAGAAAAGCTTTTAGAATGACAAAAATCCTACCAGTCAGGTCAGCTCAGTTCACTCTGTCAACAAGTAGTCCTGCATTTAAAACAGACTAGGTTTGACTTCAGTATGTCTGTAGCTTCATGGGGCTACCATTGAAATCACTTATAACACCAGGAACAAATAGAATCACAGAATGGTTTGGGTTGGAAGGGACCTTAAAGATCATCTAGTTCCAACCCCCTCTGCAGGGACATCTCCCACTAGATCAGGTTGTTCAGTGCCTCATCCAGCCTGGCCTTAAACATCTCCAGAGAGGGGGCATCCACAACCTATCTGGGCAACCTCTTCCAGTGTCTCACCTCCCTCACTGAAAGGAATTTCTTTCTTCTATCTATCCTGAATACTCACAGGCTCATTTGGTCCAGCTCATCTTGTATGGACACTAGAAGGTCTGAAAGACTTCTGCTGGCAGGAGGCAATGTAGAACAAGAGGATGCAGGTTTTGAAGATGCTTTGCTTCCTGAAATCCCAGATGTAGCTCCTTCTTGGCTTTGTGGTGAGATATGTGGATTGCGATGCTTCATAATATGCAGCACATTTTGTATGTTTGCACTAATAGAATGGCTGGAACTGACAGACTGAAAGCAAAATTATTGAGTGGTTTACATAAGCCATTAAAAATTACAGTAACAAGACCTGTTCAAACTGTAGATGCCAACTCTGTGAAAACATTTGATTTCACTCACCTTCCCAGCCACAAAAGGTAGCTCACCAGCTGTTATTCGTAACTGTGAAGGATGTGTTTTCTTTGTTGTAGGATTTCTCTGCCATACAATAGACAGAAGAAGTAAAACAATAAATTCCAATCTACTGAACCAACAGCTGAATTTTAAACTTTTTTTCATAAATAAAATTCAAATAAACACTGAAATTCATCACCTCAGTTTCACTCTATAAAAATTATATGTGGAAGGAATAGGACTTCCCTCAGCTGAGAAAAGTAAATTTTATTCCAGATGCGTCAAACAGCCAGTTTGATAATTAAGTTGGCATTAAAGTAATCAAACATTGTTTAGTTAAGTTTGCAAAACCACGGTTGCAAAATTTTGACTGACCTCCAATACGTGTTGCAAAATGAATTCTCTTGATTTCAGCAGTCCCCCTCAAACACAGCATCTTAAGATGCCTCGTGAAAATAGCTTTGGAAATTAACTTTGCCAGATAAACTGAAAAGCAGCTAAGACAAGGCATGGGAGATGTCAGTAACACTGTAACAGAAGTTATTTTCATGCAGGTAATTGAAAGTTTTCCAGCAAGGTGCTATGAGGCCTAACACCATTTTAACTACCAAGGGAAAATTAAAAAAGAAGTACTCAGCTCTGTTTGTTTCTTTGGAAATGGAATAAAGTGCAGCAGACAAATCAAGTGCCTTTTACATCATTGTTTTTCCACAAATTCCAATCTCCATGCAAGTCAGATGCAACATTATGCTAGTAAAAACATCTATGTTACCTTCTTGGTTTTTTTCTTCTTCTTGTTTTTCTTCTTAGATTCATGTTGAGGTGTTACTGAAGACATCAAAATTCTGTTTATCTCAAACCCTGTTTGAAGCTGCATGAGTAAGCAAAAAAGAAAACAACCATTTAATGTGGTATTAGCAGCATGAAATCACATCTTTTAATTAATGCCCTCTTTCATGCATGGATAAGAACCAATTAAGGACACTATTAACTGTCTTGCTTGGAAGGCATAAATTACACTTAAAAAAATGAAAAGATCCCTAGGATAGCAGAGTATCAGGCAGATCTTGAAGCTCTGTCTTATGAGTCCTCATCCTCATATTCAGCTGCACAGTTTTTCCATTGTGACAACCAGCAACTGAGATAAATCAACAGTGCTGCATAGAATCATAGAATCATAGAATAGTTTGGGTTGGAAGGTACCTTAAAGATCATTGAGTTCCAATCCCCCTGCCTATGGCAGGGATACCTCCCACTAGATCAGGCTGCTCAGTGCCTTGTCCAGCCTGGCCTTAAACACCTCCAGAAAGGAGGCATCCACAACCTCTTTGGGCAACCTGTAACAGTGTTTCACTACCCTCACCTTAAAGAATTTCTTTCTTATATCTAGTCTGAATCTCCCCTCTTCCAATTTACATCCACTGTTTCTAGTCCTTCCATCACACATCCTATTAAAAAGTCCTACCCCTGCCTTTCTGTAGGCCACCTTCAGGTATTGATAAGCTACTATGAGGTCTCCCCTGAGCCTTCTCTTCACCAAGCTGAACAAACCCAAGATTAGATCATAAAATTCAAAGATTAATGAACATTTGGATGTTACAATCTGGGTAGAGAGAGAACTGAGCCTATCTGTGTAATGTGGAGGTCAAACCTGCTGGACAATCCTCAGACTGTTCTGTAGTTCAAAGCTGATATAAAGGCCCATGATTAACAGGATATTGGTCATTGCCAATCAAACACAGGACAAGGGGGTTTTTTTGCCATGTGCAGCTCTTCCAACTAAATAATCCTGGAGGTTCATCACAAAAGTGAGATTAGTCTGGTTTTTCTGATATCAAAAGGAAGTGAACCACCCCACGCCCTGTTTCCCAACCCAGATCCAACAGGCTTAAATCCATCCTGCAGGGAACTAAGATGGTACTAATACTAATTTAGAGCTCAGTTTATTACACTTGAGACCCTTCTTGAGCAAATGCATATACTACTGCGGAAGTCAGACTATCTGGTCTGAGAAAGTCATTCTTACTGTGTTTCTCAGAAGATAAAAATCTCCATTTTAGGTCTTTTGCTCTGCAGCTGCAAGCAGTTTAAGCAAGAAGCCCCAAAACCTGCAAGTTTTCAACTTTTCTGCAGGATTCTGGAGGTGCTCTGATTATCAGGACTAAAATCTGCATGTTATTTCAAGCTTCCTGGACTGATGAAATTCCATCATCCTCGGTATAAAAACTGAAAAGCAATGATAAGTTAACTTAAGCTGTCAGCTTTGCTTAGGGTTAGGTTCTTCCACCATTACCCTCTTTAGCTTTACAGCCCTCAGCCCTACCCCAAGGGAATGTCACCACAACTGCTCTCTGTCCAAATGGCTACCTCTTCTGTGGCCACCTTGCCCCACTAAGAAAAGGTTTCTTTGATTTTGCTCTCTTTGGCAAATATTCCTCTCTCTGATGGACAGTGGCCCAACGAACTATGGCTTCACAGAATAATGAATTATGCAAGTTCTCAGTTAATGAACAATGTGGCAGTGTCACTGATTGAAGACATTTCCAAGCCTGGGCCAGTGTATTCGATTTCATTAGATCTTAGCAAAAGAAGGAAACAAACTGAATAATCAACATTACTTGGGGGGTAAGGTTTCTAACATGACCATTTTCCAGTTACTGTAAGTTTCAGTTACCTGATTTATTTGCAGATTCTCTACAAATTAATTTTTGACACAGATCACTCAGAGCAACTTTGAGGCTGATGAACTGTATCATTAATACAAAACCAAGCAGAATCTTATATACAACATACCTGACAATCTTTCTACTATGTAGTTTATAACTAGCATAGGTAGTATTTCAAGAGTTCTCCCTATGTAATAATCATGAGGAATTGAAATGTAACTTTTAAAAAGTAATATTTTGGACAGACAGAATAGCTTTCTTCAGTTGTAAAATACAAAATCAAATCAAATCTTTTCAATCTACCTGAGCAGTTTTGTCTTGTAAGAGCTTACACTGATGCTCTTCTATACGAAGCTTTTCTTCTAAGTATTTGATCTTGTCCTGAATTTGAAGGCAAGAAAAATTAGTTACACTTCAGTTTGCCATGCTGAAACAGAAGCCTGAATTGTAATCTGCAATAAAACAGGACTGTAGGGATTTTAAAGGCCACACTGTAAAAAAGACTCAAGCAGATGAAGCCAAAATGGCATTCAGTCCAGTATGCTTTATGATCTTAACTTAAACATAGAAAAGTTTTGCAAAATTTGGTACTATTATATCAAATTAATAACTTCCAGACTGTCATTTCATGCATGCTTACCTCTGCAATTCTCAAAGTAGCACTGAGTTTAAGACACTTTCTTTCTAGCCTTTCAAGCTTTTCAGGTTTTGCGTGCAGTTCTAACCAGTTCTGATCATCCTCTTTCTGAAGCTGAGCCTGGAAAAAAGTAAGCAAGAATAGAGTTGGCAGCTGAGTTAAACTGTTTCTGATAGCAAAAACAACTCCAAAACACACTGCAGCAAAGGTGTTTAACTAGTTTAGGTTTCATATTTTTTAAATTGCAAAGTGATGAAAAATACCAGGCAGACAAAGAAGACTTAAGTATCAAGCAGCCTTTTTGTCTACCAAATGTGCAAGTATTAGCATGGTTTTTGCTCATTAAGGGTTCCACCTAAGGAGTCTCTTTTCATACAATTCATTGAAGAGTTGTCACCAATCAGTCAGACAGTAAATTGCTTCCGTTTGCTACCACCCTGAGAAGAGGAAGAAGGATACCCAATAAAATGTTCCAATGTTACACATTTACACACTTTTAAACAGTATTGCTGCTTTGTTAATATTCTAAAAAGGCTTCACCTGTTGTTCTAAAACCATTTTCTTTTCCAGCTCTGCCCTGGAAACCATTTTCCTCATGTAATCCAGTTGTTTCTCCAGCAGGGAGCAGCGGGATTGTGCTGCATTTAACTTCACACTTATACCTACCGAGAGAAACAGAAACCTTCAGGAAAGCAATGGGAATCACACATTTAGCCAGTGTGTAATCTCACTGAGGAATTCTGTCTTCAAAACATGCAAGAAAAGTTTTATTAGTCTGCACAAATACATTTTATTTACAAGACATGAGAATCAAAATGTTTTTCCAGACTTAGTCCCTAATTTGAATTCCAAAGGTGTGAGCGCTGCTGTAATTTTGATTTATATCTGTAGATATCTAATCAGAATCTGGTTTCTTCCTTTCTAGACTTTTCTCAAGTTAGCAGTGTTATACATGTAAGCAGCTGCTTCCTTATTGTGGGAGTTAAACATAGCACCTGAAATCTGCTTGTCCTTTAAAAAAGCTTCATGGATTATGCAATACTTGTTTAATATATGTAAAAAATCATTTCAACTTGATCCACAGTTATCCAGCTCCAGCCCCTCCCCAGTCTTGATGTAAAAAAGAAAGGGGGGTGCATTAATTAGCAGTTTGCCAAAACAAACAAGGACTCCCTGAATTATGCAGTCTTGGAGTTGCTGTGGCTGTACCTTATCACTCAAAAGAAATACCTTTCCTGTGTTGCATCAGTTCTTGATGCACTGAGTCCTTTTTGGAGGTTTGATGCTTCAAGGCTTTCCTGTACTGAGCAGCTGCTATGGAGAGGCTGCGCAGATTATCTTCAGCCTGTGACTTCTCCAACTCCAGGTGGTGGATCTTTTCCTGAAGAGTTTTCAGGGCTGCCAGGAGAGCTAGCAAACAAATCAACAGTTTTACCTTGAGTAATGGTTCCTATTATTCCTAAGATTAGTAGTATTATTATTATTAGACTCTTCAAGCAGCAAACTACTATCTAAATTTTCTTTGTAGGATATTCCCCAGCAGCACAAGAACATACACACACAATGTGTCTAGGAGAAAATGGACATGCTTACTGCATAACTGATCTATGAAACACAGGTCCTAGAAGCAAAACTATTTCCACTCCAAATGGTAGCAAGCACAAAGAAATCACAGTAAATTGAACTGAAAAAGCCCTGGGACATTTGCTTACACAGAAGAGACCAAAGGTATCCAATATAGGTTGCAGGTTTTGGTATAATGCAACTGGTGTGGCCAAATTAAAAAAAAATTAAAGTCAAGAATCAGGACAGGAGGGAAATCAGATATAATGAGACATTTTAGTAGCAGGTTTATTTTTAAAATGTTATTATTTCAAAAGTTAATGATTAAATGTCCAGTTTCTTGTATTTCTTGGTTCTTTAAACCATAGAAGCAAGTCTGCAATATTTTCCTTCTAGCCACAGATTGGTACGTATCAAAATCATGCTAAAAATAAAAGCCTGAATTTCAGCTACAAGGAAAAAATCTACAAGCTCTCCAAAAAGGTTACACAACTGTGGAAGTTTAAGACATATTCTATAACAAGTCAAGTTTCTTTTCTGACATTTTATAAGCCTTGATAGCTTCACTGTACTTTCAGCAGAGGAATACCCAGAAAATATTGCTGGCTCCATAACAACTCTCATCAGCTTATCATAGCTTCACTAGAATAATTTACTTGTTAAAAAAAAAGAAAAAAAAAGAGAAAAGCAGGTAACAGAACAGAAAGATGAAGAAAATTATTAAATAGGAGACAAGTACACTTCTTACATCTTTGTATTGGCATGCTAAACATTTCCTTGCTTCAGCACTTAGCTGCATTTCAGTCCAAACATTTCAATCCAAGAAGACCAAGTTCTATGCTGCAAAAGATTACTACAGAAGTTTCAGACTCTTCAAATGAAAAAACTATGTTTGTGCAATATTGCTAAGTTTGATGGTTCCTCCCTGGAGCTCATAGGACAAATGTTTGGTGGCTTACCATATCTGNTCTCTGGGCAACAGAAAAGCAGGGGAAGGACTTTTTAATATGATATCGGATGGGAGGACTAGAAACAATGGACGTAAATTGGAAGGGGGTAGATTTAGACTTGACATAAGAAAGAAATTCTTTACAGTGAGGGTGGTGAAACACTGGAACAGGTTGCCCAGGGGGGTTGTGGATACCCCCTCTCTGGAGGTGTTCAAGACCAGGCTGGACAAGGCACTGGGCAGCCTGATCTAGTGGGAGGTGTCCCTGCCTATGGCAGGGGGGTTGGAATTCAATGATCTAAGGACCCTTCCAACCCAAACTATTCCATGATTCTATGATTCCAGTGCCTCACCACCCTCATGGTGGTGTTACTTATGTTATTTCAGCAGATTTGTAAGTGCTTCTTTGGAACCATAATTTTGGCAACATCTTTGCCTTATTCAAAAAGTGTTTTCAAATAAGTGGTACAAAAGTTCCTTTCAAACGAAATGAAACATAGAAATCAATGCAATTCTTCTGTATGTTTGTTTTCCCTACTGGCTTTGCTAGTTATCTGAAATATTGAATTACTTGCTGATTTGGAGTGCAACAGCACTACACAAAAGCCAATTTCAAGTCAGTGTACCACACAAATGACCTTTATTTTGCTGTATTTAAACTAATAAACTGCTTCTGCTGAGTTTGAAGCATTCTCCTCTGCTTTTAGCGGAAGTCTGAGAATTTTAAGTTAAACAATTTTCAAAGCCAAAATTTATAAGGATGTTAGAAGACTTGCAGCAGTTTCCATTCCAGACGTATGACTTCAGGGAGACTGCTCCCTCTGGACACACATACATCCTGTCTCAATATCAGTCTGATAATCACAGCAAGTCATTGAACTGAGAAAAACACAACAGGGAGTTCGCTCAAGAAATTTCACATGGAACCATAAAAAGACAACTTTAATGACACAGTTTGACTTTACCGTGGATATTGGAGACAGAAGGCTTGTCACCACCAACAGCTGCCAACTTCTTTGATTCTATATAAGCAAAGTTTCCAGGAAGCATCTTATCTGGTGGCTGAAGAAAGCTTCCTATGAGATTGTTCTTTGATTCAGAATCCATTGCCTGTAAAAAGAGAGCAATTTAATGCCAGTCCTTCTTTAATGGACTGTGTGACTTCTCATAGTATCTCGCTGGGTTGTCCCTGGCTCTATTTCATATCAAACCAGATCATGTACACCAAAATAATAGTCTAAAAATCCCATACACCCCTAGATGAATCCTGCATTCTAATGCAATTCTAAAACAATGCCTTTCATTATATTAGAAGTAGTTCTTCTCCTCCATTCATTTAAAATTTTTTTCTGTGATTTTTGGTTTTTTTAAAAGCCAAGGATTAACACCATTTTATATTATCTGTTTTATAGACTTTGGTGTCTGTCTCTCAGTGCTCCCTGCAGAGCAAGCATTCCAAGCTTTACAGCCTGTTTTCATTTGCAGCCTCCCTAGAACTCTAACACCTACCCTTTTACATATGGCTTTATTACATAACAAAGATATGGTTCTCCACATTTAGGGCTGAGATGAAAAAAGGGTATTTAACATTCCCAGCACTCTCTCTATTACTAAGCATATGTATTAAGTTCTGTTTCTCCACTGTTTTTGTTCTACCCTTTCACGTTATTGTATCAGAAACAAGTTTGAAGACAGTTTACATTCTGTTAAAAAGCATTTTTCCTCGATACCCAAGACATGAAGAGAACCTTGCAGAAAATGCTTTAGTTCAGTGCAACCTATAGGAGGGCAGACCCTTAAGAGATCAGCCCATATGCAGTTTTGAATGGAGCTTTGAGCAAAGCAGGTGTACCTGGCCATGGAGGGGAGTTGGAACTAGATAATCCTTAAGGTTCCTTCCAACTCTAACCATTCTATGGTGCTATTTGATAAAGAGGTCTTTAATAACTTTGGACTCACTGGTACTGTAAAAATAATGTCTATTAAACTTTTTCATTGTATTCTTTGCTCCTGTATTATCTACTTCTCCTACATGAGCAGAAAGAGCAGAGACAATGCCCAGTGGTTTGGGTTGGAAGGGACCTTAAACATCGTCCAGTTCCAAACCCCCTGCCATAGGCAGGGACACCTCCCACTAGATCAGGATATTTATTGCCTTGTCCAGCCTGGCCTTAAACACCTCCAGGGAGGGGACATCCACAACCTCTCTGGGCAACCTCTTCCAGTGTTTCACTACCCTCACCATAAAGACTTTCCTTCTTATATCTAGCCTGAATCTCCCCTCTTCCAATTTACATCCATTACTCCTAGTCCTTCCATCCCATATCCTATTAAAAAGTCCTACCCAGCCTTTTTGTAGGCCCCCTTCAGGTATTGATAAACAACTATGAAGTCCCCCTGAGCCTTGGTCCATTTTAACCAAGGTCCTACTCAGTTGCACTTCAAAAATTGAGAGAGTTCTTCACTTCTGAAAGCTGTTAGCAGGTTTTGCTACTCATAGCAAGTGTAAACACTATATCAAGAGAAGGAAGTTAAAATCAAGTTTTAAATCACACCACAGCTACCTAGCAAAGTAGAAAATCATTTCACTTGATACAGTGTAAGAAATAGAGGGTATGTACAGCTTCAGGAGATAGAAAAACAGCTTATTTGAAGGTTCAATGATACAACAATTATGAAATCGCTCGAGTTTAAAACACAGTGCACAGAATTTGAACAGGCTTCCCACTTGGACAGGGCTATTTATAGATGCTAGTTCCCAGGAATGTCACCCAAAGGAGGTATGTAATAACAGGAGAAAGAAAATCAAACCAAGATTGGAACCTGCTGATGAAGCAAATCCAGGAAAATCCATTCATGCCAGGTGGGTAGGGAAGAAAGTTTCCAATGAAGGAAAAAGTTTCCAGGAACAGCTCTTCCAGCACTGTTTCATAGGCCATTTAAATACAAAAATCAGCATCCATCCACACTGCCTAAAGATAAGCACTAAAGCAAAGGTACACAGAAATATTTCCTCCCTTCTCAAACTTGTCACCACAGTCTTGTCAAAATGAGCATCTCTCCACCAGGACTTGCTTGACTTGAGGCCTCCCAGACTTTGCTGACACCCCCAAGGCAGATCCCACTGCTCAGGGAAGACCTGGTATCAGGAAGCCTCTCCACCACTGGCACCAGCACCAGCATGGCCTCCTCAGACCCACAAAAGAGGAGCTGCCCAGGCTACCCTTCAACCACAGGTTTTTCCCAAGGGTTCTCTGTGGGGAACACTTACCAGTTTTCCCATTGATTCTCAACTCCAACACATTAGTCATAAAAAATACTAGCAAAAAAGGTCCATAAAAACACACCAAGTTGGCTGCAACAAGCTTCCTACTGCTGCTGTGAACAGGGGTAGGCAACCTGGGGAACTCCAGAGGATGAAGGTGGTAGGTTTTGCTCATGCCATCTAAGCTTTTGGCAGTCAGCATAAATGGAGACCTGCTTTTCCAACATTCTCTGGTGGAACACAGCTCTCTTGCATGCCTGCAGCTGCTATGCATCTATTACTTTCCTTATTACTGTCACATAAACAAGCCTGGCTGTTGCCAAGGAGATGAATCTGTGGACAGTTGTAAGGAGGGCAGTGATCTGAAGCAAATAATGAATAATAGAGGGAAGGAATAAAGCACCAGGAAAATGGAGATTTTGTGGTCAAGCTCAGAAACACAAAGGTGGGGGAACACAGAGGACACCTACTGTGGAGAAAGAGAAGTAAAACCCCTCCAATTCTGCAAGAGGAAAAGAGAAGAGCAGCTCACCAGCACGGTGATGATGATCCAGCTAATCCAGTGTGAGCTTGAGCAGGAAAACCCCCAGTTTTGCCACCACAGCCCCCTGCAGCCGGAGGGGAGATCTCCCAAAGCTGCTTCTAAGGACACAGAGTCACCAAAGGTTGTGAAGGATCATAGTGCCACATGATTGAGATACCTATGTTTGCAGAACCTCTGCTGTGGACATGGTTCCAGACACCTTCCTTGCTTTGACACAGTTTTCTCCAGTGCAGAGGCTATGTAGAGCAGGTTGAGGGAATGGTTTCCATAGTGCTTGGAGGGTCTGTCAGTGTAATTGCTCCAGCAGAGGTGCCCTGGTGTAGATCATAGAATCATAGAATTGTTTGGGTTGGAAGGGACTTAAGGATCATCTATTTCCAACTCCCTACCATGGGCAGGGACACAATGACCAGGTTGCTCAATGCCTTTTCCTTCTAACTAGGAGAATGGGGGTGTCTGCTCTTGGCTCATGCAGGTGTTTCATTCCTTGCATAAAATGACAATAAATGTCACCCATCTGTGCTTTAATCCTTGGGCAGCACATGCAGAAATGCCCTGATCACAAGCCTTTGGAAAAGGCCACTGCATCAGCTGCCTGAAAGAAGCCATCAATTCCAGCCCTTATAAAGGAGTCCTTCAATATCTTAGCAGTTAAATACAGTTTATAACATCCACACTACACTGGAGGAATGTCTGCAACACTGCATGCATGTCAGGTGAGGACATGGGCTAGGAAAAGGACCAAGTAACTCTGTACCAGGCAGACATCACCAAACATCCTGACCACTTTCAGTTCACTAGGACAAGAAACCTATCAGGAAATAATGAAGTAGCTTGACACATGTTTGAATGTCAAGAGTTTCACTATTCCTGTTGTCCCCCGCAAGTATTTAATTTCCTATAATACCATCACAAACAGGCTTGCTTTTAAAAAAAGAATTACACAGCCCACATTCACTGCAGGCTTAACCTACTATTCTTATTCTGTGCTACCATAGACACTGGCACACAGCCTTAGAGAGGTGCTTTAATGCTGATATTGCTTCCCAAATGGTGTTGTTTGTACTAATGTAACTCCATGAGGCTTTAGGGGATTTTGCACTTGAGCAACATTCATTAAAGCAGCCCAAACACTGTTGTTTGGACAAGCCCTTCGTTGAGGAAATGAATGCACTCCTTTGAGTTTGGGGAACAGCCAAAGGAGAAGTATAAGCAGTGAATGGAGGCTGACAAAACATCCCAGCTACAGGCTGAGAAGGAAGGGAAGGGAAGTGAAGGGAAGGGAGAAATGCCTTACTGCCACCCCAACTGTCTGTGCCACAGCAGGGAGGGGTGGGGAAGAAGCACTTGTGAAGTGAGAGCTGCATCTACACTCCTTGATGGCTTTTTAACTAGAACTGACCCAGAAGCCTGGTGAAAGTTCAGGTGCCCAGTGTTGTTTTAAATATGAAGATGCAAAGAAGCCTGTTCATACATACCCTGCACCAAGCCATAGGGCCATTGCTGCCTTTGGACCTGCCATTAACTGCCAGCCTTGCCTTGCCACCTCTCTTGTCCCCAAGCCACAGCCAAGAGAATCCTAGAGTGCTGTGCCACACAGTCACAACTCTGTGCATGGTGTCAGGCAGAGAAAATTACCTGTATCACAGCAGTGCTCCAATGCATTACACTTCCTACCTCCATCCTGCCTTGCTGCAATTGCCATGCTACCCCCTGGGGTGTGAGGATGAGCAGTCGCACCCAATTCTACTTGTTGATACACCATCAAAGGAGTGAGCTTGCACAAAGGTTGTTGGATAACAATGCAGCCATTGGGTCCATCTGTATCTTTTTATGTATCTGTGACAGCTCAGAGGACAGGAAGCAAGCTGGAGTTTGGTACTTTGATAGAAACAGGGAATTTCCCCTTTAATCATTTACACTGCTTGTTTATGCTGAATGTGGCCTGCATTGAGTGCCAGAATTTTGGACTGGGTTGCTGTAAAAATCACTTGACAGGCCAACAGTGGAGAGCTGCTGAACACCATTGAAATCCTACATGTTACAGAAAGACCAATTAGACTTCCTCATCCTTCTCATCCCCCCTTTTCCACTCCTCCTCTCCATTGCTAGCCAAATAATTTTAAAAGTTTCAGAAAAAAATTCTTCTGAAATTGAAAGTCCAAAACCACTTTGCCACATATACAATTATGTCCCATACTATAAGGCAACATAAGGTAAAAGCTTTGTCCCCATATGAACTAAAGCAGATTCAGGGAGCAGTGCTGGCTTTGCAGATTCTTGAAAGATACACAGTAAAGGATAATTGCTGTGATAATGTAAGAGATGATCCCACTAAATTCTCTGAATATCAGAGATCTTGGTTCATTTAAATGGCTGTGAGGGCACTTTTAGAACCACAGAAAGAGATGCTGTAAGGATACCTTACAAGAGGAAACAGGAAAAAAAAAAACAGATCAAAGCATTTTTCAGAAAGAAATCCAAAGATATCTATCTTCTGACCTGACCCACTGGGCATGTGTGAATTGTAGTGGTTTTTTCATAACTGACAACAAAGTCTCAGATGAATCAAGGAATGATTCACTGTTTATCTGACATAAGAGAAATTTTAAAGAATTGCCCCAACACAAGCCATACCAAGAAATTACCAGATTGCTGGCTGCTGCCTTGTCTATTTGAGCCAAGCCTTGCTGGTGAAAGGTTATGTGAGAGGCCATTTTCATGACACAATCCAAACTGGTCTATTTTTTTCCCTTTGCACTTTCCTTTGACAACCAGGGAAAAGCTTAGTCAGCTGTACCAGCTATGATATAACACTCTTTCAGCCTTATTTGTGACAGACAGCAACAGCCCTGACACTGACAAAAAGAAATAAATAATATCACAGGCAAGCTGCATTGTTTTTTGGGGGAACACCCAGTCTCTAGCGTTCTGATACAGCTGCTTTAATCAGTCTGAAACAGATGACCTTGCTCAGAACATAACTAAGTAACTGGCACTCATGTGCCTTCTTTAATCTAAATGGGTTAGAAATAAATAGGTGGCTGCTGCAAGCTGAAAACTCACTGAATCATTGGAGCACTTCAACATGTTTTTATGTTCTGTCCCACTTTAAATGAATTTAGAGAAAATTTCTAAAATCTGTTAAAGCATTAAAGGAACTAGGGAGTCACCTGAAAAACTGACACAGGCAAATCCTTGGGAGTCACCTACTTGATAAACTACAAGATACAAACTGACAGTCTTAGAACAGGATATACAAAGTTAAGTGGTTTTATTTTGATATTACAGAAGCAAACCCTATTCATCCACAAATGCCAAGTCTTATGCTGAACATTCATCCAGTAATTTTTTTTTTCAGCCTTGGAAGACAAAGAAATTAAATTCTGTGTTTTCTCATAACACTGTATGTTCTGTGTCATATGGTAAAACCTGGTATTTTATTGAGAAAGAACTGAGCCTTTTATTTCATTGTGTCAGACCTTCTAAGATACTGCTATTTCTATAGTTCCTGTTTGCTAGAGATAAAAATCAAAGTAGTACAAGAGGAAGAAAGAAAATGGAACAAGTTACACAAGTACTTTGTGAACAAGTCAAAGAAATAACCAGGTGGAGAAAAACAGGATTTTTTTTTTCCAAGACCTTTTCTTTTTAGGAATGGATTCTAACCAACTTGACAGTGTATCAAGCAAACTTATGTCATAACATAATTAAAGTTCTTCTGGGGTTTTTTTAATGATCACAGCAGACAAAAGTCCTCATTAAATTTGGCCTTCATTCATAAGTATAAGACAAAATAATATTCAATAGCTTGTGGGGAAATTGAGTTGGTGCAAACAGTTTTAGTCTGTATGAGCAGACAACAACTGAACTTAACCTCCAGAGAATCAAGACTGCAAATTGCTACCCAGTAACAATGGCTGTGTTAGCATGAAAACATCTTGCCTGGAATAAGTGTTATCAAAATGATTACATTTCTAAGTCTTTTAATCAGTCCAAAGTAATTAAATATAACCTTTTGCTAATAAACATCAAACACAAACCAAATAGTACAGTCACTGAAAGACTGCCTCACTTCCCTCATAGTTCTATCCCTCTTATCTTCTCCTTTCATCCACCTCCACATTACAGTTGCTTTTTTTTCCCTCATCTCCTCTCTCTTCCTTGTATTTATATCAGCCAACAGCTTTGTTCCTTGTTTCTTGTCCTTTCCCCTTTGTTCTTTTTTGCCAGCTCCCTCTTCTAGCATAAAAAGTTAAGGGTTTTTATGAAGTAAAAAGAAACTTCTTTTTCCACATAAGGAAAGCTATCAAATGTCTTCCCTTCGCACTTAGGATCTAGTTGTCTAGTTCCAAGAATAACAGATTTCTTCCCTTCACACTTAGGATCCAGTTCCAACAGATGCTTAGCACATTGACAAATGTTGAAAAAATCAAGGTGATCCTCTACACGAAGGATGTAAAAAGATACTTTTTCTCCTCACTGTTTTTCTCAGGTGCCGCTGATATCACACTGTCTTCCATGTGTAGTTTACTAGGATTACTTAGTTTACTTACTTCTCTTTCACCTCAAAAATTTGCTTTTGCTCATTAGATTGGAAGCAGCTCTCACAGCCTTCTAGAGGGCAGAGCACCTGTGTCCTGGTAGATAAGAAGGCAGGAGGAAATTTCTGGCCCTGACTATTGACTCTTGAGTAAAAAGAAGGAGATGTTGGGAGACTGCTTTTGTAGAAAGGAAAGGTTTTCAAGGGCAACTGTCTTCTGTAAAGAAGACTGTGTATCTGTAAACAAGTAGAATAATTAGAAGGGCAAATGCAGAGAGGAAAATACAGATTAGGGCACATGTAAGAATAGGTTGAAATTACAATTACAGTGAAGAAATACAAGGAGCTATGAGATAGTTATTGCAGGTACTGACTCATCCACAGTAAACACTTCTGCATGGTAATTTTCATCTTTTGTGTCTCAAATATTTAATGGGATCACTGAAAGATGGTTGTGAATGTTGCAACTTGTTCTTTAAGCAGATGAAATGCATGAATTCTGTCCCCACCATTGCCTTGGAATTGATTTTCCAACTGAATTGTTTTCACCAATTCTTTCTCATGGGAAGTGTCAATCTCTACATCAAACATCCTTTAGCCTAGAGAAGAGATGGAATAGGAGGCAGATTTTTAGCCAGATTAACTAAAGACACTGACATGGATGAGCAGAGAAGCACAAAGAAGGTAATTGTTCATAGGATTTGTCTCTTATTACCTACTACCACTCCTAGAGGTTTTTTTTTCCACTTATTCCTTTGCTGATGATAACAAGGCACCTGGCAGGGAATGAGAATTCCATTCTTCATTTGTACATCAGGCAATCTAGGAAAAAGAATGAAAAAACCCTCAAAAATTTAAGAAGGAAAAGATAAGCTTCATTCCTGACATGAAATTATTCTCAAAGTCATCTTTTGACAGCCACAGTAGTCAAAAGAGATGCAGAAAAACTGCAAGTCGACCTGAGTCAAAGCAACTCCTCAATCTTGTTTTGGAGAGCTGTTTTGCTGAAGAGTAATTTTAAATTATATCATCTATTTACATGACTCAGACTTTTCACAACAACTCCAATACACTGATACTGTGCATTTTGAACAGACACTATATCATAAGTATTCATGCCAAGTTGTTTGTACATAGTATGCTATAATGAGTATTCAGGAATGGTTTATCACTACTTCTGGACTGAGTTGTCTGAGAAAACTTAGTATGTTCAAAGCCATGCAACAAAATACTTGTTTCTTGCAATCTGCATGTTTAAATTTACATGTCTTAGAGATACAGGAAAAATATGAGTAAGGTGCTATGAAATCCTGCTCAAAGTTGCATATATAAAACTAGCCTCATTTCATTGCAAGTTGTTTAAGAGACCTTTCTCCCCTATTTACTAGACAGACAGTATCTGACTGCAATGTAGATTAGTGGATCTTTGAGGACTTGACTTAAATTCTTGCTATTCTTCATGATTTTAATAATCACAGAGGGATGGTGCTGATAAGAGACTGATGCCCAGCATACGTGAGCCTTCCAGCCTCAGGGCTGAATGTGGAGTTTGATAATGACAGACTTACATTCCCTGTAAGTAAAAGAAGTGCAAGTACACAGCCAAAATAAGCAGCATGCTCAGCGAGGAACTAACAAAAGCTGCGTGTGGAGAAATTCCATGAACACTGATGTGTGTGAAGTCCCACCCTGGTGCTTGGCACCTTTTGTCCTCTCGGGACTCAGATTTTGGAGTCCTCTTCTGGTGCTGGGTGCCAAAATCTGTTCTTTAAAACAATGAATAAAGAGTCCCTGTTGCTCCTTTGGTCCGTGACTTCATGTGTCTGCTGGCCACAGCATTTTCCTTTGTGTTATTACTGGAGAACACCAAGGTCTGTGTTAACAGACAGCTGTGGCCAAAGGTGTTTGAAAGGCTGTCAGCAGATTAAAAAATCCCCAATAAGTAATGTTCATTTTCTTTTTTAAATGTAGCTGGAGGAAATAGTGTCCATCTTCTGTATGCTGTTACCCAGCTGTTGCTGTATTGGTCGGGAAGTGGGAGTTCCTGGGGAGCTTTCATGCCTCATCCCTGACCACCATGCTCGACTGGCAAGAGGAAGAGCAGGAAGGAAACAGGGAGTCACCACCTTTTCATTTGAAGTTATGACCCTGTTTAGACAGGCGTGTCTACAACAAGGAGAAGGCAGCTGAGGCAAAAGACAGAGTGAAATGAGGATTTGTGTCTCTTGTGTACTTTAATTGCTAGAAAAGTTCTGGGTTTTATTTAGGGATTTTTGTAGTAAATAGTCCCCGTATAAAAAAACCAGCACTGGGATTCCTATGAGAAACTAAGAGTAAGAACCTGCAGCTTCCTGTGTCTCTTTCCTTCTAGTTTATGTCATCACAGGTGAAGTGATGAACTCTTCCCTTCCACTTTCCACTCCTTCTGAGCACCTGAGACAGTCCCGGGAGTTACCAGATATTAATGCAAGTCTCTTTGAGCTAAAAGACAATTCTCTCATCACTGGGTCAATGCACTGCAGGTAAGTGCTCTACCACATGAAGCTGGGACTGAAGTAATTTGTGGCTATAACAGAAGAACCTGACTTGTTTGGCTCAGACACATTCCTCTCAACTGGACCTTTCTTGGAACTGCTCTACCTACTCCCTAGAGCACAAGTGAGCACAAAGGGGACAGAGATGCCAAGATGCCCATCTTGGGACAACTTTGGATATTTCTATTTCTAATAGAGTTCAAATGGCTTCTCACTGGAGTTTTTCAGACCTGTTTAGTTTACCCACAGTCTTCTGCAGGATCTAGCTCTCTTAGTCTTTCAGGCCACATTTATACTGTGAAATGGAATACAGTGAGAGAACAGGCAAAGTACAGCAGGACATTCAGTGGCCTGAAGGTCTGGTACATCATAGACTACCTCAACTCAAAGCAACCCATATCTCAGCATAAAACTATTCCATAGTCTTTCTGCCAGAAAGATTTGGCCTCTTAAGAAGAAGCCAGTGGCTTCTCATCCCTGCTGCATTTGTTACCTCTATGGAGGTAGAGTGGTGTGGTTTGGTGCAAAGCTACACAGGGTAAGAACTCTCAGCAGACATACAAATATATGCAAAAAAGTTAAATCAAGGACCCATTTCCCCCCACATCTTACATTGCAGTTTGCCCCAACATTAAGGCCAGTCTGTTTGGGATGATAAATGAGTCTGGGCTTGACACCAAGCCTGGGCCTGGGTTCAAAGACAGAGGAGTAGCCTCTGGCTTTCTGGTGTCTCTCTGCAAAACATGAGTCATAGAGTTTTTCTTCTTCAGAGGGCTACTGTGAAGAAAAATGCATTTAATACTATGGAGTGCCTGCCTATTGCTCCAACTTGCCAAAGCCCAGATCTAAAAGGGGAGGTTGTACTTTTAGAAGTGATCCTATCCTAGGTGTTTACTAGCTGGAATGAAGCAAGCCTCAACAAACCCAGGTGTAAATGAAAGCAGCTAGAAGATTCTAATATAAAAAGCAGTTCCCTCTAAGTTGCACAAGTTTTATATTGTGTTACTACCAGTTCTCCAGAAACTATGTGTGTGCTGCAGAAAAGTGCTCTTTTGTGACATGCAGAAACTAGAAGACATTTTTAAAAGTAAACATAATATTGTTTAGATCTTACATCTTAGTAAGGACATGAATACAACTACTATACATTGCATTTTCAAAAAAATCTGCTTTTGGGTATAATTTGCATATGGCTATGGAAGTCCTTATCTAGTTACAAAAAGAAGGAAGCTGATAAATCATCAAGGAAGGAAATACTGAGGTTTAAAGCAGCCACAAATTTGTTTTCCTTCAGCTTATCATTTTAAAAACTCAAATGCTGCAATTCTGGATGAGTTGCCAGATTGTTTCCTTCATAATTCTGTCTCTCTCTTATCCGTTCTTTGGGGATCAAAAACAAGCATATTAACTTCAGTCAGTGAACACGCAAATCAGACAAACGCATTACCCTGACTTCAGGCTCTGATTAATTCCACTGGTAGCCTTTGACCTTGGTTTCCACAATGTCTTGCAGTACATAAAGAAACTTGACCCAGTATCGGAAAACTGCAGAGATTTGGTTGGGAAAAAAATAAAGCCACCTACATCTCCATTACCAAAGTGCTACATTAAAAAGCCATGAAACAAAGGGCTGAAAAATCTGAAGTTTAGGCCTTGGAGCCAGTTTCACAATCTGTTTCCTGTAACCAGAGTTCATTTGTAGCCAGTGGAAAAAACAACTCCTAAAAGATAAAAGGCAGTGCTGTGACTTTCAATCAATCTTAGCATTCAGTGTGGGAATACAGCTGTACCAAACTCTAACACATCAGATCTAATTCTGGTGTAATTTACTGATCTTGGATGTATGTAGCCATTGACAGAGACACCCAGCAAGTGCAAACTTATCTTGAGAGAAATGAGATTTATCCACCTTCTGAAGATCAAAATTTAGATAGAAATAAAGCAAGCATATAGGAGATGCCTATTCATAGGAAAACTAGGAGACCATAATGAGTGAGAGCAGAGCAGGATGGGAAGGTGAAGTGGGAGCTAATGTGAAGAAAAAAAAACAAAAACCAAACTCAAAATCCAAACATAAAAAGCACTGTCAGAATAATTTTCTTTTGGTAATGATGGGTGGAGGCCTCAAGTGCTTAGTGAAGTCAAGACTCACATTTATTACAGGTAGTGATGATTTCAGTAGATACATTGTTCACAAGGGTGCCAAAGGCTTAGAGGAAGCAGCTGCACAAAGCAGTCCAGGCCTGTCCATGCTGCTGAACAATAGCTACACACACTCCTTCCAGAAAGGATTTTATGGGAAAAAGAGATTGGTATTCCTTGAAAGGTAAAGGTAATGACAGAATGGCACTTATTTTGCAAGCTTTAGGGAAACCCTGCCAGAAAACAAAAGGAATGTCAGATGAAGAAACCAGATTCTTTACCAATAAAAGAAGTGTTGATGGTTGGTGCTGGTGAGCCAGCCCACGTTCTGTTCCTGGACTCACAAGCTGCTTCTGTGTCTTTATGTGGTATGCAAGTAACTTGTTCTGCACTAAACTTCAGTTCTGAGGTTTGAATCTTAGAGTGGAAGGTGTATAAATGAGAAATGTAAAATAATTATGCAAGACCCCAATGTCCTGTTTCTGATTTGCATATCAGCAGTTTTATGACCGCTTTAATGTCACAGCTGCACATGGGTGGTTCTGCCCTTGTCTACCTCTTTTTCTCTCTCATTTGCTTTGCTAACAGATGAACTGCATCAAAGAACTGACTTAGCTGAAAATTAACTTTATCAAAAAAGCACCATTTTTCCCTGCAGGAAAAGCAAGGACGAAAGCAACACTAGCCTGCTTTGTGGCAGGTAAGACCTGATCATAGAATGATTGAAGTTGGATGGAACACCTAAAAGCCACCTGGTCCAGTCCCCCTACTCCAGCAAGGCCTCCTACAGCCAGTTGCCCAGGACCATGTCCACACAACTTTTGAGTATCTCCAAGGATGGAGACTCCACAGCCACCCTGGGTAGCCTGTGCTTGCTCACATTCACAGTAAAAAATGTTTCCTGATATTCTGAGGAAACCTCCATCTGTTCCTATTGTCTGTTTTACCACTGGACACTACTGGAAAGAGCCTGGCTACATGGCTCCATCCTCCTTGCACCCTCCTTCCAGGTATGGGTTGCAGCAATCCCAAGCACAAATACAGGGTTAGCATTGAGAGCAGCCCTGAGGAGAGGACTTGGGAGTGTTGGTTGATCAGGAGCTCAACATGAGCCACCAATGTGTGCCTACAGCCCAGAAGACCAAGTGTGAAAGCTGTGAGGACAGCAGGTTAAGGGAAGTGATTCTACCCCTCTACTCCGCTCTGATGAGACTGTGACCAAGTCTGGAGTTCCCAACTTAAAAAGGACATGGACCTATTGGAATGAGCACCTCTCCTAAGAGGGCAGGCTGAGAAATTTGGGGCTGTTCAGTTTGGAGAAGGCTCCAGGGAGACCTAAGAACAGTCTTCCAGTGCTTAAAGGGGGCGTAGAGGAAAGACGGAAAGGGACTCTATCAGGGAATGTAGTGATTGGACAAGGGTAATGGCTTTAAACCAAAAGATACTAGGAAGAAATTCTTTACTGTGAGGGTGGTGAGACACTGCAACAGTTTGCACAGAAAAGCCATGGAGGACCCCTCCCTGGAGGTGTTTATGGCCAAGCTGGACAAAGCACTGAGCAACCAGGAAGTGTCCCTGCCCACTCCAGCAGGGTTGAAACTAGATGAAATTTAAGTTTCTTCCAACCCAAACCATTATACGATTCTCTAAGACCCCATGAGCTTTCTCTTCTCTTTTCCAGGCTCATCAACCACAGCAGAGTTTGGGTTAAAAATCCCTCTTGGATTAATGCACATTGCAAGACTGTGGAAGTGTTGCCCAACTTGAACACTTCAGGGATA
>VZTY01006258.1:0-24784 GCA_013400935.1 Turnix velox | reverse complement strand
CTCCCTTCTCCTCCCCCCCCCTACAATCTTTTATAACCCTGGATCTCCTCCAGCAATAGTCTGTTCCTTTACTCAGTTTATAATAAACTCTGCCATTCCCTCGTGTCCCCGGGGCTGTCTTGGAAAGGAAAGAAGCTGTTTGCAGAATGAATAGACCAGCCACTGCCTGATGAGGAGGCAACTGGGCAGTTGGAACTCGCTGCAGCAACAAGCCTTCTGCTGGAGACCTTGTCCTACATTCACCTCCTCTGCCCAGCCAGGAGCTGCTGCTAAGCAGGCACTTTAAAAAACCTTCTGCAAACGAGCTGAGTGGGGAGATGAGGGGGGGGGGGAAGCATCAGCTTTGCAAGAATCATATGGTAAATTATATCAGTCTGCAAGTGCAGACTCTCTCAACAGAGAGAATATTAGCTGACTCTTGGATCGTAGCATTACAAGTCAGGTCACCTTCATTCTGCTGCTGGTTCCCTGAGACCTCACATAACTCAAAACACTTCTTTGTGCCTCAATATTGACATTGAAATAAGTCACGGGGATACAGCTGAAACTTCACAGCTTTAGATGCTTTGAAATTCTTGGGTTAAATGACATGGGACAAGGACTGAGGGAGATGACCTCATCACCGAGCTGAGGAACACACTATTTGACTTTCTCTGAAGGCATCTCCACAAAAATAAAAGGAAAACTTAATCAAATATAAAGCAAGATGTAGAGGTTGTTGAGGCATCATTCATGAAGGAATTGAAGATATGGGTAGACATAGTGCATAGAGTAATGGTTTAGTGCAAAGTTGAGTTGAGTTGATGATCCGAAAGGTCCCTTCTAGTCTGAGAAAATTCTATAATTCTAAAATTCATGCAGAAATTTTTTTAGTGTGAGCGTGGTGAGACACTGGAAGAGGTTGACCAGAGAGGTTGTGGATGCCCCCTCAATCCCTGGAGGTGTTTAAGACCAGGCTGGATGAGGCACTTCAATCTGAAGGAACTTGGGTTGCTTAGCCTGGAGAAGAGAAGGCTCAAGGGGGACCTCAGAGTAATTCCTCAATACCTGAAGGGGACTAGAAAGCCTGTGGTAGGACTTTTTAATAGGGTCCTGGATGGCAGAACTAAAAGGAATGGATGCAAATTGGAAGAGGGGAGATTTAGGCTGGAGAGAAGAAAGAAATTCCTTTACCATGAGGGTGGTGAGACACTGGAAGAGGTTGCCCAGAGAGGTTGTGGATGTCCCCTCAATCCCTGGAGGTGTTTAAGGCCAGGCTGGATCAGGCATTGAGCAACCTGGTCTAGTGTGAGATGTCCCTGCCCACAGCAGTGGAGTTGGAACTGGATGATCTTTAAGATCCCTTCCAACCCAAACTATTCTATGACCATTCTAAGGTCAATTCATATTGCTGCCACAGCAATCCTAAAACAATTCTCCAAATCCAGACTTCCATTTCACTTTCCATCCAGTATCCATTTCACTTTGAACTTAATGATTCAAACTCTTTAAAGCTCCAGCTAAAGCATTAAAATGCATCTTGTTTAAAAAAGAAAGCTTTTGTCTAAGCCAAGGAAGGGATGGGTGGAAACATCTCCAACAGATCTAGCGCATTTTTGGGTTTGTCATGTCTGATGACACAGGATTGTGAGGCAGGCAGGGCTTTCTATTTTGGTGCTCCTGGGTAATGCTTCTGCTTTCCTGGCTCACTCTTTACAGAGTCATCTAACTGGTGCTTTGGAGCTGAGGATTCACGCCTGGCACTGCGAGCTGTAGGCGGACAAATGAACGGCTGGCTGAAGGGAGAAAAACAGGCAGTTCTGGAGGAGAAATTAACCTAGCAGGCTGATACAGCTCTGCTCTAATTGTACCTTGCAAAAAAAAAAAAACCCAAAAAAACAAAAAAACCCCCCACTTTGCTACTGTTCCTGAGGATTATGCCATACTGATAGAAGAAAAACTTGTTTCCACCTATTTAAGTCTCCCTATTAAATAATGTTCTGAGATCTCGGTCTAAATTACAGGGCTCCAAACCCTATATTCTCTCCCCTCGCACCCTACGCTCCCCCTCTGTTCTTTGCAACTTCACTGCTTCTCCCACTCACTGCCAAAACAAAAGCCCTCCCTCTCTTTCCACCTTCCCCACAAAAACAACCTACTCTGTGACTACAGGAACATGGCACTCTGCCTGTTCACAGCCCCACACCTCACTGGGGTCATATAGATAAAGTCCAGGAGTTAGTATATGATAGAAAAAAGCAGAACTCAACTGAAACATATTGGATCTTTCCAGTCTGAATGACCAACAGCTGGCAATAATACATAGAGAAGGGTTTTAGAGAGGCTTTAGGGATGGAGAGTCCTGAACAGGTATCCTGAAAGGATTTAGGAGTGTCAGTGGATGAGAAACTCAACATGAGCCAGCAGTGTGTCATTGCAACACAGAAGCCAACCCAGTTCTGGCGCTCCATCAAGAGGAGTGTGACCAGAAGGTCAAGGGAGGGGATTTTGCCCCTCTACTGGGCTCTGGTGAGACCCCAACTGGAGTTACTTCATCCAGTTCTGGAGCCCTCAACAGAAGAAGGACATAATGAAAATGTGAAAATAATGATCATCTGAAGGTAAATCATGAAGAGAAACAATTTCTATTCATCCATGAAACAGATGCTGTATATTCATAATATAATTTCCAGGCAATTAAGTGCCAGAAAATAAACACCTGTGAAATCTTTCCTTGTGGAGAGTCAGGAATAATCTAGGAATAATCTACAGAATGATCAAGAAATCATGATGGGAAAGTCAATAATAACACTTATTTAGAGGACAATGACTTTATATGACATCTGATTTAATTTTAATGCCATCCATATGATTTGCAGTTACAGCCCCAGTAAAAACTACTCCTTAATGTGCAAGTCAGAATGATGTCAATATTTTGGCTAAGAGACTATTCACAGTTTCTAACAATGGAGCAGTTGTCACAGGTTCTTTGTCTGAGCCCAGCTCACATGGTCAGGAGAAGTGGCTCATGCAATGATTTTGAAAAGCAAGGGACAGTGGGAAGACCAGAGCTTTGATCACCAGGGATTTTAATTGCTCAGGCACTGAATGGAAAATTGCAGAAGTGGAGAGGGAAATGATTTTCAGACAACTGGCCTGAATGGTCAGAGGCTCTGCTAGACCAAATCCTAGGAAATGAGCCAAACACACTGAACTAATGAGTGTGGAAAGAGAAGCCTTGCTAGCACATCCCCTGGAATACCTATGAGGTTAAGCAGAACACAAAATTTTGCAGTTTTGGAAAGCTGACTCTTCAGGGAAGGAATTTTGAATGGTTGAAATGGTTGGAAGGAAGAAGAAATTAAATGTATTCTATTTCTCTCCAGTCAGAGCATCTCCACATTCCCCTAGATGGCCAGTTTTGAGACAAAAAAGGAAGCTAAATAGAGTGCCTGCATGATATTTGTCTCAGCATTTTGATTCCAGTTGTCTCAATAAAAATATGAATTTTCTTTGGAGGAATTGGTACCTACCACTTCTTAACTCTTAGCTATTTTCATAAAAGGTGGGAATTATATCACACCTTGGTCTTTAATGCAGAGCATAGCGTGGAATTGTAAACAAAGAAGATAGCATTTGCTTTTAGTTTGCTGGAAAAGGCCAGTGTGTAAGAGGCTGAGAAGAACGCCAAAGAACATCACAAGCATTAATCAGGGCTTGCTCTCGCCAAGTAAATATCACCATTTCCATACTGTAATGAGACACAGGAGCACTGAGCTGCAGGACACCTTTCTTTGCAGTCACGAAGGTGACAGAGTTTGAAAGCCATAAAAAAACCTGGAGAGCTTTAACTGTTTAAAGCTCGGAGAGTCCTAAAATGAGTCTTTCCCCAGCATTACCAGTGCTATTCAACATCTTTGTAGGAGATACGGACAGTGGGATGGAGTGCAGCCTCAGCAAGTTTGCAGATGACACCAAGCTGTGTGGTGCAGTTGATACACCTGAAGGAAGGGATGGCATCCAGAGGGACCTTGACAGGCTTGAGAGGTGGGCCCAAGCCAACCTCAGCAAGTTCAACAAGGCCAAGTGCAAGGTCCTGCACCTGGGTGGAAGCAATCCCAAGCACAGACACAGGCTGGGTGGAGAGTGGCTTGAGTGCAGCTCTGAAGAGAAAGACTTGGGGGTGTCAGTTGATGACAAACTCAACATGAGCCAGCAGTGTGCACTCACAGCCAAGAAGGTCAACCAAATCCTGGGTTGCATCAAGAGGAGTGTGACCAGCAGGTCCAGAGAGGTGATTTTGCCCCTCTACTCAGCTCTGGTGAGACCCCCCCTGGAGTTCCTGTGTCCAGTTCTGGAGCCCTCAACACAGGAAGGACATTGAGCTGTTGGAGAGGGTCCAGAGAAGGGCCACGAAGATGATCAAAGGGTTGGAGCAACTGCCCTATGAGGACAGGCTGAAGGAGTTGGGGTTGTTCAGCCTGGAGAAGAGAAGGCTCAGAGGGGACCTCAGAGTAACTTCTCAGTACCTGAGGGGGTCCTACAGAAAGGCAGGGGAAGGAATTTTTAACATAATATCGGATGGGAGGACTAGAAACAATGGATGTAAACTGGAAGGGGGTAGATTTAGACTTGACATAAGAAAAAAATTCTTTACAGTGGCTTTCAAACTTCTTTACAGTGAAACACTGGAACAGGTTGCCCAGAGAGGTTGTGGATGCCCTCTCTCTGGAGGTGTTCAAGACCAGGCTGGACAAGGCACTGAGCAGCCTGATCCAGTGCGAGGTGTCCCTGCCTATGGCAGGGGGGTTGGAACTCGATGATCTTTAAGGTCCCTTCCAACCCAAACTATTCTGTGATTCTATAAGCAGGGAAAGCTCAGCAATTACATTTCAGCTGCTAATATCTGTGCAGAATTCATTCCTGACGATTCAATCTCAGCTCATCACCTCGGCAGCATCACACTATGCTGAGAAGACCAAGATGGAGGTGGAAAGATCTCCATTATTCAGAAGAAGGTGACATTTTAAGCTCTATATCTACAGAAATGAGTGAGAAGAAATTCAGCTGCTTTTCCCCCTTGAGAAAGAGAAGAGCAGTACATTATTTTACCTGCTGTTCCACAGGGTGGTTGTTCACCAGTGTAAAGGATCAGCGTGATGCCACAGCTGCCCGCCACCACAAAGTCCTTCTTTGAGACATAAATTCATATGTAGGAGGCAGCAATGAATGCCTGCAAGTTGAAAAGCCAGCAAAACACAGACCTGCTTAACAAAACAGTTTGCCAAGGTTACTGGGGGTGTTGTCAAAGCCTCCTCTCTTTTGTGAGGGCTGAATAACAATTCAACACCAAGTAACCCCCCGTTTCTCAGTTTCTTTTGGCTCTACCTGGCAAGTTTTCAAAGTCACTGCTCATGGCTGGGTTTGTTCCCATTGAGATGCAGCTTATCTTGCTCTGGACAGCAAGCACAGAGGATCATCTGACTCCAAAAGTTCATGCCAAAGCCCTATTGTGCTGGTTTTCTGCTTGAACTGAACTGTGTCCATCATAAATGTGCTCCAACTGAAGAATCACACATCCTTGGTTACTTCAGATTGCTAAGAAGAATCTTCCTGCCTCAAAGGAAGCTGATGGCTTATAAAATTAAATGGTTTTGATGGCCTCAAAGGAAGCTGAGGCTTCCTTTGAGGCCATCAAAACCATTTAATTTTATAAATTCTAACATTTAATTTTATAAATTCAACCACTTAAATTTATAAATTTAAATCTAGCTGCAGAGTGGCCCCAGTCAAGTAACACTCCCTCTACAAGCAAGAACAACTCTGTTTAACAGACAACTATAACCTATTTTGAGCTCAAGAATCTTCAAAAGAGTGATCTGAGTTGTTGGAAGCATCTCTTCTCAACTGGGTTCCCTTCTAGAACATGCATCCTAAAACCTGCAGCAATAGGACAAGCATCCTCAAAAGGTCCTTTTGTTTGGAGAGGTGAAAATTTCTGCTATTAAATCAGCAGATTTTTGTGGTAACTTGCTGAAGATGGTGATGTTCTAATCACACATCTGAGGTGGCAGCTTTTCATCCAGAATTCAGCTCTGCCATAGAGGAAAAGTATAAGCCAAAAAAAAGAAGTGTGACAGTTAAATGGAGCATGAAAAGCTGGAAAACCTGTGCTGGAGAAAGAACCTATAGGTGAAAGACATTCCCCAGGTTATCAGTGCAAGCACGGGTGTCTGTCACATCTCTCCCTTCAGTGCTCACTGCCTTTGTGAACCATCAAGAGCTCTGGTTTATAAAAACAACCTCTGGTGTGAGAGCACTCCAGGAGCTGAGATGTGCCCAAAACATGTAACTTCCTGAACATCTTTGATTTCAGAGCTTTAAAATACACCAGTTCTTCAATTCCTTACTCTAAATCCTGCAATAGGTAACAAACAAACCAAATAAAATGCTTCAGAGCTGAAGGAATCATGATTAGAAAATATAACTATGAAAGGAGCACACATTCAATATTCCACCAACCTATTTAATGTAGCAAATAGTTTTTAGACCCCAAAAAAATGTATAAATAGTCAGGATGTTCTCCCAGGGCAACTAGAATTTAACATTACCTCTTGCTACTTTTCACTTCAGAGTGTGGAAAGTGCCTTTGAACTTCTTCTGTAAAATCCTACTGGCAGTTTAAGGCAGGAAAATAAACCTAAACTGTCTCCTGGGCAAAAACAACAAAAGGTCTGCAACATGGAGAGTCCTGTGCACAATTTACTGAGCTGTCTGTTGAGATTCCACCCCAGCTGACTTTACAGATTCCTAACTATGTTTCTGCAGTTGTCTCCTAGAAACAGAACAAGAAGCATTTGCTGTTTTCTCAGCTCTTTTGAAAACCTCTGCACCAGCTTTCTGCACATTGGGGGATGCACAAGTAATCAATGTTTATTTCCTTAATCAATAGGCAGCCTTAAAGAATGGCTTGCTCTTTGCTACCACGTTATGTAAATGTAATAAAAAAAAGCAACTGGAGGAATGATGCACCATTAATAAAAAACTTGGGAGAAAAAAAAGTAGCAGTGGAAAGTGCAATTCAAAGAAATGCTCACACAAACATTTGGATACTTAACCAGATTCCTGAGGTTATCCAAACATTGGATTAATAGCCTTGCAGGGTTAGACTGGATGATGAAAAGTCAAACATACTTCTTTCTTGCATAAAACTAAATTGATAATAAATACAGCTTCTGAAAAAATATCTTAGTGAACAGCAGAATGGGGAAAATTAAATGCTGTTTCTATTTCTGACATTGCTGATTGGGCACCACAGGAGCAAGACTCACTGTGTTTGTTTCTGCTACTTGGATCAGGGCACCAAGAGCTTTTGGTATGTTTCTAAAATCTGAGAAAAACAAGAAAAGTTCCAAAAAGCAAATGCTTCATTCAGATGCATCCAAAATTATTTAATCTGTGATTCCAAAACAGATAGAAGCAAGGTAAGGCCTTCACTTTGGATGAAAACAGACCTGTGCAGGTGAAAGTTAGTGTTGTACTGAGCATAAATGGGGGAGAAAACCAACATTCACATCTCTTCCTCTGCAATTTTGGTTACCACAAATCAGTAGATGATTCCCACACATCTATAGTTACAGTATAGAAATAATGTATCAAAATATGCATTCCTTTGCAAATTTTCTACAGAAATATGTGCAACTTAGAAGGAAAAAAAATCCCAGTCAATGTTTAGGCACAGGAACAAAGCTACTGCACTGAGAGACATATTCTGAATCCTCAAAGGCTGTCACTCTGCTTGCTCTAAGCCTGCTAGATCTTCTTTTCTTTCCTATATTTATTGTTGCCTCTATTTTCCTCCCTCTCTTTCTTCTTTAGAGATTCATCCAATTGTTGTCCTTCCAGATCAAGCAGCCTCTTCATTTTAATAGCTTTTTTTTTTTAGGCTGAATTGCTCCATATGGTATCTTGCTTTATGTGAAATTCACACAGCAAGTAGCAAAGATTTTTGGAACTAACTTTTGTTTGTAGCTGTCACCTGAAAAGTGAAACACAAGATAAATGATGGCTCATTCTTTCCTGGTGTTTCTAATCTGCTCCTGATAAAAAAAAAAGCTTATAATGTCTCTTCTTTGGAATATTACTGTCATTCTTCCTTTTTGTTGTCCAGTAACTTCTGATTCCACATTCATTTTTTCAATGCTCTTTCTTGCTTTAGGCAGAATAAAAGTATGAGAATGCAGTCTCTGTTCCTACTCAATTAGTTTTGCCCAAGCTAAAACTTCAGAAATAGCTCTTACTATCTGACATAGACAAACCATTTTTAACCCAGGGTTTCCATACAATTGTTGAGATATTGGTGTGGGTATGAAGTACTTGCAGTAAATCTTATTTTAGTCTTGGGATAGAAAATGAGAAATTTTACTGAAAACAACAGGAAGAGGAAGGGGAAAAGATAAAAAAATAAGCACTCATCTTGGTATGTGACAAGAGATTGCAAGGTTCAAACTTGCTATTCATTACCCTGATGATTAAAAAATTCTGAATAATCAATCATCTGGCATGGTCTTTCTTTCATGATACCTATAATATTCCCTGATTAGTCCATGCTGCTACTGTAAGGGTTATCCTTTGGTTTTTTTCTATAGAATATAGTAAAAATTAAAGCTTTTTCATAGTGAAAATTTTATTTTTAGATTTGCCTAGCAATTACCACAACTTCTCAGTTTAATTTTTTTTTTTTTAAATTAGCTTTAGGTTCTATTCTCCTATATTTAATAACTTGCTTATCTGTGGTTTCCCTTTGTTTTTTGGGTTTTTTTTTTTCCCATATGGTTCCTGGTAAATTGCAGAAGCTTCATTTGTTTGTTTTGACAATTTAATTTTGTTTCAGTGATAATAGAGTGCATCATCCCCATCTGGGGTTTTATTTTCAAAAATGCCTCATTCACTTTAAAAAAAAAAATTTCCATTGAATTGGCTACAGTGAATTATGAGAGTCATTTTTTCTATAACTTTGGGTCAAGTTTCCTCTATAAAGGAAACTTCCTGTGAAGGTGCAAACAAGTATTTCAGACCTCTGTGTGGTTCTAAGGCCAAACACAGCTACAGATTAAATGGGGAAGAGTGGGGATACTCAACTTTGGGACTGAGATGCCCAGGGTGGACTTGAAACAGAGCTACAACCTTTCTGCTCTACTTCCACAGACACAGGACCTTCTGAATCCTGTGTGCTGTAACTAGGGGGTACCTAATTGGAATTACCAAGTTGACTTACTGCAGTCTGTAACTGCATTAGGATTCAGCTGCTGATCCTATTAACTGTTCAGCATCATCTGCAGACAAATGTGTGCTCCTCTCCCCGAGTGCTATTATCTTCTCCAGACTTCTCTTGGAGCTTTGTGAGAATAACTGAAATTATCAGAATGGTTGGAAGAATTTAAAGTACTCTTTTTTAATTTTTTTTTCTTTCTTTCTCCTTTTTTTGGCAGCCTAATTTTTATCTGATTTAGCAGTGTCCTGGTTTGCCTTCTTATTCTGACTGGGAGATAGAACAGATTTCTATAATCAGTTCCCATCACTTGATAGAATAATTTTAGTGTCAGATGAAACCAGCTTCTCCTGATCCTAGGGAATGCCCTGCAGGCTGCTAAGGCTATCATATCCCTCTGCTGGGCTTTTCTTCTGCTGCCTGTCTCTGCCATCATCAAACAAAATCCTCCCCATCCCCAATTCTCTCTCCACAATGGGCACATCAGTTAAAGAAGTCTCACAGGGGTTATATAAACTGCACCTTAGACACTGGAGCCAGACTCTCTGAGCTTCCATGTGAAGCAACAGTTTAATTTCCCTTTCTTCATCAATTCTTCATTCTCTCATGATGTCTTGGCAACATTTTGTTCCTGTTCAACATTCATCATTAGCTTCTTTTTTTTTTCCCCCTTTCTCACTTCCCTTTCTATTCCTTTCCCTCCCCATCTGCTAATTTAAAAGGAAATTGCAGGGTATTCAACATTATCAGCCAATCTGTTTACTCTGCTCTTGTTCAAATGAAGACCATTTCTCACACACTGAGCTGCTCTGTCTCACTCCCATACACACTATTATTATCCTCAAAGCCTGCATTTACTTCCTTACACCACCTAGAGAGCCTTGCAGAGGTACAAGTCCTCCAAAAAAATTTGTGCCTCTTAAAACCTAAGATGTGGATCTCTGGATTAGAAGAGAGATGTCCACATTTAGGCTTTCCCTCACTCCCAAGCAGCCATGGGACAGCACATGGGCACATGACACATGAAGAGGAGGTTTTGATTGCATCCTGGCTGTTGGAAGAGCAGCATTCAAACCCAAAGATGTCACACCTAAGCAGGATGGGTGTGTAGAACAAGCCTTCTCCTGGAAAATAGCTTCTTGGTGTGCCAGAGTCACTCAACTCAACCAGATCATTCTTAGCAGTAATTCCTTAAAGCACCCCAAGCCATTACTGTTCCACACTACTCTTTGTGCTGATGCTCACTTGCTCCACACCATTCATTACCCACAGAACCCTCCTTTTGACCTAATGCTCCCACTCAAACCACAAGATTAATAACACCAAGTCTGCTTTGATCCCTATCAGTGGTTAAAATGCTTGTAGTAAAGTGCTGAAACATTTCTGGATAGCAAAAAAGTGGAAGTTTTGCATGCTCATGTACATTAAGTGCTGCTGGTATTAATGTTTTTCCAAAGCCAGGGAGAAACACCTAATAGGAAAGGTTTGATTAAATCTGAAAGTGCTAGAATAGTTCTCTCATGATCTACTGGAGTGTTTGAGGCACATTATCCCTTAGAGAAGAGGCTAACATTTTGAGTGATGATCTTATTGAATGATTTAAAATACATGTAAAAACAAAACTGAACTGAAAGATGCATCTGTTTCTATAGTGATGGGATCAGCTGGTAAAAGGGATCTCTGCTGTGAAATATCATATGTGAATTTCCAAATTGGATTACAGATCAGATTTCTTCACATTCATAATTAACTTGCCTATAAGTAGAGGAGTTTGGAATAAATGAGATAACAGAAATTTTATCCCATCAAACATTCTAGTTTGCATTTCAGGCAGATGTTAATGAAAATTTACCTTTTTTTTTTAGTTCCTCTCTCTGCTCTTAAGGTATTCAAAAGATGGAATTTTAAGCAAACAAAGTTGCTTCAGAGTTGAAGCATTTTATTTAAGTGATACTTGGATAAAAGGAAGTATTGTCAAAGTCAATGAAAGCCACACAACTGGCAAGGATCTTTTCTGGGGTTAATAAGGAAGAAAGTATTGGTGTATATTTAGCACTTGGAAATTTTTTTAAATTGTCCATCTTTTATGTGAGTTTGTTGCTATTAATACAGATCCCCACGTACTGAAACAAGTGGATTCTTGCGTGATGGAAAAGTAGATGAGAATAATTTTTACTGAATATTGGAGCTTGACTCCTTACCAAATGCAGGAGGATATCATGCTGTTATATTGTATGTTGCTTAGCAATGTAATGTGGGAAGCAGCACCACAGTCCTTGACAGCACCATTGTCCATTGAAGTGCTTGTGAAATATTACCTGAGTTATATAAAGATAGCACATGCTCATAGAAAAATGGCATCAAGTTTCAAAGCAGGACAAAGAGGAAAAGGCTGGAAAGAAAAGGCATTGCTATCCAAAAAGGTCTCCCCAGATGATCCCCTCACTATCTGAATGCACACAGTGTGAATTAAATATGGAGAAATATTTAGGCAATCTCATTGCAGCTCTGCTCACAAGTGACATGCAGCACTAGAGAGTAACTACTCTCTAACAACTGAGTCCATACATGTGCCAGTGCCTCTGTGTTACCACCACATGAAGAAGACCTCTTGTTTGTTGTCCTAATGTTCTTCAGAGGAAAATTTAGTGCTCTGATTACTCAGGCTGGGTAGAATATAGAGTCACAGAATGGTTTGGGTTGGAAGGGACCTTAAGGATCATCTAGTTCCAACCTCCCCACTATGAGCCCGGACTAGACCAGGTTGCCTCATCCAGCCTGGTCTTAAACACCTCCAGGGATTGAGGGACATCCATAACCCCTCTGAGCAACCTCTTCCAGTGTCTCACCACCCTCACAGCAAAGAACTTCTTTCTTCTATCCATCCTAAATCCACTCTCTTCCAATTTGCATCCATTCCTCCTAGCCCTTCCATCACATATCCTACTAAAAAGTCCTACTCCTGCCTTTCTGGTGGCCCCCTTCTGGTATTGATAAGTCACTACGAGGTCCTCTCTGAGCCTTCAAGCACTAAGCAAAGCTGGATTTGTCCTACAAACAGAAAAGATTATAAAGTCCCTTATCAGCTAGAAAAATGTGAATGTTGACCTCTTGGACTTTAGAGTATACAAAGGGTTAGAGATGTCACAGGCAGTCTCCTGTATTCAATGCACTTGCTTTTCCTCTGCTGCCTTTTGCCTAGAGAAGTGTCAATCTGCTCTTGCTTGATTGCTTTTGACAGCCTCTGCCAAGATTTGCCTTCATGCATGCCCTGTAATGTTTCTTTGGCCCATCTTCCAGCCGTTCACCATATTTTAACTAGCTGGAGAAAACAGCTTGGGTAATCTGTTTTCTGACCTTCACAGCAGATGCCAAGCCCTGTGTACTGAGGCATACAAAAGTTCTGCTACATTGCTTAGTGCTGCAACATTCCAAAACTTTACCATTTCCACTGATCACTCTCTTTTCCTGCCCTAGTTTCTCACGTGTTCACCTTTCCCTGGTAAGGGCGTTGCATAATTTTGCAATGCCATGCAAATGAGGTAGTGTGGCAGTGTCATTAATAACTCCAACACTAATGAATTCCTCTGAACTGCTGCAATAGGAGAGATCTCTCCAAATGATGCCAGGCTCTTGCCAGAGGCTACTGCTGAAGGAGGGCAAGCATTTTCTTGTAGCCTGGCTGTGAAGAAATAAGCACAATTGTAGCATGGGTCATCTACCAACATAATTCCCTTCATCACCACTCCCTTCTTGGCAAAGTAGCTGCCACCAGGAACCTGATGGAGATGCTGGCAACACGAGGAGAAAACACACAGAGTTCAATCTGCACACAGGAAATGTATCACCATCAGACTGAATGGTTACTCCAAGACTTTGCAGTTCATAAGCACTGCCACTGGATTCACTGCACTCAAGGTTTTGTTATTTGAAGAAGTATCAGGCTCCTATTATTACTCTGTCATATGGAACAAACCTCAGATTATGATGGTTTGTAAAGACACAGGAGCATATCTGCATCTCAGTGAAAAAAAAAAAAAATACTGAATAGACGTGACAGATCCTAAGGGCCTTTCCAAGGAACAATTCAATATTCCCTTTTATAGCATTTGGCAGGAAAACACCACAGAGTTTATTCAGCTTGAATTAACTAATGGATTTGAGCATTCTCTTTAACAAAGAGAAAAGATGTTGAGTTACACTGACTGCAGGGTTACAGAATGCTTTGGATGAATCTCAAACTGATTTACCACAGCATTTGTGCCAGCTTTTCTCAAAATTCACAGTTTCAGATGGGCCCATACCCTTCCAACACACAAACCAACAAACCCCAGTCCTGGGTAGGAGTTTTTAACAAGATATGTGATGGGAGGACTAGAAATAATGGATGTAAATTGGAAGGGGGTAGATTCAGGCTAGACATAAGAAAGAAATTCTTTATGGTGAGGGTAGTGAAACACTGGAAAAGGTTGCCCAGAGAGGTTGTGGATGCCCTCTCAATCCCTGGAGGTGTTTAAGGCCAGGCTGGATGAGGCATTGAGCAACCTGGTGTAGTGGGAGGTGTCCCTTCTCATAGCAAGGAGATTGGAACTAGATGATCTTGAAGGTCCCTTCCAACCTGAACTATAAACACAGAGTATGGATTTCTTTAGAGAAAGACCCAACTCCTTGCCACAGAGCAGAACCACACATAAATACAGGAATACCAATGGTGAGATTTACCCTCTAGCAAGCTTTGCTCATCTTCAGCCAAGAGGAGTATNACTGAATAGACGTGACAGATCCTAAGGGCCTTTCCAAGGAACAATTCAATATTCCCTTTTATAGCATTTGGCAGGAAAACACCACAGAGTTTATTCAGCTTGAATTAACTAATGGATTTGAGCATTCTCTTTAACAAAGAGAAAAGATGTTGAGTTACACTGACTGCAGGGTTACAGAATGCTTTGGATGAATCTCAAACTGATTTACCACAGCATTTGTGCCAGCTTTTCTCAAAATTCACAGTTTCAGATGGGCCCATACCCTTCCAACACACAAACCAACAAACCCCAGTCCTGGGTAGGAGTTTTTAACAAGATATGTGATGGGAGGACTAGAAATAATGGATGTAAATTGGAAGGGGGTAGATTCAGGCTAGACATAAGAAAGAAATTCTTTATGGTGAGGGTAGTGAAACACTGGAAGAGGTTGCCCAGAGAGGTTGTGGATGCCCTCTCAATCCCTGGAGGTGTTTAAGGCCAGACTGGATGAGGCACTGAGCAACCTGGTGTAGTGGGAGGTGTCCCTTCTCATGGCAAGGAGATTGGAACTAGATGATCTTTAAGGTCCCTTCCAACCTGAACTATAAACACAGGGAGTATGGACTTCCTTAGAGAAAGACCCAGCTCCTTGCCACAGAGCAGAACCACACATAAATACAGGAATACCAATGGTGAGATTTACCCTCTAGCAAGCTTTGCTCATCTTCAGCCAAGAGGAGTATTGTTTTGGTCTCAATGAGTATGCATTTGATATATAATAACCATTCCCCTAAATCAACATCCAGTGAGTTGATTAAGCAGGAAGGGCACTTAGCTGAAAGGAGCTGCATTTGTCTCCATATGAAAACAAAGCATTTGTTGTGGAGACCTTCCTGAGCACACAGACACTGGCTGTATCAAACTGTGCAGACTCTACACAGTGTTAAGGACATTAATCTCCCCTCATGATGTAGGAGTTCCAAAGAACCTGGAAAAGGGCCCATGGAAAGAGCTGTTCCCCATGTGCTAACGTGGCCAAAAAGCCAATGGAAGAGAAAACAGGAAAGTTTATACAAGTCCAAACTAAGCACTGGGCAGTGCTCCCAAAAATCAGACTCATTAACCTGAAAAGAATATGTTTGATAATTTAAAATACTGAAAGCAGAACAGTGTATGGGTCATCTCTCTTCACCGGTCACTGAAACACAAGGTTTTCATAACACTATTGAATCACTTCTTATTTCTTTGATTTTCTTAATTTAATTCCCTTAAGTTTTTTTAAGCTTCTGCCACATATTCTTGGTTGTTTCAGCCTTGGCATTCTTTTATCTGATCTGAAATTAAGATCTATTCTGTGGCCTCTGTGCCTCTAATGGATTTTCTGGTTAAACAGAAGTGAATGTATAATTCAGCCAGAAGGTTTTTTTCATAACAGTGCAGCTTTACAATACCTTAAAAGCAGTTGGCTTTTACTAATGCAAGCCCCTTTTTGGATCCAGTGCTTCAGAGAAGTTCAGCAGAGACAGATTTCTACCTTTATCCCTTACTTTAACCCCGAGGAGAGGTTTTTGGTTTTTTTTTTTTTTCAAATTCACTAAAATTCAAAGCTCTTTAATTTTTTAACAATTCACAGCTCAGAGGCAAAGGAGCTGGCTGGCATGATAAAACTGCACTGGCTTGTCCTCTGTATAAATAATATTAGCAAGGAGAACAACGTTCCTATTATCATAATCAATTGTTCAGAATAACTTTCAAAGTCTGCCCTTCCATTTTTCACCTTCCCAAGCAACACAGAGTTCTGGAAGCACCCAGAAGTGGAAAACAGTTGCAGTTAAAAGGGTGAAGAGCAAGACCATTCCTGGCTCCCTCACAGCTGAGCCTTTCAGGATCAATCAACATCATTTACTGGGCTTGTCAGTTCAAGGCCACAAACCCATCTGACTTTCATCCTTGTATTTCCCTTTGACTAAGCTAAGCCTTTGGATTAATTCCCTCTAGTCAGAGGATGAAAACCACACCTGAACAACAGATGGTGCCTGCATCTGCCTCCAGTGTAAAAGTTCAAGAGGTTTTTGGTTTTGGTGACGCTTCTTTGCATTTGCAGACCAACATTCTCAACAAAAGATCTTTCCTCTTACCTCCTAAGAGAACAACTAGAGAGCTACAAACAGATTTATCAAGATTGATTTAACTAAGAGTATTTTGCATTTGTCTACTAAAAAAAATGTAAAAATGTAGGAAAAGGCAGGGAGTCTTTGGAATGGCTGCAGGCACTTCACAACTCTTCATTTCTAGTTAAAACATCAGGGAAAAAAATATTTCACAAGATAGAATCACAGAATGTCTTGAGTTAGAAGGGACCTCCAAAGGCAATCTAGTGCCACCTCCTGCAGTGAGAAGGGACATCCTGCACTAGATGAGGTTGCTCAGAGCCTCAGCAAGCCTGGCCTTGGATGTCTTCAGGGATATGGCCTCCACCATCATTCTGGGCAACTTGTTTCAGTGTCTCATGGGGAAGAACTTCACATTTCATCAGACAGTTGGAAGAAATACTTTTGCCCAGCTCCTCCATGTAACTAAGGGCAGTTTCACACAGTGAAAGGGGATGAGGATGATAATACTCCTTTCACCAACCATGCACATTGCCCATCTACCACACAAACCAAAGGTCAGAGTCAACCTGGAGCTAAGAGATGAAAGAACAGCTTCCATTCCTGTTGCACAGGGCTCCTTGCCTGGCAGCAGGAAGCCTCAGCATTGTGGATGCACAGCTTGCCAACAAGGACAATGAAGTGACAACAGAGCACCTAAATAGGTGCCATGGAGACCCAACAAAGAAATAACCTTTTTCTAAAAGACCTGTGGTCAAAAAGCAGCGATGATGTGAACTCCTATTACTCCCTCGCCCTCGTATCTGGGGGAATGGATATCGAAGCATTAACTGAAGAAATCAGTTTCCACACCAATACTTGATGGCGCATTTTAAACCACCTTTTGTTTCCTTGTAGCAAAGCTTTAAACTCCCTCTTGTGGGTAACTTGAGAAAATTCGGTTTGTATCAGAAACACCACAGAAATACTTGCAAGAAACCAAACCCTCTTTTAAATCTTGATTTTTTTCCATATCACGTCCCCTGACTATTCCAGAACATCTATCATTGGATTTTTTTATCAATACCAGACAAGACAGAGTCCTGAGCAGCCTAATTTGACCTTACAGCTGACCCTGCTTTGTACAGGAGGTGGGTTTCAAAACTCAAACCTGTATTAAATTCCTATATTCTTACAATCCTGTATGCACAAAAGGGAGAAAGCATACTCTAAAGAGAATCCAACAATCATTTCAGAAGTAAAAGTAGCATAGAAGCACATTAGGATGTTCATACTGTTCTCTATTTCATTAGTTCTAAATGTAGCTGAGGTCACCATCCATTGTTGAAGATTTTAAGTAAATTACTATAGGAAACATGGAAACGTAATTCCCTCTCCTAATTGCCAAGACAGATGAAGACAGGCTAAGAATTAAAAAGAAATACAAATAAATATACAGGATAAGGCTGAAACACACTGACAGCAGCATCTAAAGCATCATCTCAAGAGCTTTTTCTTCTATCTGTACCCCAAAGTAACCCATTCACTAAAGTACAATTTTGATTCACCACAGCCTAACATTTAAAATGCTGCTAAATTCTGAGCATCAATATTTACTTTCCAAAAATAAATAAAACAATACACCTATGTTATGTTCCACATGTCCCAAAGCACTTCAGAAAGCCAGTGGAACACGACAGACCTGCTGAGGGTACAAGTGTTTGCTTGAAGTTATGGGATCAGACAAGGGCACTGGATCAGAGCTGCTTTGTTGTTCAGCCCCATCACTTTGGCTGCAAAATAATGAACTTTTTAGGAGATGGCAGAGATGGATACAGAAAACACTGTGGCAAAACAGAATTTACCACTCAGGAAATGTTCACATTCCAAGCTTAAACAGAAGGATAAACTCAGGAAATAAAAAGATCATTTGAGTCATTTCTTACAATAAAGTTTTATAGCACCATAAACAAGGTATCAACAGCGTGGCAGTCAAAGTGTTATCCCAGTAAAGCTATCTTTCTTCCCTTTGCTGCATATATTTGTAAACTGGAGTCAACTGCTTGTCCTTGAATTAAATTTTTTAACAACCCAGAAGTCATTTCAACTGTGGGCAAAGGGCACTGTAAGCACACACTGACAAATTCTGCAATGGGAACAAATAAAAGAACAGAAGATACTGAAATCCTTCAAGACTGGAGCACTTTCATAAATTAAATTTAGATCTCTTCCTCTAAAGTTATTTATTATAACATGGAATGGTAGTTTTGGGTTTTCCTCTTAACAGACTTAGATTTTGCAGCTTCCTCACACTCAGCAGAGTTTGTACTTTGGGTTCTCTTCATTGATAAATCTTCTCACTCCCTAAATATACCACACTCTCAAGGCTTTTCTCTTTTTGATTTCTAACATCTATGGAAAGTGAGTTCTTTTGAATTTAACAACCAAGCTTTCTTTGGTTTTATCTTAAAAACATTATAAATACTACCCCCCTTTTTGCCAGATTGCTCAATCACAAAGAAGGGAACAGATCTATTTTAAAAATACTATTATTTCTCCTAGCAGTGGGGCTCATTAGGTAAAAGCTGCACCATTTCACTTAAGAAAAATACTCCATTTCTCTATGATTTACTAAAGCCAAACCAGCTGACTGCTCAGCTCTCTCCCCAGTTGTGTTATGGCTTTAAAAATTTGCAAATGGACATTTAAAACTTGTTCAAAACCACTTGTGCCTGAGCACAGATCTCACAAGAACAAAAAACCTCTGCAGTCAAATAATAGAACCTGAAGAAAAGCATTTTCCAGTGGAAACACTGGCACAATTTTAATTACTTCAGAGGAACAAGCATCCCTGCGGACAGACTGTTCAGCCACTTCCAGTGTATTTTAAACCTATATGAAAAAGTCCAAAGAAATCCATACAGCAAGAAATAGAAACATAAATCCCTTCCAAAGGCGAGATGACTTCTGCTGAGAAAGTTTGCAACCCATTAAGAGAGTCTTTTGGATGAAAGGAAAGGCAAGCATTCACCCATTGTCCATGTTGATTCCATCTTAACCAAAGTCAGAGGGAGCCTCACTAACAATAAGAAAGAAGACTTCAAGTCTTTTGCAAATTAAATAAAAATAGATTGGGAAAATAGATTTCAGGCTTAGCAGGAAATGTATCTTCAGCTGATGTTTAAGAAGAGACATCCATACCCACCATCCACTCCCTAGATAAAGAATCAAAACAGGTGGGAATATCACTAAGAGCCAAACAATTAGCAGCTTAATGATTTTTTCCTAGGAGTATGCAGCTTTATGTGCACAACAGAGAGAAGTGGTGACTAGTTCTATGTCATACTGCACATTCATAGAAATATAGAATGGTTTGGGTTGGAAGGGACCTTAAAGATCACCTAGTTCCCTCCCACTACACCAGGTTGCTCAATGCTTCATCCATCCTGGCCTTAAATACCTCCAGGGACTGAGGGAAACATCCCTGGGCAACTTCTTCCAGTGTTTCACCACCCTCACAGCAAAGAACTCCTTTCTTATCTCCAGCCTAGGTGTATCCATCTTAAAGTAAAAATACATCACAATGTAATAACACACTATCAGCCAGAGAACAACAGAGCTTTGCAGATTTTGTGGAAAAATTTCATCCACCACTGGGGCACACCACAGAAACCTCTGAGCAAGTAGTAGCAATGCCTGTAGTAAAACCACTGCATCCAAGGGACACGAGGCACAGATAAACGAGGATTAAGAGGCCTTTATTGCCCTTATTAGCCATATTAATTGAACATATCTGACTCTTGAGGTCCTGTGATATGCTCAGACACGTGGCCAACAGTCACACTCCTCCCAAGAGCACAGACAGATCCATCCTTGGACACCACAAGATAATCTGGTGTGGCACAGTTAAACTATTCATGGCTAGAAAGCAAACAAGACAAAGGCCACCAGTTCAGGAGATGTCACAGGATCCTGAATGGAGCAGAAGATAACAGTGGAAGCATAAAACAATCCCTGACAAGTCTTTTTAACATTGCCTCTGTATTGACTACCCATAAACACTTGCAGTTATTGAAATTTCAATTGTCTTGTAGAATTCCCTGGAGATTTCTTCCTAAAACCAGTTCCTCCCCAGTATATTCTAAAATTCCAAGTATTCCATTCACACACAAACATATTCTGCCTTCTTGCTTTGCTTTGAGACCAAATAAAGCATAAATTCTGTGATAAGTTAATTTATGCTTTTTAAAAAAAAAATTCTCTTAGATTTTGGGTCAGGTTGTTTAATAATTTACTCACATCTGCACAAGAAAAATGCAGTAAAATAAGCTGTTTTCTGCAAACCCACACTGTATTCCAAAAGTGTTTATTCTGCTACTATAATCTCTACAAACACCTAAGCTCCACTGAGATTTTATAATACATTCAAGAAGGTGCAACACATATAAAATGTGAGAGTTAAGGCCTGGGGGGCTTTTGTTTTTGGCTGCCAGGGCCATCTGTTGCTGGGTAAGAAAACATCACCCTGCAGAAGGGTAGGGATTCCTTTAGTGGGAGAGAAGGGAGACAGCATTTAGTTCAGCCTTAATTCAGTATTTTTCCTCATTAGATTGAAAGTAAAAATACATCTGTTATTTCATTTGCTCTGACAGTCAATATTAGAAGACAGGCAAAGATGAAAATGTCTCAACCTCAGACAATTCTAAACATGACCATGCAGTGTCTTTATAATGAAGCTATTTGTATGGCCCGTGGAATTGTGAAGGAATTAATCACAGGCAGCACAAGGTGCTGCTGACTTTTGAACAAAAACTTGATTAAGTGAGGATCAGTCTGAAATATCTGGTAGAAAGTGGGCATGAATAGATTGTACATAATGAATTCTGAGCCTGTGAACTGCTCTGTGTTGATTAAGAAAGTGAAATCAAAGTGAGTAAAAGCAGGGACAGGAGGGGGGCAATGGCTTAGTGAAGAGCAGCTTTCATCCCTGACCAGCTTGTTTCACTTAGGATATGATGAATAAATTGTAAAGGCTCAGCCTTGTCATCATTTTACTACAGTATTTGTACAAAGGATGGGTCAGCATCACACAACCAGAGGTCTGCAGGGCACCAGGAGGCCACCAGCCAGATTTGGGACTGAAAAACACAGCCTGGGAGGTGAGGAGAGAGATCTACCAGCAGAGGTGACCAGAGAGAATGAGGAAATCAGAAAAAACATCTACAAGCAGAGGTGTCCAGGTGCAATGAGGAAGGCAGAAAAGTCATGAGTCAGGACTGGAAGTCACCAGAGATGAGAAGAAGAAATTTCCAGAAGCTCTAAGCAAGATTTAATGTTCTCCTCTTCAGATTTAAGTGCAAATAATTAAATATTTCCAAAAAAACCCAGCAGCAGCTGAATGAAACACACACCAGTGATCTGCAGCTCCTTACCAGCAATCTGCCCCAAATATCTCATCATTAAAGGCAATGATTAAGACAGAAATGTGACATTTCCACGGCAGTTTTCATCCTGCAGCACTTCATTAACTATCTCACCAAATATCACTCAGTGATACTGATTTGGCTGTATTTATCCTCTGTCTACCCAAATCAGGAGGAAAAAAAAAAAGAAAAAAGAGAGAGGCAGATTGTACTCTTTTTAGAATCTCATCAGATAAAACCTTAAACTGGTGGTTTCCATAGAAACACCTCACAAAGTCTCTCTCTGCTTTTTCTCTATCAGACCTGTTCATAAACTTTCAGCTTTACTTAATGCTAGATCTGCTCCTAAATTCTAGGGATGGAGTAGTTAAAAGTGGTAAAACCTCCAGGCTACCTGAGCATGAGACAAACTTGCAATTTCAGTGACATACTACAGGCAAATTTCTTCTGAGACCGGGTCGATTGAGTAGTAAAGTGACATTCCACTGCTGCTTTAAGGCACCTTGATGACTTTGACTTGTTCTAGTAGCTCTGCTTTCATATTTTTTTCTGTATTACCTAAGGCTTTCTCTGTTTTGTTAAACACAAATTTTCTCTTTTGCCAAACCTACAGAAGCAAAGAAATCATTATACTGAGAGAGGGGAAAAAAAAAAATATATCAAAAAGAGCACTGGGTTGGCCAGAGGAATCCTGGGTAAGAGCAGAAATGACAAGTAAAACCTTTTGCAAACACGACTGGAATATGAAATGGCAGAGGGAATAGCAAAAAGGTTCCATGAGAAACTTATCTGAGAGCACTGGGAAATTTGAAACTGCTACATCCCTTTTCTTTAAAAAAAAAAACACCTTTTTTTTACTCTTTTCTTTCTGGCAATTCCCCCTGAAGGGGAGGTTCAACACAATGACAACAAAGCTGGTTCCTCCAGCTCTTTCCTCACAGCATTCAGCCAAAGGATGAGAGCAAGGTGAGGATCTGCTGCCTCCAGGGCCACGACAGGAGATTTTAAGAATGAAAAAGACAGAAAAACTCAGTCCTCTACCTCTCTGCACCATAAGAGGTCATTCAGAAAGAAAACACACTCCCAATATATTCCCTGTGAGCAACTATTATCAGCAAAAAGAGTTTAATTTTACTTTGATTTGTATTTGTGGACCCAAATATCCTTTAACAGGATGCTCAGGGGCAGTTCAAGGACCTTTCTAACATCTGCTGGGTTTCTAAAATACTTACAGTGCTTGTAGAGAGTTTGGAAATAAAATAATTTGCTGAAATATTAACTAGATTTTTATATTTATTAAAAAAAAGTTAAATCTGCAATAGTAGATAAAAATTTCCCATTTTCTACTGTTCCAGGGCAAACACAATGACAAGGACTTGGGTCTTTCCTTGGGACAAGTTTTGCTCTCCCTGCTCTGCTGTATGTATTAACCAAGTATAAAACAACATAAAAATAACCAGCCTCCCATACTCAAAGATATTTTAAACAAAGTATTTTTTAATGTGGGAGAAACTCCTCTGCTTAAAGAAACCAAAATTCAAAACATTCCTATTCTGAGATTATTGATTCCAACATATTCCACTGAAAACAAATAATCCCATGAGATAAAAATAGGCAACTAAATGAAACACAGGCTCGTGTAACGTGGGAAATGTTTTTTGAGCAGCTATTCTGGTTTTCATTACTTTTAGACACTAACTCAAAGCAGTGTTTTTCAGAATAAAACTATGTAGAGAGAGAGCAAACAAAATATATAATGTTAACTAAAGCAGAGAGACACCTCCAATTTAAAATTAAAAATAAATGTTTAAACATATATATAGTGGTGCTGTAGTAGATTCCCTACCAAAGTTTATCCATCCTTAAAGTCTCTGAATAGTAAACTGATGAAAAACAGTTTTTACAAGAATTAAAATTTACTGGAAACTGGGGAAAGCACAATAAGACATTTCATAACCAAATTGTCATGTAGAATCTGTGAGATACTAACACAAATCACTTCATGAACTCAAACAAGTGTGTAACTGAAGCTTCACACAAAATTCAGTAGAGTATGATCAGCATTAAATGATTCAGAAGCCAAACATTCCACATCCAGCAGCATTTTGGGGTAAAAACCAGAGAATTTCAGAGAAATCCTGTGATATTATTCCATAATCACAGCGGATTGCAACTTATAAGAAAGGGTTTTAAAGCAAATACTGATGTTAATAAACTTAATAAATGATTCAAACAAGAACTTCATTGGTAGTAGCTGTAGTTTGTATAATGCTGACACCTAATGGTTACTTAGTATATTCCTTTCAGGTTTTTCTACTTTAAAAAAATCCCACTTATTGATAAACAAACGCATTGTTATAAAGTGATTGTAGACATTCAGATACTATTATTATTTAGTGAAGGTTAAATTTTTCATTCTAGTTTTTTTTATCCTTAGTATTTTAGTATTTTCGGGAGCCTTCAGAGCCTGCACAATTCTAACTCAGATCCCTTATTATTATGATAAAGGATTTGGAAACTACCTGTTATTAAACACGATGTTTTTATTCATTCCAGCATTTGAGGAGGAAAAAAAAATCTATTAAATAGCGCGATAAAATCACGCTGAAAGGAAAGGGACGGGGATTTACCACTTGATTAACTTTCTAGTAATTTGTGAAGGGCAGAGAACAGCAGATGGCAGCAAAAACCCACAGCAGAGAGATCCCACTGCCCACCGACAGTGCTGGCAAACACCCAAAGGCAGTAAAATTAGTGGAATGAGGGCTTTTTTTTTTTCTCTTCTTTGCGCAAACCAGCATGATTTTTTAATTTTACTTCCCAACGTGTTGCTGAGGTGTTGCAGCTTTGGATGAAGTAAGGTCACCAGCTTCAGGAAGGAAGGAAGGATAAAAGACGTTTTCTATGTGACATCTTGCTACAAAACCTGAAATCGAGTCTGTTGCCACACCCTGGAATCTCTAAAACCCCTCGTTTGAAACCAAACCTGCTCCTGAAGCTCAGTGGTGTCTATCCAATGGGTGAAAACATATCTTAGGGAGAGGCTGACCTAACATTCTGTGATTTTATTAATTATTTTCTAGGAATATTCACAAGTACTATTCAAGAAGGCTGAGGGAGGACCTCAGAGAAGCTTCTCAATACCCAAAGGGGGCTACAGAAAGGCTGGGGTAGGACTTTTTAATAGGAAATGTGATGGAAGGACTAGGAATAATGGATGTAAATTGGAAGAGAGGAGGTTCAGGCTCGATTTAAGAAAATTCTATACTATGAGGGTGG
>VZTY01006257.1:19130-29240 GCA_013400935.1 Turnix velox | reverse complement strand
ACAAACATAAGGAGTAGGTCAAGGTAAGGGGTTGGAACTCGATGATCTTTAAGGTCCCTTCCAACCCAAACTATTCTATGATTCCTTTCTCTCAGAGCTGCTGTACCGAGTTCCCTCTCTTCCTTCCATACAGGAGATAACCCGACACCTGTCAGAGGCAGTAGGTGGGCTTGCACAAGCCATCCCCTCAGACATGGAGCATGAGAAGGCCATGCTGGTGCTAGCAATGGTTTTGACCAGAAGAATTGCAAATTCAATGCCCTCTCTCCTACAGCGTGTCTTCAGGACTACTGTGAACTACATCAACCAGCAGCTCCACAACTACATTGTCAGAATGGTGAGTGCTGTCAAACACCTCCTGTGCAACACTGGGCTAGTTTATTCCCAGAGGGATGGCTTAGCTCTGAGCTGCTCACAGTCTGCTGGTTTCTCTGTAGTGCTCTAGAGGTTCAGGTGGAAGGGAATGCTAGTCCCTGCAGAGCTCGCTGAAGGTTGGTGTCCTGAGGGAGGAAGGCTTGAGGGGACATGTCAGCTTCTGAACTGAGGTCTGATGGCTCAATTTCCCAGGTGTCTTGACCCTGAAGGTCTTTGCTCATGTTTTTCTGGGCTCTCCAGAGCTTGGCAGAGTTGGAACAGGAAAAGAATTGAGTGTGTCATAATTGTTGTGTGGTTTTGGGTTTATTTTTTTGGGGTTTTTTTCCCCCCCTCACACAGAAACAGCACCAGCAGAGGAACCATGGGAAATGGCAGCTCCATTCTGTTTTTCTGCTGGAGCTGCAGCATAAGTGGGACACTAAAGCAGATATCAGTCTGGCCAGGGGGAGGAACCGGGCATTTGCCCCCACCTACAATAAATAACCTGTCAGGGGGAAGAAACCCATTCCATGTACGTGCACATAATTGCACAAAGACTAGATACTAGCTAGGAATGAGATTGTTCCACAGGCTGTGACTGCTCTCCAGCCATGACTGAGTTGTGGGTTGCTGTGGGACACCCCTGCACAGTGGCCTTGCCATAGATGATTTTGCCAGCAACTTGCAGAGGGATCTGGCTCAACTGTGTCACCTACATTGCACAGCACCCTGCTTCTCTGCCAGGCTGAAGTGTCACTTGGCTTTGCTGTCACAGAAACCAGACGCTCTGTGAGAGACCGGAGACTGTCTCTCACACAGCACAGCAGGTGGCAGAGTTGTGGCAGGGCTCCTGGTGCTGAGGACATGCTGGGGACTCTACTGCTGTTGCTTCTCAGGCAGGTGGGCTGGCAAGTTGTAGAGCTTGTTGCAGGGATACAACTGCTGCTGTTAATGCTGGCTGTTTCTCTCCCTCCAGCTGCGTGAGTGAGCTCTCCAGCCCTCTGTGTGGAGAACATGGATCCCCGAAGACTTTTTACTTAATATATATGAATCACTCTTTTCTAACTTCTGAGATACAGCTGTGAAAGAGAAGGCAGAGCTCTCTAGGCTTTCTTAGAGTAGAACAGCAATGATGGTAGGGAGTTGCATGCCAGCTCTGTCAGTACCTTTTAAGAAGTAGTGCTTGCCCTCTCTCTATTTACAATAGTCTTACCTTCTTTTTTTTATTCTTAGAAGTAGCAGACTTTGTGCAAAGCATGGCTTTTTTTAGTCTTAGCAGTAGCAGACTTTGCAGAGCATGGCTTGTGCCTCCAGGGGAAAGTTGGTGCACAGAGAGCCTGCCCTCTCAGTATTTTTTTTTCCCCTCTAATCAGCTGCAACGTTTTACTTCAGTTATTCTCTTCCAGCCCTGCTCCCTGGTGCTGAGCCATGATGACTGTTGATCAACACAGATCCTAAAAGTAGGGGATGAGGGAAATCAGGTCTGTCTTGGAGGGGAACTGGCAGCAAGAGGGAACAACCCTAAAGGAGGTAGAGGTGTTGTTTGGCTAGGGAAGGCTAAAGATCCTTCAGTATCTGTTGCCACAAACCCATGCTTTTTGAGAATCAAAACTAAATGAGAAACGGTAAAGAAAAGGCATGGGATACATACAGGGTGAATTCTTTCAGGGAACACAGCCTGGATATGCTTGAGGAACAGTGTTTAGCTTTAGAATATCTTTGAAGTGAAGGAAGGTAACAACCTTGGATGAGGGAAATTACTTGATGTATCTTAATGTGTACTGCAGACACATCTCAGGTTCAACAAACTTGGACTCAGGTTGTTTGATACATATCTCTAATCATCTAAGACTTCACTCGTGATCCAGCTGCCTCAGAAGTTTTGGAAGTATGTAAATATTTTTTGTGAAGTTTTTTTTTTAAGTTAAATAAAATTGTCAGTTCTTGTAGCAATACTGTTCATAAGAATTTGTTTCCACCTGCATTTCTTTCTGGCAATGCTAGCTTTTTTTCTTTTGATTCTCATGGTGTTATTCTATTGCTGCCTCTGCTGCTGTAAATTGGGAAACACTAGTCCTGGCCTTGTGCAAATTTTCAGTAAGTAGCATTTTTTCCTTTTTAATTTGGTGCCTGTTCCAGGGATGGGAAAACACAAAAGTAAATCCACACATTGTTTTTGAAAACTGTACCATTTATTAAAGTGCAACCTGGGGGCATGGTCTTACAGCAGTGTCCCATTAGCAGAGGGGGGAAAAAAATGTACATTCCCCTTTCCCTTTTAACTGAATAGAGAACAATGCAGCTGGAAAGAACCTTCTTTTAAAGGTGGAAACACTTCTCTATTAACCAAAGCTTTAGCCAGTTTTCTCCCAGAGGGCTGCACTTGCATATTAAAAAGAACAATATGCCCAGTTCCTTAGATGATGGGTGACTGGAGTGGCACTCAGGGGCTTTTTTTTCTCCTCTAACTGACCTCCTGAGAACAGAATCAGAAACATAGCCAGACTGTCACTATCTGCTCACACCCAGCAGAAGCCTAGTAGAAGATATCTGCCAACACTGTGCTTCAGAGTCAGTCCCATCAGCCTTTCTTATTTCACAAACCCAGTGGCATTCTTTAGGTGTGAATGGATTTTTGCTTTAGACTTGAATAAAAGCTTCTAATGCAAGTTACAAATGGGGAAGGTATAGCAGTAAGATGCATCCTCTGCAGCTTGTTCTGTCCAACTCAACAGTGTTCCTTTTCCTTCTCCTGCAGATACTGCAGGGACATCCAAAAGCAGCTTCCACTGGAAGCTAACTGGAGCTCCCCCACTTCTACAGCAGAACCATAGACCTCTGGCTTCAGAGGAAGCAAGTCAGCCTACCCATGACACCAAGAATGGGGCAGCTCTTAAGAAGCAATAAGGTTATTTAACATGAAAAGATGATACAGAAGGATGTGTGCTTCCCTTGGCTGCAGCTGACCCACTTCTCATTCCCCAGCCCTTCACACTGCTCAGGAGCCTTCAAAAACTGAGTACTGTAGCCTGGAGTTCCTGGGAGACTGAGTGCTACCTCTAGCAAGGTCAGGCAGTGGTGGTTTATATCCTATAACCTTCCTGCCACAAGTACTACTGGGTTTTGGGGTGTTTTTTTTTAACCAGCATAGCAACATTGACTTTGCTAGGGCTTTACTAGCACTGTAGTAAACATGGGGAAGGTTTTTATAACCTCAGATTACTTTGGCTGCTGTAATCACTGAGCTGCTGAATGGGGAACTCCAGCTTCTCACTTGTTTAATACCACTGAAATTTTTTCATTCATGAGCATTAGAAAGCAGTGAACAGGTTAAAAAAAAAAACACCTCAGTGTTACCCCAGCTGATTCTGGAATAAGCAGTAGCTCTACCCAAAATCATGCAGCACAGAAGCTACCAGGCAGCACGTGAGCTGCAGAGATGCCCCAGCCAGGATGAAAAAGAGGGGGAAAGAAAAAAAACCACAACCATAAAAAAATAAAGCCCTTAAAAAGTTCTAAGGGTGTATTCTTGTAATAGGAATTCTTTCTTGCTAGAAGGCAGGTCAGGAAAGAACCAACCAACTGTAAATGTCACACCAACAGGTATTTACTTCCCTGCCATTCACAAATTAAAGTGGTACCAGTACTAAACAGTCTGTGTTGTGGAGTAGGAGCTTCTGCTCAGACTGGTGAGCAGCTGGAGCAACTGCTTATTGATTCACATTTGAATGGTTGCTTTCTAGCATCTGGCTTGCTTCTAGACTAGTATTTTAGAACTAAGCTATTTTCAGCAACTGCACTGTCACCTGGAGAACCCCTGGCTCACCATCCATCCAGCCAGATGAGAACTGGAAACTGAAGTTTTTTCAAGCTGCCTCACTGCTGGATTATTTTTTTGGCCCCAACCTGAGCATTCAGCACTGCTGCATCACCTCCTGCTGAAGTTTAAGGGATTTGGGAAGCAGGAGAAGACTTCTGGATTTCAGTCTTTGCTCCTGCCCTGTTGGTTGAGGAATGCTGTGTAAGGACAGGTCAGCATGGCTTACAGTTTAATTTTGCACCTTATCTTAAAAGCCTTCTCCTTATTTAACACACTTCCTACTGCAGTTCTCTATTTAACACATTTTTTTGAATTCTTTGCTGTATTAGCATCTCAGCTTTAGGGTGTGCTGCAGACAAGGGGTAAAGTGAAGAAAGATTAAGTCTAAAGCAGGTATTTTATTAAGGTACAGGCCACTCAAGGACAGATATTGAGGCACTTTTGGGAAGGGGAAGAAGCAACACAAGTGAGGAGTAATTCTATATGCCCTTTTTGAAGTAGAAAGCTACTGCCTTTCCTCTGCCAGCTGCACCAGAGCCACTAAATGCAGGTTGCATCATGCACTTCAGAGCTTATTTAACATACTTTAATATGCTTGAAGGTAGGGAAGTACTTTTTCCTCCTTCCAACAAACTGTAAAAACACTCATGTGAGCTTATCTGCCCTCTGCTGACCACAGGACTCACCAACTAAGTAGAATACAAGCCTGTACTCAAAGTAATTTTGTTTCCCTGACTCCTGCTGCCATCTTCTCACTGGCATGTGGGGAAGAAGAAACTTCAATGCCCCACTGGGATCCTTGTGGGATTGTTGTTCATGTCTGTCCTGCACCCTACTACAGAAACAACCACATACAGAGAAGAGTAGGAAGAACATCTTGATCTTCCCCTTCTCACACAGTCTGTACACAAATTAGCCAGGGTCCAAAATACTCTGCCTCAGATTTGTACTTTTGTGTAACCCAACTGCATGGCTAGAGCTGGGAGATGTCTCAAATGTAGGTACATCATCTTCAGAGAGGACATGGGTTAAGAACAGCCCTTCTCCCACCAAGAAGTATGCCTGGAGAGGAAACTTAAACCATCAGCAAGGCAGCAAGAGAGGAACAGGCCCACCCAACTTCCTGAGACAGGAACAACACGTGTGACAAAAGGAGTATGAAGATATCTCTCCTCCTCTTCACTGGAGGGAAGCTCCTGTGAGGGGCTAAGAGAGAGGGAAGTGCAGACATTGGAAAGTCTGTGATGTGAGGACATCCCAGCGACCAGTTCTGGGCACGCAGCACAGCAATGACAGTACCAGTGGAGAACCACCAAAGGGCCAAGAAAAGTCAGTTCCATTTAGCAACATGGTAAAGGGTTTCTTTTTGTGTTAAGGCCAACCTTTTGTACACGGCAAGAGAGCAATCAGCCATCAACAGTAAAGTTCAGAACTCCACAAGGCCCAAGCTCAGTCCACAACATGATAATCCCTCCTCAATATTCAGTTTCACACCCACACACAAGTTGAAAAAAATCCAAAAACTTTTCTGGAAAATCCACTCTTAAAAAAAAAAAAAAGAAAAATTCTCAACATTCACTGGCTTTTTACTGACTTCCCACCATCCTGGAATATGCAGCACTCTTAAACTAGAGAATGGGCTAAAAAAAAAAACCAAAACCCAAAATCTCTTCATTCTCTGCTCTCTTAAGAAACAGGCCCATTAGGAGATGTATTCTAAATAAGGTAATTTAGAAGATAAGTACCTCATTTTTGTGCTTCATGAAGCTAAACAAGCTTCCCCTTAGCTCACATTTCCATTTCTGCATTAGCCCACATTCCTTCACCTACCTCCAGCTGTTCTAAATCCACAGCACCAACCCTCGGAGATGCCTCAGTAGTTTTGCCTGGAAAGCTGAAGGTCTTGCCCTAACAAAGAGACAGGGCATTAGAGAGGAACACTCATGGCTGGATCCCACGTTAACTAGTGAGCATGGTAGTACTTTAAAGGGTTCTCTTCCTGTGCTGTGACTGCAGGAAGAGGGTTTTACTTCTTTGCCAAAGTAACTTAACTCCTTGTTTGCTAAGTTCAGCTTCCTAAAGATTCAGAGTTGCACAAGAAATCACACTGAACAACATTTCAGGTCAGGTTCAGGAACAGGCAGATAGAGGAGATGTTTAATACTGTTTGGCTCAGTTACTAGAATCCATTGGTATGTATCTGGGATCCCATCACAGCCAAGACCAGGTTCTGCTCCTGGGAAAAACAACAGAGGCTGCAGTGTGATACAGGACAGCGTAGTGTCTCACCTNGTTCTGCTCCTGGGAAAAACAACATAGGCTGCAGTGTGTGTCTCACCTTCCAATTGCACAGGATGCATCGGCCTCACATCCACTTCACCTTGCCTTGGCAGTTCAGCAAAACCAAACACTCATGAGAAGGGCACCCTGCCCACCATCACATCTCTGCTAATTCAAGGGTGCCGTTGAAGCAGGCCTGGCAGGAGCAGAGCAAATGGATTCTCAACACCAGCAAATAGCAGCTGAAAGCACCATCCTGCACTTCTTCTCCCTCCTATCCCACTTCTCCCCCCCAGGATGCTCAGAGATAAGACAGCTATAGAGAGGCAGCATCTTTACAGGATGGGGCTCCAGTAAATGTTAGGGGCCAAAACCAGCAGGAGCAAAGAGGTAAGAATAAGCACTCTCCCCCGGGGGCCTCAGGGGTTAGGAGGAGCAGTGCTGTACCTGAGAGGAAGCTGAGACACAAGGGAGACCAGCCTCTCACTACAGGACTCTGGGGTGGCTATTGTTTGTTTCTTAGGGAAGTGACAGGACAGCACAGCTGCAGCAGCAGTCAGTCTGAGAAGCCAAAACACTCCAGGGGTTGGCTTTCCCATTCCCCTGGGGAATTCTCTCTTCCAGTTCTTAGAGTACAAGCACCCCTTTCTTCAGCACCTGCACTTAAATTCGCAGAATTTTTTTTTTTTTTAATTTTTTTTTGTTTTTTTTTTAAAAATACCCCTGTACTTTAATCACGAAAAACCAATCCCCAACCCCATTTCTACTAAAAACATGATTGTCCATAGCTGGAGGCTCCATCCAATGACCTCATCCCATCACCAGTAAGTTACTCCAATGTTCAAATAAACAGCAAGCGGCTCAACCTTTAGGTAACACAACTACAAAAACTGGATTGTGCTCTCTTCTCTCTCTCTCTCTCTCCCCACCCTCCTCTTCCTCCTCCAGAGAGCTCCATTATTTTTTCCTAAGCGCCAGCGCTACCCCAACAGCTACAGCCAATATAGCTACTGCAGCAGCCCCACCATACAGCAATATAGATTTCCCTTCTGGCAATAGGATAGGCTTCTCCTCTGCAGGGGAGGATTTCTCTTCTATTTCTTCCAAACATCCCTCTTTGCCCACTTTTTGTTCCCCTGGAAGCAGTATTTTCTCAGGTTCTGGTGCAGCTTTCTCTTCCGCCGGGGTTAACTTTGGGCCAGGTTTACTTAATACGGGGATTTCAGGTTCTACCAGCTCTTCAGTTGCTTTTCCCTTTTCCTCCTGTTTGGTACGTGGAGGTGTTTTTTCAGCAGCAGCAGCAATTTCAGCTGGAGGTTTTACTTGCTGTAAAGAAGTAGGGGTTTCTGGAAATGCTGCCTGCACCCTCTCTGCAGCAGCAGCCGACACCGCTGCTTCCTCGATGCCCTCTGGTATCTCTTCCTTCTCCACGTGAACAATATCTGAGTTGGAAGAGTTGTTCTCGCTCCTTTCTTCACCCCCTCCATTGCTGTCCAGGCTTTTGACTTCTTCAGGATCCATGGCCACTTGCTGCCAGGACTCAGGTCCCAGGGAGACTGGCAGGCTCTCCGTGTGCCAGCTCTGACTGGCTGACAGGGAGACGGGCAGGCTCTCCGACTGCCACGACGTTGTCACTGTGGGAGACTCTGGGGGGCTCACCTGTCCCGAGTTGTCACTGGTCAGGATGTAGATGTCATTACTGTCCTCTGCGATGAGCCCAGGGTACTCCTCCTCTTCAGATTCCAAAGTGAAGACTGTTCCCTATGAAGGAAAAAAGAGGAACATAACACGTGAGAGGTGGCTGCAGCATCACCCCCCACCATAGGAGATGGAACAGGACACCTGGAAATGGTGTGGCTGGTGGAAAGATGAGACGGCCTGGGCAGGATCAGCAGCTGTCTGACCTACTTTTTTAGAAGAGATTACAGAACCCAGCTGGTCCAGCTGGCATTTCCAGAGAATGGAATCACTTATCAGAGCTTTGCTGGCAGCCCCTCCTTTCCCTGAGGGGAAAGGACATCACCAAAATGTGCTACATGGGCATCATTAACCACAGAACAAAAGAACAAAGTCTGAAACTCAAACTGAAATAAAGCAAAATAAAGAAGGCAAACATAAGTATGAACCCAGCTGAATCCAAAAATCAAGTTTTCCTGTTCTATTGGAGAGGGTCCAGAGAAGTCCCACGAAGATGATCAAAGGGTTGGAGCAACTGCCCTATGAGGACAGGCTGAAGGAGTTGGGGTTGGCAGGGGGGTTGGAACTCGATGATCTTTAAGGTCCCTTCCAACCCAAACTATTCTATGATTCTATGATAAGATGAAGAAAAACAAAAAGAAAATCCATTTGTTTGCTTTCTCCTTGCTCCCTTCTGCACACAGTATTTCTCCTAAAGCACTCCAAGCAGTTGCTCTCATCTTTTTAAACCCTTTCCAATACTTGTGAATTTGGGGTTTGGTTCTGCTCCACTCTCCTGTATCAATGCCTTCTCCATTCCAAGACATTTCCCTGGTTGCTCCACCTATGTATTCACACATAGGTGGTCTGTGTCAGGAACTAACCCAAGTTTAAACCAAGCCCATTCTTTATTTTTGCTGAGCACTTTTTAATCCTGGTCAGGATTTTAGCTTCAGTTGTTCCAATCTACCTCTTAGTTCTTCACATACAAGGAGTTTAGGGCCTGTAGGACAATGGTTTCTGGTTTTCAGTAGCCCCCCCACCTGCAGAAGCAACGTGCTTTTCTCTCAGGGTGCCAGGAGTGACATCTAAATCTCAGCCTGTGGAGTTTTGGAAGATATTTGTGAAGGAAGGAAGGAAGGAATATCAGAGGGCACTTCAAAAGGAGCTTTTCTTTATAAATGCCTTTAAATTGTTTGGATCCAGCTCAGCAATGCGTTCAGAAAACTCTGAAGGGAAATGACACAGAGAATTCCTCAGGGCAAGATTAAAAGCAACTACAGATCTCCACAAAGCCTTGATTGAGAAGGAAATAAAAATTAATGAGGCATTACATTTGTGAAAATGTTCAGGCACCACACACATGCCAATGAATCCAAAGCAAGTTGTGTTATGTGAGCAGTGACTGAGAACTGAAGACTCCAGTGCCCTCCTCAAATATTTCACTAGAATGAGGATGTGTTTTTTTTTTAAAATGCAATTTAAGCCATTAAAACAAAATGGAGCTCTACAGCCTAGGAGGAAGCAACCAGCACTGTAGGGTAGGGGCAATGGACAGGAGAGAGCCAAGAGAAGAGAAGGCTCAGAGGGGACCTCAGAGTAACTTCTCAGTACCTGAGGGGGTCCTACAGAAAGGCAGGGGAAGGAATTTTTAACATAATATGGGATGGGCTGCTTCAATGTGAAGAATATGATAAAATATCCCAAACCTACACTATGCTAGTGAGTTCTAGTTATTGCAGCAAATTTCAGTAATAAACTAAACAAAGCACCAGCCACTGAATTCCCCTGAAGTCACTAAATTGTACCTCACAGTGGTGAAAGGGCCTTTGAGCAGTGACTCAGCAGCCTGCAGGACAGAGACACCCACAGTACATGGGGGCAATTCATAGAATCATAGAATAGTTTGGGTTGGAAGGGACCTTAAAGATCATCGAGTTCCAACCCCCCTGCCATAGGCAGGGACCCCTCCCACTACA
>VZTY01006248.1:0-28866 GCA_013400935.1 Turnix velox | reverse complement strand
CTATTCTATGATTCTATATTTACTAATTCAGGACATGTCAGACAAAACATATGGGCACATGCATATCCAACTGATTGAACACGTGTTTCACCATTGGCCAGCATGTTCCCACTTGCACTATTGCAAGCCTAGGATTACAGTTTTGCCTGCATTGTGCATGAAATTTGTAAATTCTATATTATTTTATCTTGCTACTGGATAAAATAACCACATAAAAAAGAGAAATGTGTTAGAGGAAAACCAGGCATATGGCAGCCTGTTCCAGATCAAACTGAGAGTACATTGTCCTCTAGTGGATATTATTTTGTTAGAGTCACAGCAGCCAGGTCACCCCTAATAGTCTAGAAACTGAAGACATTGGCAGCACTTTATTCTGCCTTTGACAATCTTTGATATCAACTGGCATCAATAGTTCTGGGAGCTGGAGGGCATACAGATTAGGAAATTATTTTCCTTATACCCTGAGGAAGGCCCCAAAGATTCCTTATCTCCTGGAATACCAACTTTTGAGTGTGACTGCACACTGATATGAGCCAGTCTCTCCAGCACACACTTCTGGTCTATTTGTGTTCTGGCACTTTCAGTCCTATCCATGAGTAGCCTTCTCTTGCTCAAAGGGAAAAAAATTAACACAGGAGTGAGGAGAGGTTAAAAAAAAACCATAACATGATACTTGAGCAGAATTAGATCATTAAAAGTTATCTGATGTGGGTGAAAGAAAGCACAAATGGATGTGGATCACATCACAGCTGGAAGCAAAGGAAAAAGCAGCAATGAGATCCCCTCAACTCACACAAGGAACTACAGCCATGCAGTGTGACAGCATCATTCCAGGAAAGGCAGAATAGCTACAAACCAGACCTTCGCTCATTCCCTTGTGAACAGGCATGCAGATCTCCAGCAATGGCAAGACACACATTGTGGACAGTTAGAACAGGGAAGAATTTAGATTACATCCAGGTCAAAAGTGCAGATAAGTTTGGGGACAGAAAATCCCACTTAGCCTGCCTCGCTCCTATTCTACACAATTTTCAGTGCATTCTAGCCTTCTTCTCTTTTCAAGTCCCCAGGGACCAGAAAATTCCAAGCTGCCACCAGCATCATCTATCATGTCTCCCATGCCAAATTTAACAGCAGATCCTCACTGTGGGAGGGGAGAGGTGACACCAGAAGATGTATGAGCCAGGACCTCCATGCATCCCACTGCTGGCTGCCATTTTCTAATGTTCAGGTGCATAGAGCAGAATCATCAGCTATCAGGTCCAACAAGCAGATGCCAAGGGCGAAGCACACATGATCTTTTCTGGAGAGAAGAGTGTCCATTGACATCCATATTAATCAACAACTGGCTAAGTGTCAGTGACAACATTCTGCTGACTTTATGTGAGGGGAAAGGCTAAGCAAATCCATCATCTACCAAGATGGATGCTCTCTGTGCTCTTCAATGCCTATGTCCTCTGCTTGTGTGCCTTCACTGGCTCACCCACCAGCCATGAGCTATCTGTATTTCCAGGAGAGAAATTATACACAAATGCACAGAGAGGATGTGTACTGCTGCCCCACTCTACATGCCTGCATTTGGATTTCAGTCCAGCTTCTGTTTCCCATTGGCTGCAACATGAACACCAGACAAGACTTCTTTTCTGGGCACTGTTCTCAGAGCGGTACCAGACAGTTAGAGTAGAATTCAGCAACAACTGGCATGAACCGGTGATCAAAGGTGTGTGACCTGCTAAGAAATCCTAAAAGTTTTAGAGTGGAGTTGATGGAGGGAAGCCATGACAGTAGGCTTCAAATATATGGAAAAAGTTCCTTCAAAGAGGATATAAATCATCTTCTTTCAAAGACTGGGGAAACAGAGAATCCAAAAAACACGTATTTATACCTCACTGGAGAAGTCTTCAATTAGGCAACTGTAAAACTTCCTAACAGTCACAGGAACAGGAAAGACACAATCTGCAGCAGTTCCCTGTTAGACTTGATAAAAATCTAGCATTGACAATAGAGCTACAGCTGACCCTGATTTGGACAGGAGACAGATTCACAGACTTGAACAGAGAAATCACATAATATTGTGATGTCATGTGTAGTAAGCCTGCTGCACCTACTGTGGCAGGGCTACACCCAATCGTATTGGCCACACTTACACCATCAGCAGGGCACCCAGTATTTCCATTTATTACAACTTTACCTTGGCCACTATAATCCCCACTCCAGCACATTTCACTGACTGTAGAGAGAGGAGGCTTGCTGCTGTCTTGAGTGATAGAAATGTGCATCCTCCTCCACAATGTAAAAGATCACTCTTATCCAAAGTGATAACTTTTTCACAATTTTCATCCAAACTAAGCCCATGCAAGTGCAATGTCACTGCCTGCAGAGTCTCGCAGTAGATTGAGGTTTCTAACAAGATTGTATTAAAATTTGGGAGGTTTTCCTGCACATGGCAGGAGGATTGGAACTAGATGATCTTTAAGGTCCCTCCCAACCCAAACCATTCTATAATTCTATAAAATTATAAATTCTTCACTGTATAGAGGCAGGACACAGAAACAGCACTCATTTAAGCCAATGCAGAATTTACAGGCTAAATAACAGTTTGTAAGCTCTAGCAGAAATCTCTTCAGCTCTGCATGTCTTAAGGGGAGAACAGACTATATATGACCCTGATCTTAGGACTATTGCAGTGATCAAAGGACAGCCAGAGTTCTTCTGGAGATCAGAATCTAGAACAGCATCTCCTGAAGGTACCATCTTGCATCCTCTCCCCATCCAAAACCACACTGAGATGCTCACACTCCTCACAACACCCTTGAACTGAGGGCTTTCCAGTTCATTGTGCACAGTGGGGATGGTATGTGCCCCTCACCAAACAACTGTTTTCTGTGTTTTCTTGGGTAGATCACCTCTAAGCAGGAAATAAATACATGACAATTAATAATTATTACCTTTGCTTCATGTTTTGCACAAGAAGACTCCCTTCTCCTTCACACCTCTGCTTCCCATGGCCTGTGTTGCATTCCTGCGTGAAAGCTGCCCTGTCATCACAAGACATGGGCTGAAATCCAGCCATACTTCTGAAGACCTGACTCCAGTGCAGTATTTGCACTTACATGGGCAATAACATGACAACCTTACAAACACTTTCAAGTACTGTTTTCTTTTCTTAATAAGTGGGTTTTGAAAGTCTGTCTATACCCCACCTGCCACTGTAAAAACCACTTCAAATGTTCAGGTGATGCAGCCTGGCAAGTTGGACTTTTCCTCCCTTATCCTTATTGATAGGGAATCGAAAGACTTTATAGTTCTGAAGTACTTTTCTGAGGTCCCAATCTTATGAAAGTCAGCAATAATTTTAAAAGCAGAGGGACCCTCAGAAAAAAAAAAATACCACTCATTCCTTCTCTTGCAAGGGTCAAGAAGAGATGAAGGAATGAAAAAGCTAGCAGGAAGAATTTTCAAAGTTACAATAAGCACTTCAATCTGAAATGCTATGAAAACTTTTCCTTTCCCTTTAAGTATTCCCTTACAGAATGCTAAACTTGTATAGGTGCCACCTTTTCAACCTGATCATTTTAAGGTGATTTTTTTCAAAATCCCAAAATCCCCATATGGCAGCCTTGCTTGTCTTCGGAGAGGATTGTTTCCAGGGAGAGTGCCAGCAAATACTCAAAATTCTGGATCCATACAAGGAAGTAAACTGAAACGGACATAAGAATACACAACTAGAAGATTCCAGAGAAGACATCTTCTTCACAGTTCTATATCATCAATCCAGGAAGCAGATTTTTTACATGCATTCAGCTCCAAGTAATAAATTCAAACAAGACCAAGAATCACTAGCCTTCCTGAAATCTGCTTAGGTACATTATTTTCTTTGGTCCCTTCTCTGTTGTGTTCAATTTATTAATCTTATCCATGTGTCTGCATGCTCTGTCCCATTTTCCCCCCTTTCTCTCTCCCAGCTCCTGCTCAAGCCATAGCCATCTGCTGGAGTTGTGATGAGCTACTCCTGGACCTCAGAAGATAGCTAACAACAGACAAAACACTGCCTGGAGTGGGGATCTAGATGCTTTGTTAACATGAGAATATGCCTGTAGGTTTACTTCTTTATAAATAGTGGACAGTCCAAGAACTCTTTGAGCTCTCCTGCATGGTAGCAGGCTGCATGTCAGGATCACCCTTTGAGCAGCAACACTTGCTTAAATTTCTATGCTTTTTACTCCTTAAGATTGAGAGATTGCTTGCTGAGAATCTGGGCATGTGATCTGAACAGCAAGGAGGTATAATTACCATTGTGAAGGAAGGGACTGATGTATGCCAAATAGCTAAGGGCTGTATATGGCTCCCAGGTGAGAAACACACTTCTTCTACTTGCTTTGCATTAAATTTCATCATGACAATATTTTAGGTTTTTGTATTTTAAATTATGTCTGCTGGATGGCAGCATGTGATCCTTTGGATAAAATACCGACCCTGACTGACACAGGCACCAGGAAGCCAAAGTACAGGTGCTCCACGTAGCCCCCATGCTCCCCAAGTCAAAGATCATTAGCATACTGCAGTATCCAATCTCTGCTACAGCACTAAAGGGCATTTCTGAAGTCATAGCTGATTCAGAGGAAAGACAAATTATCCAGAACCCTCTCCTCATATAAGTAATGTAACCCTAACACCTACTTTGCAAGCAGTAGTCATAAAAAGTATGTCCTGTATGGTTCTTTTGAAGGAGGAAGGTAATAAAAAGTTTGCTTTGACTTGGGAGATAATACAGTATACCTTTAACAGACACACACAAGGGTATAAACATAAAGCTACCATTGCTCATGCTCCATTTGCTGAACTTGTACAGTCTCAGTCTCCCAAGATGTCAAATTGTATCAATATATCAATGACATGCTGAGACAGTGAGGGAAGAAGCAGCCGCTGTGTGGCAAGCACTAATCTAAACAGAAATAGAGGTTCTACCTGAAAAATGTCAGGGACAAAGTAAAAATGTAAAATTTTTAGGTACTTACTGAATAGCATGCAGTGCTGTGATTCCGTCAGATACCTTAAATAAAATCTAAGAGCTGCAAATGCCCCAGTCAAGAAAAGAGTTACAAGAATTAATGGGAAGTTTAGGATATTGGAGGAAGCATGTGCCTGGATTTTCCATAGTTTGCCATCCATTATACCCACTTCTATGGAAAGTCAAACCCTGGGAGTGGAGACGAGTATAATGAGAGGCAGTAAAAACTCCAACTGAAGTACTAAAAACATACCAGTCACTAGGACTGGTACACCCCCACAACCTCATCATAGCTGAATGGGGATTTGCAGAACATGCTGTATATTACATACTGTAATCTGTCCCAAACTGGTCCCAGTGGGCCAAAAAAGACCTCTATTGTTCAGATCAACTGCATTTAAAGAAACAGAACAACAACATTTATGTATGGGAAAAGGGGCTCTTTTTTGTAGTTCATGCAGTTAAACAAGTTGAGAAAATACATCTGGGTCAACCTGTAGAAACTAGAGGACCTTTTAATCTACTAGAAGCAATCCTAAAGAGAACTGCTACCCCAGAAGGAATTGCACAGAAACCCACTATTGGAAAATTGCTTACCTACCTAACAGAAGCTGCAGAAAAGATACAGTCAAATGAAGGACACACTAAAGTTTCCAAGCTGTAGATGCCCATAAACACAGACCCTTCAGTGTTTAAATCTTTACCCATTCTGGATGCATCAGTGTTTAAAGAGAATAGCTGACAACGTTACATACACCCTGTGATGGTCAGTTTACCAGACAGAGGTACCTGTGCCTATGGCCTTAAGTAAACTTCGTGGTACATGTGCCTGGAAAACTACCAATAGCAGTGCACAGTGGATTTTTCCTTCTTTTTAATGGGGTCATCTGTTCAGACACTCCCCTCAAAAACAAGTCTTTGTTTTCTCTTACAGCATATGGCAGGATGGCAAATGGAAAAGCTGTGCTTGTGTTAATATTCCAAACCTCGACAATGCTACTTCTAACCTGTGGTCAAAGAACTCTGGAGTGGCCTTGGTCTCAGTGGTTGTCTTGACACTGAGAAGAATGTTTGTCATTTTGAAATACATCTTGATGAAAATCCTAGAACATTACTAATATATGTTTGTCTGAGAACCCTTTGTAGTGCAATACTTGTAGATAATGTTATTGAAGATACAAGTAATCACTCAAATGTTTGCGTTTGTAACTTTACTGGAGTTATGGGATGTGATTTCAATTATTCAGCTTCTGTTATCAGTTGCTACAATCTAATTATATGTTTATTGGAGATTTGTTGCTGTCCTGGTTTGAAGTAAAATAGAGCAAATTTTCTAGTTTGTAACTTCACTTCCCAGCTAGGTCTCTTCTGTCTGACTAAACTTCCCCTATCAGAACAAGTCTTAAATAGGTGAAGAAACTACTACAACATGATGACCTGTATCAGCTGCTAGAATGAATCCAAAACTCTAATCACTGTTGAGCATGATGCAGAAGTTATACACCATGTCTTTGAAAGAATGAAGAAGGATGCAGAACACCATTGGTGGGAAATTCTTCTTGGATGGCCACTAACAGCAATTGTATGCTTCACTCAGCTGGAGTTGTGCTGATTCCAGTATGAGTAAGTTTGTTGCTTGTAATTATGTTGTATACAAAGGTCTGTTATTTGAGCAACCAAATAACCCTATTTCAACCATGCAAAACAAACAAATTAACAATCAACATATAGCAGTGCTTTACTGGCTACTTACTGCAAATTTCTAAGTGTGTGAACTAGCAATATGTTATTCATGGGCACAGAGGCAAGAGGTGACCGTACCACCACTTCATGAAGGTAAGATAAATTTACTATAGTCATGGGGTGAAGTGTGGCAATGTGCTCCCCCAATTTTCCTCCTTCCTCTCCCCCTGGCTCCTGCTCAAGCCCTAACCATCAGTAGGAGTTGCGATGAGCTACTCCTGAACCTTGGAGCATATTCCATTACTTCTTTCTTACAAGTAAAGTTAATCACTCCACCCACGACAATCCACCTCCTCTCCTGTGTTATTCTCTCTCCTCACCTTTTCTTTTCTTCCCTGTAGCTCATCCTCTCAAAATACACTTCTCCCCACTCAAAAAATGAATAATTTAACTTGCTGCCAAAAGACAAGAAGAGTCTCTCTAGAAGATTCAAAAAGTTTTTTCAGCTATCATGTCTCTGCCAAAGGCAATTAGGTAATGCTTAGAATCAGATGATGAGAGCAAGATGTACATGAAGTCAGCTTCAACACTGCCATAACTGAACAGCAAGCGAACAGGAGAGACATCCTCATTCAGAACACCCCATGACTTGTAGAGAAGAAGCAATTTAATACATTATTTCAAATAAGGTAATTAAAATGTCATGAAATATCACTGGGTTTCTGCAACACACTGTATATTTCATGACATGCCTTCATGTGGAGCAGAGTGTACAAGACAGAAGAGAGCTCCATAGAAACTGCTCCCCCTATACTCACTCTGCTGTCGCCACAGCAGATATATACTGATGTGGGAAGGCATTTGCTAGCCTAGGCACAGGGCCTTGGTTTCAGTGTCTCCACTTTAAAGAGACTGTTGGCTCCACTTCTGACCACGAAGCACTTCTTGATACAGCTTACTTCTTGCAGCACCTCAGCAAAGGAACTGCTGCAGAGATGGTTGCTCTGAAGCTTTCTGTTCTTACCTGGCCAGCATCAGGGAACAGCTCAGGAGCTTTGCAGTACATACATCAGGTCAGCCAGGTCAATATTTCCTGCACTTCCTACAGAAGACATCCGCCACCTAGAAGCAGTAGCTCACGATACTCACATGCAAGCACATTTCAGTGGAAAATGTCTGCTCTTAACAGTAGACTACTCAAGTAAGCCCCAGGTCCACCCATCTAGACTGGGGTAGTTTTGGCAAAGACAGATACACCATGTCATTATATTTACTTTGAATAATGCTACTAATAATCTCTCACAGGGCAAAGGTTTCTTCACCTGAGATGCAGTACTGGAGGCCACAAGACAATACACCCTGCCCCTGTGGTCAAACAACAGAATTCAAAAACTGGAAAAAAAAACTATGTGCAGAGGGACTTCTTATTAGCAGCAGTGAGAAAGTTGTATGATAGTCTGCAGGTGACACTCTATAGCAACAAACAACCTGCTGAGTTTCAGTTTTCTACCCCATGTGACCTCATTTGCCAATAGCTTTCATGCAATAAAACAGCAGAGTGAGCAAACGTGTCCCTCTTGCTAATAAAGTATTGTAATAATCTACTTCAAGTAGTACATACTCATAAGTTCAAGTAGATTTAATATAATAGGGTCAGCTAATGGGATGAGGAAAAATTTCTAGAAGGCACAAAAGTTGCTAAATTCCATCCCAAGCACAACAACAGCAGGACTTTCAAGGTTCACCTCTTCCAATGGTCCACTCCAAAATGCAAGAAAAAACCAAAGACAGCATGTTACATTCATAGATGAAACAGGATATCCTCCTAAAACTCAGCCTTAAAAAGGATGACACAGGAGGTGGAAGCAGGGGCAGCTGATCTGGTAGGAATATAGGGACACTGTCCACAGTGTCACAGCAGGGCTGGGATTAGGAAATCTATAAATTACCTGGAGTTGAATCTGGCAAAGGTTGTAAAAGGTAACAAAAAGATTTCTATCAGTACATGATCAGCAAAAGAGCAAATTGAGAAAAAATGGGCCTGTGGAAGAATGGGAATGGGGACTTGGTGCAAAAGGACAAAGGAAAAGGTGAAGCATTGAATGCTGCCTTCACCTAAGTCTTTACAGCTAAGACCAGCCTTCAGGTATCCTGGGCCCCTGAAACCTGTGGAAGGTCCCAGGATAGGAACACCATCTTGTGTCAGAAGTTCCTCAGGTCAAGGAACATTCAAACAAACCAAACATGCACAAGGGCCTGATGAGATGCACCCAGAGGAGATGAGAAAGCTGGCCCATGTCGTTGCGAGGTCTTTCCTGTATTTCTGTAATAATGTCATGGCCATCAGGGGCATATCCCTGAGGACTAGAAGGAAGCAAATGTCACCCTGATCTTCAAAAGGACAAGACAGAGGATTGGGTAAATGACAGGCTCTTCAGCCCGATCAGGCAGTTAAACCTACGAAACTTTTTTACTATGAGGTGGCCAAACACAGGAACAGTCTGTGGAGTTTCCATCCTTAAAGATTTCTCAAAATGCAACCAGTGTCCTGAACAACTTGCTGTAGGTGAATCTGCTTTGAGCTGGTGGTTGTACAAGATGATCATTCAAGCTATGCTGATGTAGAATTTGCACAGTGATGTCAAGTAAGAGCATCTTGAGCAGACCATAATTTTCCTCTGTGAGAGAAGTTCCTGTTACACAACACTGTCTGACAGGGACTTATCAGGTAGATAGGCCACACTCAAGGGAAGGAAAATGAGCACCAACTCAACCGCCCAACTTAAAGCAACAAAAACAGATAGAATACTGTGTTCACTCTCATTTAAATCCAGTCATAAGAGAAAAACAAGAAAGCAATGTTAGACTGTTTTCAGGGGTAGCTAGAGAAAGGAAAATCACATCAAATTAGTAAAAATGGAACAACTGAGCAGATAAAGGTGAGATAGGTGGAGAGTCAGCACAGCTTTTATAAGCCCTTGCTGGGCCTCAGAAGCCAAAGTGTACTAACAAAAGCCAAAATCTCTGTGATGCATTTATACTCAGTTCTCCGTTCAATCACCAGAGTTATAAGGCAACATGAAGTTAGCAAGACAGTCCTTAAGAGGATAAGCGGTTTGTGAAAAATGACAAATTATCTCATTTTTGAGTACTGCAACCTTAATTTCCAACTTGATTATCACTGCCCTATTTATACACTTACATGTCTCCCAGGAAGGATAAGTTAGTGAAACGGGCAGATGATCACAGGTCTTGGGAGTCTATCTTTTTCCTTTTGTGCACATTCATTTCTCTACATCCTCTCCTAAGGATTGTTTTCCAGAATTTTCCAGTAATAGGCAGATTATCATTTTCCTGTGAAACGTATTCCAGCATTTCACTGCTTTTACTATTACTTTTCCCTCCTTTCAAAACTAAATCTACTTCTGAGCAATTGGTATCCCTTGTTTCTTATCCCATTTAGTCAGATCACAGGAAAAAAATTGTTTCCTTTTTCCTCAGCAATCTTTCCTCTGTAGATGACACATACCTTCCAAGTCTTCTCCAGTTTTTACCACATTCTCCTTCTGTCAACCACACTTTCTTAACAGCCAATGAATTTGCCTTCAATTCCACTCCCTTTGGCTGATCTGTATTTTTCCAGAGAACTGCACCTAAAACTGGCATGCAACTATTTTACTAATTTGAATAAACTGATGCTTGCCTTTACAATTTACCACATACTCTCTTGTTCATATTTACCATCTCTTTGCTCCAACATGTCACTGGGTTGAGCTCAGCCTGTAATGAACTACAGCCCCCAGATACTTTCATGGGGAACTGAACTGGATCTGACAGTACTGCATCATCTGAAGACTTCAGCCTTTCACTACTGAACTGCATTCTGATTTTCTCATGCCCATTCTTCAGTTTTTAGAGGCAATTTCAGAGCGTTGTCCTTCTGCAGCTTCCTGGTCCTCCTGGTTTCCTGTTTATTACTCTTGTCCTAGTTACTAGCAAAAAAAAACCCAAACAACATTAGATGACAGAAGGAGTCCTGCAAAGCATTTCTCTATAAGTCTTCATGATTTGATAATTAAAATCTCCTGTGTAGTCTGCATTCCCTAAGCAAATGTATCTAGTGCATAATCCCTTAAGTATGTGGGACAATACTGAATATTTTCTTAAATTATATCTCCTGCTTCACCAAAATCACTGAGCTCACCTTTGAAAGAGGTAATCAGAGTGTGTTGACATGATCAGTTTTGATATTTTTCATTCTCCCTCTTTCATCTCATTATTTCTCCCAAGTGTTCCACTTTTTCCTTGTTCTAATAAAGTCTTTGTGGAGAGTCTCAGGCTTCTCTCTGTCTGGGAGCTCAGGAGTCTCCTCTGCCCTCTGCAGAGTCCTTAAAGTCAGTCTGCTTTAACTTAATTTCAGACAGATCTTCAAGTGTCCTGCAGCCTGCACTGACTGAAGTCCAACTCATCTGCCACGAGCACTGCCTAAGCTCACCTGCCCCAGTTTACCACTCATTCCTTCTTGCTGTTCTTGAGGAATTATATTGGGTTTGGGATCCATTTGTCCTCCCCCTGAGAAGCCAGTATGGTTGGAAGCTATGAGCCCTGCCAGCCAAGCCTTCTAGGTGGCAATTCTCTGGCTAAGCAGCCAGCACCCCTGTAGCTACTGTGGTCAAGTGACTGGACAGCATCAGGGACAGAAAATTGTTTGTTGTTGAAAACATCTTACTAGGGGTGCAAGTTCTTCACGATCTCCAAGCTTTTTTTCTCCCATGGCTTCAGAAACATGTTTTTCCAATATGTAACACTGGGTTTTAGATGCAGCACACCAAATATCAGTACCATCAGTAGGTCACTCACAGAAACTAAGGACAAAAGCTCCAGTCTCACCTGTGACTGGAGATCTGGAGTGATATCCAGCAGTGCAAATCCAAAATCAGTGAGCCAGGACAGGCACTTTAAAAAAACAATACACTCACACACTTCCATCCTTGAAGTTTCAAAACATGTAAGTACATCCACAAAAAGGGAACAGGGCAAACAGGAATGTCAGTGTTACCTACAATTAATAAGACATAAATATATGAAACAGTTTCCTTTCTTTTATAGAAGTTTTATCACATTCTGTGTTGTGCTACTGTTTCAAGACAAAACTGGAGCACTCAGAACTTATTCAGCAGCCACCAGCATCCTGAGTTTGGTGACTATTAAGCACAGACTGTTCTGTTTCTGGTCTGTCTTCTCTCAAACTCATTGCACCAAATGGTTTGTGAGCCTCAGAGTTTCAGCTGTGCTCCACGACACAGAAGTTTTCATAGGCACATCTGCAAAATAGCAGGTCACACACCCATGGACGCACCTTGTGTCCAAATTCCACTTCCGTGTAATGACACTACCAAGGAGAAATTATCAGTAATAAATTCCTTTGGATCGAACAGCTAGTATGATTATGCTGCAATCCAGAGCTTTAACTACCATCTGTATGTGTCATCTCAAACAATAGTACAAGTTCAGAGGCCACAGATTTATTGTGATGAGAGTAATAAAAGATAAGAGATATGGTGGTTTCCACCCCTTCATTCTCATCTTGGTTCCACTTAACAAAGGGCAAACAGAAGCATTTGCCTCTACCACTACTGTAGATCAGAAGCAAAATCCTGCATAGAAGGATGTTGCCTTGGAGATGAGGTGTTGCCCCAGCATCTACATCAAATAGCAGGAATCTCCATGGGATAGACTATTAAACATGTATTAGTGGAGAATTAATGAATAGGGGAACTGTTACTGCTGGAGACTCCAGGTTTTCAAACAGCACACACCTCAGGCACATGAGCTCCGTCAGGGAAGCAGATTAAGTTGGTTCCACAAGAAAACTGAGTTACAGTTAAGTCTCACAAACAGGATTAGTCTAGCAAGAAGGTTTGCAAGAAGAGTGATTTAAAAAAAAAAAAAAAAAAAAAAACCCCACCTTGGTAATAGTTTGTAAACAAAAAAGGAGGTGGAGTAAATTCACATTCCTTGATTTGCTTTATCAATTTTGTTATTCAGAAAAAAATGCTTAAGAGCAGTCCAGACTCTCCAGTGAATCATCAAAATCACACAAAGGACTGTACCACTTTTCACAGCCTCCAGGCTGTACATTAGCTTTTAGCAAAGGTATCTACCACATGAATAATTCAATACGTCTTCTAGAGCATCTGCACTTGCATCAGTCCACAGCAGCAAATAAAAACCTTTCAGCATGCCTTCTATCAGGCAGCAGGACCTTTATACAGCTGCTCAGAGGCATACTCTCAGAAGAACAACCCTATCTGCTACCAGAGCTGGAAACATATTAAAGCAGCCAGACGGAAACCAGCCTTTTAAATCAGGCATCCTATGATGGGCCTTGATTAAATCAATTGCCTTTCTTTGTCTTTTGTTCTAAAACATCCTTGCCCCCTGTTACAGAATTCAGATTAAGAGAGCTCAGACTAAGGTTTCAGTCCACTTTTATTATCAGACACATGCAACTCCCCAAAAGCAGCAGCACACAGCCTGCAGCCTATCCAAGCCCCCTCCCCTTCCCCAAAAGGACAAAGCTGCCCCACCAGCTACAGGAAAAACACACTACACATCCCTCTCCTGTGGTATAGAGCAGCCCTATCATGAAGCTTTTCCCCAGCATGGCAGCACAGGCAAACAGCCTTCACCAAACCAAACCTCAGTAATAGGCTCAAATCTCTGTATTTCCAGAAACAAAAAGGTAAAAATAGAAAGCAATGCTTTGTCCATATCCACCCTTAGCCCCAGTTTTATTACAAGTGCTCTGCAGAAGCATGAGGGTCCCTTCTCTACGGAAGATTGATGGGAGCTGTGAGAGCTGCTTCTGTGACCCTGTTTCAGCACAACATGCAGGCCAACGGCTACCTCAGGACAATCTGTTGGTGCAGATAGATTAGCTTCTGAAGAGGTAGCATGGGACAAGACAACAGGTCCAAGCACGATCTCAAAAGAGATCATATTCTAGACATGTGTTATATTTCATCAGGAAGTCCAGTGTTAAAAGGACTACAAAGTATTTGCAGTTTTCCAGTGATACTTAAACACCCAAGAGCTGATTTTGAAGAAACACTACTGCCTGTGGTATAAATGTTCCACAAATACAGAGAGCATGAAGCNAAGTCCAGTGTTAAAAGGACTACAAAGTATTTGCAGTTTTCCAGTGATACTTAAACACCCAAGAGCTGATTTTGAAGAAACACTACTGCCTGTGGTACAAATGTTCCACAAATACAGAGAGCATGAAGCAGAAAATTACAGAGTGACTGAGGTGGAAATGAGCTGATTTCTTCAAACACAAAACATCAAACCATGGTGTCAGTGGGCACAGCAGCCCCTCTTGTTTTCAGTGCAGGCTGGCCAGGGCAGAACACAAGCTCTGAAATGTGTCCCTGGCAGAAGGCACATCAGATTTTCAGACTTCCCCACTGCTAGCAGTAGGTCACTAATTATGCAATGGGTACCAGGTGGGCACAGCCCCAGGGGAGGAAAGACAATGGCTCCTCCACTGACACAAGCATCATTTGCTCAGACCGCAAGCAGAACAGGGATCACTGTGGACATCACAGTGCACTTACTGCAGCAATGCCCTGCTAGGTCCAGCATAAAAGCTTTCAAACCACCACAGAAATGACCCCATTTCTGTCCTCTCCTGTCATGCTGGTACAGCAAGGAGACAGATAAGGGAGCATATGTGTCTTCATAAAAATAGCTCAGCAAGATTATTTTTATCTGGGGCATCCCAGCACAGCCAGCACCAACAGCCAGGAGCAGGGAAGACAGAAAAGGTAGTAAATGTCAGAGGCCACATCCTCAAGTAGATCTTGAGAGGCTCAGACTCTCCTGTCAGCTGACCTGAAGAGGAGCCCAAGACTGTATTTAGAGCACAACGCTTCACAACAGTCTAAATGAAGCCACTTCATGAAGTAGTGGCTGAATGTACATCTGTTCTTTATTTTATTGCTGGGGTTGCAACTTCAAAGTCCAACTCAACTTCCAAGTCTAACACTGACTGTCAACTTGAGACTCCACTGGAGCAAGTTGGAGAACTAAAAAGAAATTACAGTAATACACACAGAATCATGGAAAACAAAATAGTCCAGAAAGCACCTCTGGAGGCCTTGAGTCCTATCCTCAGTTCCCCAGCAAAGCTCACTACAAAGGCAGCTCATGTTGCTCAGACTATCCATCTGAGTTTGGAAGATCAGTGGGGATGGAGATTCCATGACCTCCTTGGGAAATATGTCTACCTGCAGTCCTGTGGAGATGGCCAAGCTCCAGCCTGTAGGGCTTGCAGAATTACCCAGACGACTGTGGACAGTCTTAATGGTTACTAGGGCACTAGGTCACTATGGCCTTCACCAAAGAGTAGCTCTCTCCCAGACATAGCCTGCAGCATTGCAGGGATATGCAGCAAATCACACAGAATCCCACAATCATAGAGCCTGGAAGAGACCTTCAGAGATCATCTAGTCAGAACCCTCTGCCAAAGCAGATTCACCTAGACCAGGTTGGACAGGAATGCTCACATCAAGGTTTGAATATCTCCAAAGGAGACTCCACAGCCTCTTCAGGCAGCCTGTCCTAGTGCTCCACTACCCTTAAAGTGAAGAAGTTTTAACTCTTGTTGAAATGGAATTTCCTGTGTTGAGGCAGAAGTTGACATTTATCTTTATTAAAATTCATGAAGAGCTGTTTTTCCTCTTGTGAGAGGCATGAAGCAGACTGGAAACCTTCAGGTTGTTCAGGAGCACCAGAACCTAGGAAGTGCCCATAAAGGATCTGATGCTAGACCCTGGAATTTCCTGCAATGGATAGATAAGTGTCACTCTCCCTATAAGCAACCAAAGTGATTTACCCTTGAGCAAGGGAGCATGAGGTACCTGTGGCACCATCAATGCCACTGTGCTGCCAGCAGTGCCTGGAGTTCCACTTCTTAAAGATTCACACCTCTCACTCAAGCCCAGGGACGGAAACACCACCTTGCTTCAGATTAATTCCCCCAGGCCACAGGAGAAGTTGCTTCATAAATATTTTTAATAGAACTTCACCTAGAAATCAAGCTGAATAGTGCAGCCCACCCTCCACTGAATATGAAGAAACATGCTCAGACCAAACACAAAGTCTGTCTGTGCATGGGGGAATCCTACATGAATGAATCCACTCTTGGTGTCAGTATCATTTTCTGGCAGTTTATTTTCCTCCTTCTCTGCATTTATCTTTTTATGTGATACTCCTCTTCTACATGTTCTGACAGAAAGAAAGATGATGCACCGAGGAAACAAATAACTTCAGTCAGCATAGCCTTTAAGAAGCACAGTAGAAGGATGAGGGAATGTGAAAGGCTAGCAAACCACAAAATAACCTTTAAACTGAACTCAGTTTCATGAGGCTTATCAGAGCTCTCAGGAGAAGGAGGGGACATTATTGATCAAGTAGAGGATGGGGCCACTTCAGCCTCTCTGGAGAGCAAGTTCCTCTTAGTTTACTTCCAGCTTTCCAACATAGCCTGTATATTCCAGCAGTAAGATAAAGCTAACTTGCCTTCATTCTCCAAAGACAATACCCTCTTTCTGGTTACCTGGGCAGCAAAGAAAATATTATTGCTTATCAGCTTCCTTGTGAGTACTAATGTGCTTCTGAATTCAATGAGAGGACAAATTCCACCTTAGAGGCCTGTTCTATTTGGCAAGATCCTGAGCTGTTACGAAAGAAAAGCAAATACAACCATCCCAGTTCAAAGAACAATTAAAAACTAGAAGAAACTAGAAGCCTCCTCCTCCTCCTACCCCACAAAAACTCATTATAAAAAAGGAAATGGTGAAATGCACAAACTTCAAGAGGAATTCCTACATTTCTTCTCAGAAACACAGCCCTGAAATACTCATCATCTGGCCCTCTGCAAGCTCAGCAGTTTTTCCTGAAACCAAAACACCATGCTTTGAGTTCCCTGTTTCACACAAGTTCCCTTGTATTCAAGACCATACCAGCTACTGATTTTCAGAAACTCAAGTTCATCTACTCATCAAACAGATGCAACTGGGTTTTAGTAGCCTGCCATGTTGTCTGGGAAGCTAAGGACACTTGGTCCCACTGTTCTTCATCACGATGTCTAAGCATGCCTACAGACTATTGGCAGATGTGGTATCTCTGCTAAATTCTAAAATACATGAAGCTTTCCTTGCACCAAAGCTGAGCATCACTGGTTTTGGGGTCAGCCATCTTTAGTGAATCCAAGACCTTGTTTAGTTGTTCACAGGAGTCCAAGTAGGGTCGAGAGTTATTCACAAACCTCTTCTGCTAAACTGCCAACAGAGCACGAAGGCATTAGCAAATCTGATGCCAGCAGGATGCCAAGACAGTAGAAATACACCAAGGAGAGATGATTCTCAAGATTTCTGTGAAGTTTTGGAGGCTACAAGTTTTATGTGCATGTCTGAAGATAAAGTCCTCAAATCTGACATGATCTAATGTGACCATATTCTACCATGACTGAAGATTTTCCACTAATCAGACTACAGGCTAAAACACTAAATGAGATTCTAGCCAGCAAGACCAAGCTTGGCCTTAGGGTATGATCTCCAAAGCTACCTGGCAAATGAGCTTGATCAATCAGCAGAAAATGGAAATTACTACAGAGCTAGGGTACTAACCATGGTCTGGAAAGCACAAGCACCAACGCAAGGACGCGGTGTAGGGTCTCCAGCCCAGTCTCACAGTGCACCTCCTCATAGCTTTTAATCTGTACAGATGTGGAGCCTTCAAAAACCCCAAGAATAAAAGGTTCCACCTGCCTCGTCCCAGAGCTGCATTGCTCTTCTGGTGATGCAGCTTTCTCTAATGTCTGACCTACTTCCTCCAGCTGCAGTTTACATCCTTTTCTCCTTCTCACACTGTCTCTCCCAAGAATTCTGTGGCTTTACAATTGCTCTTCCAAAAGTTGTATCCTGCTCCTAGTAAATGGGTCTGTCAGCAAAAGACAGCAAAAGAATCAGCTATGGGTTTCCCAGCTGTGAGCCAGAACAAAGGCCAACATTCCCTTGTTCTTTGAAAGGTGGCAAGCAGCATCAGAGGTCTTCTCTGAAGCCCATAGCTGCAGAGTACTTCCTCCTCCCTTGTAGCATCATCTGTGCTCAAGAATCATCTAGGGGACCACACAGAAGAGCTCCCTAGCTTTCCAGCACCTCTGGAATTGTTATATGGTTCCAGTTGAGGCTTTTGTCTGACTGTCTGATTAATGGGAATTGACTACATTTTCTTTTCTCCACAAAACTTCTAATGCTCTTTTGAACTCTCTAAATAGCAGGCCCCATTTACTTAATTATTACAAGCCAGCAAAGATTGTGTCAGAGAAAGATGTTACAGAACACAACAGCCAACGCTTTCTTCTGCCACATCGCAAGTTTTCAAATCAATTCAGCATTTAGAGCAGAGATAGCAGGTTCAGCTCTTTTTGGTTCATAGTCTGGCTTTGATTGATGATGACTAAGTGGGAAGACTATGCATGCTTTCCCTGCCAGAGAAATGTGATTTTGTGCCCATTCAGTCACCTGCTGGGCTTGGGAAATGCAGTCTCTGGGAAGCCAGTGGCATCACTCTGAACTGAATCCACCAGTGCAAGTGTGGAAGTAGCATTTGAAGCAAATCCCCTTATTGCTGCCATTTACTGCACTCCAGTTTGCACTGCAAAGCTGTCTTGGAGCATGCAGACAGGATCATCTGCAGATGAAACTCAGATCAGTTTAGGATCAGAACCTAGAGTGCTCCCTCTGCTAATTGGACCAGCAAGGGCAAATTTAAATGCTCACAATGACTGTGGATACAAAGTCGTGGTACCAGCTCTTTTGCTTCTCAGGTCTACTCCTCTTGCACTCGAGATGTGTCAGTGAGATCAGTCACTGCACAGACACTTTTCCTCAGACATTCCTCTCTCTTTGACCTTCAGCCTTGCCTATCTTCAGAAAGACTATTTCCTTTACTTTCTCTCTTCCAAGTAGTGCTCTTTTATACTGTTTTTGGGTATTGTAGTTGTCCCTCTTTGCCTCCTCTTCTGCACTATCAGATCCTCAATGAGCTGCAGAAACCTAGCATTGCATGAAACATTCAGGACACAGCTACACTGTAGATGTATTCAGACATTATTTGATCTTTTCACAATGCTAGTGGAAAGAGGAAAAAAAAGGAAAAGGGAAAGAGAAAGCAAAAGGAAAAGAGAAAAGGAAAAGGAAAGAAAAATAAAAAGAAAAAGAAAAGAAAGGAAAAAGAAGAAGAAGGGGAAAAGAAGAAGAAAAGGAAAAAGGAAAAAAAAAGAAAAAGAAAAAAGGAAAAAAAAAGAAAAAGAAGAAAAGAAAAAAGAAAGGTAGCACAGCTCTTGAAGTGTCTAAATTAAAGCAGCATTTGAACTCCTTAAATAATGCAGGCTGGGCAGTCTGTAACACAATTTACATGCCTTAGTCAGCAGCAACAAAGACTGACTGTGTAAAGAAGAGTAAAAAGAAAAGCACTGAGTAGGACACACTGGACCACACTGCACCTGGCTGAATATGCCATTTTTCTCTGGATATGTTGTATGCATTTGTGAAATTACATCAGCATCTAGGGCTTTTTGGTACCAGAGGAAATCTTCAGGCTCCAGAAACTTCCACAGATTGCTTGGAGCCAGAAGACAGTCAGCACTGTGCTCCCAGCTCTTGCTCAGACAGAGAAGATGGCAAGAGGGAACAGTCCACTGAAGGGACCCCAAGCAGGCTAGAGGTGAGTCCTGCATCACACTCAGGGCACTTTGAAATGCCAGGGAACTCCAGACACTGGAAGGACAGTGAAGAATGACACAGATACAGAAGGTCATAATGAGATCATCAGATTCTAGGTTAAAAAAGAACTTTTAGATCATTGAGTCCAACCATCAGCCCAACTCTGGGAAGCCTCATACCTGGACAGGGAACTTGAACCCTTGACCCTCAGATTAGGACTCAGAGGCTCTCCCAACTGAGCTACACACCCAGAAGAAAGGAAAAGGTTCCTACAAAGAGCTCAAAGTAAAGATAATTATTTCCCTAAGAATGATCTGTCTTTCTGCAGAAGCCCAGCACACTTGCAGATCTCCAGATTTACAGAACAAGATACCAAGCAGTCGGGTGCTGGTACAGCTCATGCCCAGTGGCATCAGAACTCCACTACAGTAAAAGTTGTTTGAAATGTATATGGTATCTGTGCTATTAATCTTACAAATCCCACAATTTATCTTGACTGTAAAACAGGCAGAATCATTAGTACAAAAACTATTATTTGGGGGGTTTTATATGTATGACACAAGCTCTAATGAAGCCACAGAAAAGTTTATGTTGCAAATCATGTGGTCAGGGAAGGAAGGACTGGTAAGATACTGGAAAACTCTTCTGAAATACACAAGATAATGACTGGTTTCACTGGTTTCTCAAAATTGAAAGAAAGAGAAGGTAGAGAAACTGTCATTTCAGTTCTCTCTTTACACAAGAAATTGATCTACTCTCAATTAAACTTGTTCCACTAAGGGCCCACAAAGGCCTAGGCACTGGAGACAAGCCTCAGCAGTAAGAGATTCCCCAAGCTAATAGCAAAATTATTTTTATTGAAATGTTTTTTTGGTACCTCAAGGATGACCACAATAAACTCAAGGACATCATTTTCCCTCTGTCCATTCATGTTCTGGTTTAAGACAGAACAAAACCAATTTTCTTGTCTTTAATTTTTCAATTAAGTCTCTTCTCACTGACAGCACTTTCTTAAAAAAAAGGGTACATTTTTCAGACAGTATCCACTTCCAGCAGATAGGGTCTGATGTTTATCAAAGGATGGTGTGCTGAGAGGCTCTCACTTCTTGCATCTGCCCTATGCTCATTATAAAAGTTGAGGGATCAAAGGAATAATTTTCTTTCTTCAGTGGCTGATATCTGAGGAGGACTCTCTTCATCTGCCTTTGATCCTGGTCCATGCTAGTTCCACAATGGCTGGAATTCAGTTTCCAACAACCTCTGAGTCCTTTATGGGACTTCCTCTGGGACTGCCCATGTCATGATGGTCATACCACAAGCTTGATAAGGTTTTGTATATATTGTATATATTTCATTATTTTCTTATTAATAGTATTATTATTTTCTTTCTATTAATAATATTTTATTGAAGTAGGTTTTTTTTCCTTTTACATCAGACTCTGCCACTTACGTGTCTCTCTGCTAATTAGAAGAGAGCACNTATAAAAGTTGAGGGATCAAAGGAATAATTTTCTTTCTTCAGTGGCTGATATCTGAGGAGGACTCTCTTCATCTGCCTTTGATCCTGGTCCATGCTAGTTCCACAATGGCTGGAATTCAGTTTCCAACAACCTCTGAGTCCTTTATGGGACTTCCTCTGGGACTGCCCATGTCATGATGGTCATACCACAAGCTTGATAAGGTTTTGTATATATTGTATATATTTCATTATTATCTTATTAATAGTATTATTATTTTCTTTCTATTAATAATATTTTATTGAAGTAGGTTTTTTTTCCTTTTACATCAGACTCTGCCACTTACGTGTCTCTCTGCTAATTAGAAGAGAGCACCTGTTGTTTGTTTAGTGGCCAGCCCAGTCTAAACCACAACCAGTAGATGGGCCCATAAAGGAGGCTTGTGTGCTGTAGTGGAAATTTAGGGAGGTTCATCAGTCTACCAAGCTCAACACTCAGCATGAGCGCTGAGAAAGAGCTATGGTAGACTTTCCAAGTGGACATTAGCTATGAGTATCCTCCCTGGAGCTCATTACAGGGTTTTCACTTCTATCATCACAGAAGCACAGCCAAATTTTGGCTGGAAGAGGTCTCTGAGGATCTGTAGTCCACACTCCTGTTCTAAATCAGACCAGGTTTCTCAGAGGCGTCGCCACGTGAATTCTGAAAGCGTCCAAAGATACAGGAAAGCAGACCATCCTACTAAGTCCCTGCCTGGCTATAAACTGTGTCCTCAGTCAGTCAATACACACCAGCAGTGCTCCATCTCCAGGAGTATCAGACACCTACCCTTCCCTTTACAGATCTCCAGACAACAGAGTTGGTGAAGTCCATCTCCACTTACAGTCAATGCCCAAACCAACTCAGAGGACTCCTGTCTTCTGTCATTCCTCCAGTCACCATAAAAACAATTCAGGAGATAAAGGTTGTTGCCACCTCAGACCCCTGAAGACAAAGCCCACCAGAATATGGTGAGAGATTAGAGAGAGGAGTTTATGCTCTTCACCATGATGAACAGGACATCTTAGTGACAAAGTGGTGAAAGAAATTTCTGCATGATGCTACATAGATGTTGTTTGGCTAATGGCAAAGTAAGAGATGTCACTTACTTCAAGAGAACACCACGTCTGTGACATTATTCAGAAGATCATTCTTTCAAGTTTCTAGCAATACAAAATTCCAGGAAGCTCTTCCCACAATTCCTCCTCTTACTGCTAAAAAACACAACTGACACATTATTGTGCCAGATAATAACTTCCTCTTCTATCTATTTGCTCTTGTTCTGGTTTGTAAGCCAGACCAAAGAATCCATTACCTATGAAGATATAAGAGGCTTTTGAACTTATCAGCTCCACGGGAACCATAGAATCATAGAATAGTTTGGGTTGGAAGGGACCTCAAAGATCATTGAGTTCCAACCCCCCTGTCATAGGCAGGGACACCTCCCTCTAGATCAGGCTGCTCAGTGCCTTGTCCACCCTAGTCTTGAACCCCTCCAGAGAGGGGGCATCCACAACCTCTCTGGGCAACCTGTTCCAGTGCCTCACCACCCTCACTGTAAACAACCTGGACGTCAAGAAAGATGATAGTGTCAACTTTCCACTTGAACTTTTACTTGTAAAATTGTAGGGGGGATGATAGCAGAGTTTTTCTTCTCCAAGACTTGGTTTACCTGGCAAGTCAGTACCCATTGCTATTTCGCAGAGGTTCACGTATGGCCAGGGCACAAGCCTGAAATAGGTGCAAGGGACAGTAAAGTCAAGCCCTTCAATATCTATTAAGCCTTTAATTTAATGCCATGATTTTTAAAAAAATGAGGCACAACTATTGATTTCTGTGGAAGCTGTTGGATACCAGGTTATCACTAGCAAAATCCATCTTTTCAATTAAGACTTCAGGCATCAATTACTGACATCAAGACCTTTGCAAATTCAAAGAGAAACATGAGCCACAACAATGACCACAGGCAGGAGGGGTCAGAAGAGAGACTGATCCCCCCTGACTGTAAGGAAAAGAGCCTCTATATGCAGGAGGATTTGAATATTATGAGAGCAGGAACTTGAAGCAATGCTATTCTGATTTTGGTTTTGTTCCTGTTTGTGTGTATTTTGGTATTCAAATTAAATTACAGAAAATGGCAGAGAAAAATAATGTGAAGTAATTACATTTAAGTAGATGTTAGCAAGACAGACAATCTTTGACTTCTTCTATTTGTCTACTTCAATTAAAGAGCTGTCTGGGTTCTCTGCGCCTGTTGCCCTGGAATTTTGTTACCAGAACAGGCTACTTTTAGAGGCCAGACAGAATAGAAGAAATCAGAGGATGACAAGGAAGATTGGTCCTTCCTGGCATCATTCACGTTAACAGTCAGCTTTCCCAGTAACGTAAATGAGAGCTTCCTTGGAAAAGAGCACTAAAACTGTGCTGGCAGTTCAGGTGAAATGGCAGGCATATTTTCCTAAGGCAATATGTTTTATATTCTTCAAGATTTGGGCATTCTTGCTTAGAGCAAACATTGTTTTAAATAATGCTTTGAACAACTTCAATGTAACCATGTGGAAGGTGACTGAGAGATGGGCAGCACTGGCAGAGCTGAACTTTCCAGAATCTAGAAAGCAAAACTCTACAGATGTCCCATGGGAGAAGAGGTGCCATCACACAGAGGATGGCAAAAAGCCCATGGCTAGATTCAGTGCAGATCACTGGCATGACAGCGATACTGTATAGCATTCAGGGGCAGTACCACTTCAAGGGTCCTTTTGGCAACCTGGCAAATGTTTCATATACAAACACTCCCCAGTGAAGTGAGACCTAGACAAGGCTAGAGTGGGCAGCCTCAGGAATGCTCTTGTTAGCTGGCTGCATCAGTTCATGCTCCAACAGCTGAAAAAAAGGTACTTGTCTATAGAGCACTACCCAAGTACCCTGTCTGCAAGTCCCAGAAAACCTGGGATGGGATCCAGAGCTTTCTAGCTCTCACAAAGAGGATTTCAGCTCTCTCCACAGCCACCTTGCAAGAAGAGGTATGTATAGAAGAGGAATTGCTTAATTTTTGCTCTTGGGAGTAGGGCCAGTGCTTGCCTCAGCTCCTGTCTACACCTTTTTTCTAACAGTCCTCACTGTACTCTAGGGAGAAGCTAGAGGCACAAAGCTGATCATTACTTTGCTAGTGTAACCCTGACTTGGAGAGCATTTCCTAGCCATCTTTTCCTGGGAAGAGATCTCATCCCGCATTGCCTCCTCTCCTGTTTTAGCACAGCTCGAAGTGTTGCATGAGGGATACCAAAATGGAATTTGGCCTCTCCTGTTTTCCTGCAAGCTTTCAAATCATTTTCCAATACCACAAATTATGGGAGTTTCTTCGGTTTGTTTTCCTTATCATTTCCCTTTGTGACTTTGTCCCACATAGGGAGACAGGTGGTATAGAGTCATCTGTGCAGAAGAACTTCTCTACAGGTAGGAATGCCTGTGTTTCCTGTCACAGAGATAAAGAGCACAGTGACTCACCAGACTGGAAAGAAACAAACCAGGCTGCCCAGAAGAAAGAGGGAGGGAGTGGCTGAACTCTAGGCAGTGCTCTGGGAAACAGGAAACTGTAAAATAGAGGAGGAGAAGAGAGAATAGGACCAGCAGCTGCACAAATCATTGGTCCTACCATGGGCAGCAGCACATCTCCAAGCTTTAGAAAGGGCTTTACTTGGCTGAGGGTGAGAAAGTCCTACCTGTGAATTTCAAAGCCTTGGAAATAGTAAGCATTAACATTATCCTTACAGAGCCCTGCAGGGTGCATTTTCAAAAGGGAGGATTGCTGGCAAGCCTGTAATACCACAGAGGGGAAATCCCTGAAAAACACTAGGCCAGTCTGGCTTCTATTTGCAAGTCAGGGTAACCCTTCGAGTGCCAAACCCTCTCCGACTACACAACCTCCTGGATGATTTAAGGATCTTTCCTGTTCCTCCTGCATAGAGGCAACAGGCACATCAGTGTAATTTCTGTGTGCTGTAGGCTGTTAGCCTTCATCAGCTCTCTGTAGCCAGAGCAGCTTGATGTGCACTTAAGGGGAAGCCAGACAATAACTACATGTGAAACACCTCATCACTCTCTCACTCTGGTGTCTTCATGCCGTGGCAGAAAGAGAAGAGACCATCCATGGTCCTGCTGTGCATCCATAGGCAATCAGGACCAGTTGTTTCAAAGAGCAGTCACTGTCCAGCCTCAGCAGGGGCAGATCCACAGGTGCCCTTTGGTCTCAGCAGAAAGTTCAGCTGCAAATCTCTCACAGAAAAATTTCCCCACTGAAATCTCTGATATAGAAATCATGGCCCACAAGAGTGGAATGAACAATTCAGGTTGTGCAGCCACTGTAGGCCAAGGAATACAAAAACGTTAGTGATCAGCAAACTGACCAAAACATACGAGGAGCCTGTAAGGTCACATGCAAAATCTACTGTAGCCTGCCTCGGAGGAAGCTGTTCTCTCACACCAGAATATCAGCATCACTTTGTCAGGGATATGCCAAAACCTTCAGAGTTCTTTCCTTAACTCTCTGTGACACTGAAGCACCCTGTGCTGGGTGCCTGGGCTCCTGTGGTTCACAGCACAGGGACCTGCTCTGTACTCAAGAATACACCCCAGAGCACCATTCATGCCCAAGGGGCCCATCTGGGAGCCCAGAAGAAGCCCTGCCCTTCCCACCAGCACTACAAACTAGTTCCAGAGACCAGCAACATGCCTAGTGCTAAGGTACCTAGAAAGAATCTCATCAAAACACAAAACAACCCTAAATCAATTCACTGTCCAACTTCTAACAAATGCCAACACAGAAACATTCAAGATATTATCCATCACTAATATTTTTCAAGGAAGACATCTGCTCAGAGGGGACAAGCCACCCTACTCAAGAGATGGGCAGAGGTTAACCAGGAAGAAAAAAGAGAGCGAGAAACCCACTATATCTGGAGATTCCCCACCTGCTGCACAGACACAGACAGCAAGGGTCCGATCAAGGGGACAGAGGTGAGCCTTGCAGCTGGCACACAGCAGTACCCTTACCCCTCAGACCTGGAAAACCAGCGCACTCAGAGCTGCTTTGCCTCCAAGGAAGAGGAAGTCAGGAAGAGCTTGGGGCAGAACTGGGATGCAGACAGCAGAATTGTCTGTCTCTTTGTCCAAACATCTCCAGAGCCTACGGCTCGCTTTTCATGAGTTTACAAACACAACTAGATTTGATTTGCTCCTATAGCCTAATGGATTGAATGAAGCTACAATGGATTGATAGAGCTATAGCCTGTCTGCAATAACACTAATTCACAAACAAAAACACAGATGAAAACATCTCCTTTTTGTCTTGATTCTTAAGGAGCAACCAGCACCTCCCTATCCCATCTCTTGAAGCTTTGCTCTAGAGTTTCCTGAAATGTTCACACCAAAACATGAGCTCCATGCTTGTCTCCATCAGCCACTTTCTACCCCAGATCTCCAAAGAGGGCACAGCCAGTGGGAGAACAAAGGGAACAACAGGGCTACATAGGCTGTTCCTTTGTTAATTCACCGGGGATCCTCCCATGGGAAGATTAAAAGGGACGGACGCAACACCCAGCCTCCCTGCAAGTTTTCTTCAAACCCTGTGTAGAAATCCCTTCCCTTGAGCACCCCAAAGACCAGAAAAGGTGAAGCCTGTCCAGGCAAATTCCCTTTACAGACACTGCACCGAACGCTGTGTCTCCTTAAGAGGTGTGAGTGAACAGAGGGGGATGAGGAAGTGTCAGAATGCTGCTGCAGGGCTATTTTCCAAGATACAGTGGAAGACAAGGAGGGCACCACTCCCTCTAAAATTAATGTTCTGCAAGACGTTGCACATCACTGGCCTCTCGGGGCCACCAGGGTCTTGTTTGCAAAGTGCTGTCATCGTTACATATCCCTTGGCAACAAGCCTGCTGTTGCCCCTGGCAGAGCCATGGGGAGAAGGTTAGAGCTCCAAAGCTGCAAGAAGCAGTCTTCCAAAGCCAAGCTGCCTGAGAAGCAGTGTCCTTCCAGGGCTGACACTGAACAGGAAAAGTAGCACAAGAGACGCCCCATAGAAATGCCCAGGTGCTTAAGATGTGCCTGCGTAAGATGTGACCTGCCGTGCCATCAAGCACCTAAAATCCCCATGAGTCAAGCATAAAAGGCGCCAAGTTTAGTCTATGGGTCAGGCAAGCAGACACACGGAACCGAAGAGGAGACTCCTCTATCATCATCAAAGTTACACAGGTGCCACGCGCCGCACGGGCAAATGGGGTCAGCAGGAGTGGCTAGCAGGAATGCTGGTGGCACAATGCTGGCTCTCACCTGCCCCAGGTCAGCAAGAGGCCCCTCCTGCTCCCCGCACCTCGGAGTGGAGACAGCTCCCGTGCAGAGCTCGCGGGTCGGCTGTCGCAGTTAGCTGCAGGAGCATCCCAGGGACTGGGGAGCGGGAATCCTGCCCGAGGAGGGCGCGGCCAGCACCGGCTTTCCATCGAGGGAAGCCCCGCTCCCACCGTGCTGGCCGGGGGATGCCGAGGGATGCTCGAGGCCCGCAGCAACGGGAAGTCCCACCGCATCCCTGCTGTCCCCTCGGCTGCGGGTGGCAGTGGCAGCTCCACACAAAGCCGGGTAGGACCGGCGGGGGCTGCGGCACCCCAGGCGACCCCCCTCCCTCCCTCTCTTTCTCTGCACCGGCTGTGTCAGGTACTCCAGCGGGCCCTACCGACCCGTGTCCCAGCCGCACAAACCCCTCCCCTCCAAACCACTGCCCCCCTCGGTCTCATTCATACCTTGCCGCTGGCAGCGGGGACCGAGCAGCGCGAAGGGTGTGAGCATGAAGCCGCGCTCCTTCTGCGCCGTACCAACCCGGCCCCGGCACGCCCGCCGTCTCCGCCCCGCTCTGCCTCGACTCGCCTCCCCCAGCCCCCACCGCTGCCGCTCCCCGCATCCGGGAGGTGCCGGCGTGGCTCGGGGGATGCTTGCCGCGCCCCATGATGCCAGAGGCTGGAGCCCGCAGACCCTTCCCGGGAAGGTGAGAATCCAGCGGGGCAGCGGTGCCCGAGGCCTGGGCGCCATCGGCCGCGGGAATCGGGGATTTCGCTCTGCTGCTGTGCTAGGGAAAGCTCCTTCGTAACAACGGCAAGTGGAGGCAAGGATTTCTCCTCCTCCTGTGCTCGGGAGCTGTCCCGGCTTGTAGCCTTCCCCCCACGAAGTTTGAGACTGGAGATGCATTTTGAAGGCGTTGTTGAAATATCCTCCTAGCTCACAGTGCTGCTGAAGACATGGCAGTAGGTACCCCCAGCCTTAGTGTGACCACCGGGTCCTGGGCACTGCTCACACACCCCTGCAGCACGTATGGGTGTGCCAAGTGTCAGCTGCGGCATCTGGTCAGCTCAGCAGTTCCTTGCAGGTGGAGAGACACTGGTCCCTGTGGGCCAAAAGCTACCCTAAACGGCCCTCACTGAAGGCAAGAGTCACAGAAGTTTCTCATGCCTGCAGAGCTCAGACTTTGGGGTTAGCTGATACTTCAGCTGCACTAAAAGCCCATGTGTTGACCTGGATGAGGAACTTGGCAAGTAGACAGCGAAGTTCATGATCAAAAGGCAGTGATTTCCTTGGACAGGTCACCCACTCAGCCAACACCACACTGGTCCTCTCTCAACAGAGTGTGAGACTGCCGGCTCATCTCCAATGCTTTAGTCCCACCATTGTGTAGGTAGCAGTGGCAGCTCTGGGCTGAGCTAGCAGGCATGACAAGACTCTGAGACAGTTCCCTCCACAAACAGGATGCCACAGTTCAAGTGTCTCTGCTTTGATTCTGCTGTGTTGAGACAGAAGTCTACCAGTCCCTCCACGCACAGAATCACAGATCACAGAA